>CM055831.1:34291511-34308217 GCA_029582265.1 Zoroaster sp. YZ-2022
TATGCTCTTTCATGCCTGTTGTTTTTCTTTATTTCTTGCAAAATTGTACTGAAATAATACATTTTCGTAGTGAAAATCCAATCACGAGTTATTACTCTGGCAGCTGGGAAACTTCCAGCACAAATTAGCATTAACAGTGGCATTACTGAGCACGTGCTAAGTCACGCAGTTATGTTCATCCCATGTCAACAGAGGGAAGTCCACCTAAACCCCATAAATGAACGCATTGAAGAGATCTTGTTTATATTTAAGTCGCCGTTGAAGAAATACCAATAAGTTGACGGCACCCCTGTTATTTCAATCGATTAGCCTAGTCCTATACACAAAATAAATAACCATGCAAGCAGTACATGTTTATGCTCATACAGGGGCCACTTTTAGACGTGTTCACCGTTGTTTACGCCCAAAGTTAGCTTCCAGTGTGCCCGCACTATGCTTAAAAACCTTTGGATCAGGCACGCACGTGGTGAGTGTACCCTGAACTGATTTTGTACGACGGCCTATGCATTTTGTGATTGACTTGTGCTCACCGCAAATTACGTTATCATTATTGGACAAACTTTTCTTGGGAACCAAATGGGGCGTGGCAAACAATTACGTCATGCAACTAGAGCTTAAGTGTTTGTTAGAACAAACACACGGTGTTCGAGTCTACTTCCGGTTCAATCAAATTATCATTGATGATGTCAATATCATATTTTCCAAGGGTTTGGCATCTTTTATAATAACAATATCAATTTCATATTCAAAAGACATATCAATTTTGCGTTAGAATGTGTTGAATTTGAACTTCCTGTTTGGCCAGGGAAGTAAAGGTCACATTAGGTGGTTTGAAAGTTAATATGACCCTCCTCATGATTATGAAAAACATACATTAAATTGAAGCTACGAGAAATGACCTTTAAAATTAATAAAAATCGTTACTTTGTGTGCCACTAATTAGACCATTGGCAAGTATTTATGGTAACTCAAGAATCACAAGAATTACAAGTTATTAATGTAAGGAATTCAATTGTGTTTTTGTTTTCTAATAGGTCATTTAGTTCTTGAGATATTGGCTGTTGAACTTGGAAATGTTGTAGATTTAAGCAATACATTAGAAATTAACAAGTGTGACTTGGAACACAATGTTTTTATTTTAAATATTGACATTAGCCCAACACATGCTTTTCCAAACCATGCTAGATGATAAATCAACATTAAAAATCACTCATATGAAAATAGTTTGCCAGGGTTGTGGTAGCCAGATCAACCTATTCAACGTTATTATAGGCATAAAGTCACAAAGTTGATTAGGATAGAAGGGGACTACATGTATAGTAACTGGATTAAACTTGGCTGCAAATTCAAAGAGCAGGAAGTGTGGGTTAAATTGTTTGGGGCAGTCAGGGGTTACTGAAGACACTGAAGCAGGAAGACCATATAAATATTTCCCCTTTACTTTCCTTCAGCTTAATTAGGGCTTTCATTAGAAAACAAGCTTTATCACTACTACATGATAAAGTTGGAAGAAAGCTTGCATCCAGTGCTTTCTATCTTCCATTGCCCCCAGAAGAGTTTTTGTCAAAAGTAAATAATTCCAATTTAAACAAAATTAAATGTAATTATATCCACTGGATCAAATCTGATAATTGGTTGCCCTTTCACTTTGTTTATGGAAAACTTTTCAATTTTAGATTTAAACAAAGCCAACATTGGTATTTATCTCTTGGTATTAAGTCTTGTATAAAAATAAATTTATACTTTATTTACTTTCAGGTAAAGTTTATAACAAAAATATAATGATCAATTGACACGATAGTGACACTGTAATCAAGCATCTCCTTATTGTGACATGCTTATAAACTGTCTTTGTTTACACCTGTACTGCAAATAATTTAAAATAATGTATAAAATTTAAAAACAAATTTACATTGATTTTTACATTTTCGTTCTACACATGATTGGCAAATGTCTGTAGCTGCATCAATACTACAGAATTACAACCTAAAGATCAGATGCCATTTGTACATAAATTGTTAGACATTGAAATAATCAAATAGTTGTATGAGTGCTTGTAAATGCTAATACAGCAATGAAATACATATTTATTTTAACTCTGTTGATTTCATGACTTGACTTTTGTGGTTACACACTTCCTCCCCACAATCAATTGCAACCACTTTGTTGACCTGTTTAACCTACTTGTAACCAATCTAGAAATGAGTGTACATGGTCTTACACATGTAACAAGTAAATGACTTCAGTGTAAATGAACCCAACCATGATCCTTTGTTGACAAGAAAACGGAATATATATCCACCAGATCAAATCTGATAATTGGTTGCCCTTTTCACTTTGTTTATGGAAAAAACTTTCAATTTTAGATTTAAATGAAGCCAACATTGGTATTTATCTCTTGGTATTAATTCTTGCACAAACATTAATTTAGTCTTTATTTATAATATACTTCACTTTCAGGTTAAGTTTATAACAAAATATAATGATAAATTGACAATGATAGTCACACTGTAATCAAGCATCTCCTTATTGTGAACCCATTGTGAACAATCTCCTTATTGTTAACCTGTCTTTGTTTCCACCTATACTGCAAATAACAAAAAAAAATTATAAAATTTGAAAACAAATACTACATTGAATTTTACATTTTCAAGTTTGAACACATGATTGGCAAAATGACAGAAGCTGCATCCATACTACAGAATTACAACCTAAAGATCAGATGACATTTTGTACATAAATTGTTAGACATTGAAATAACCAAAGAGTTGTATGGGTGCTTGTAATTGCTAATAAAACAATGAAATACATATTTATTTTAACTGTCTGTTGGGTTTTATGATTTGACTTTTGTGGTTACATTTTCCCCCCACTTTGTTGACCTGTTTAACCTACTTGTAACCAATCTAGAAATGAGTGTACATGGTCTGACACATGTAACAAGTAAATTTACTTCAGTGTAAATGAACCCATCCTTTGTTGACAAGAAAACAGAATCAATCTGCATTTATAATAAATGTACTCTGTATGTCATTGAATTGGTAATTTTGGAATAAAATGTGCCCCTCCCCAAGTTCTTGGTGATGGCATGTCCTGCCACTGGTGATGAACCAACACATTTGGGGTTTTATTCTTTTTTTTACATTCTTTGGTTTATCATTGCAGAGAAATTTCGAGAAGTTCTAATTTATGTGAATGACGAAAATAATATGTCACAGTGAACATGCTGTAAACAAAATAATAGGAAGGTGTTATAAGTACATGGACCAAGAATAAAGTATTTGAAAATTCAGATAAGTTCTAATTTATGTGGATGGGGAAAATAGTGTATCATTTTGGAGTAGCTGGACCATTAAAATTGAAAATGGCATTGGTTTGTTTTCAAAATTGCACACAATTATTCTTGACAATGTAATAAATTAAAGAAATGTTCTCGCATGAAAAATGTCTGCCCCCCTTCCCCAAGTTCTTGGTGATGGCATGTCCTGCCACTGGTGATGAACCAACACATTTGTGTTTTTTTTAATTCTTTTTTTTTTTACATTCTTTGGTCTATCATTGTAGAGAAATTTCAGAGAAGTTCTAATTTATGTGAATGAGGAAAATAATATGTCACAGTGAACATGCTGTAAAAAATAATAGGAAGGTGTTATGAGTACATGGACCAAGAATAAAGTATTTGAAAATTCAGATAAGTTCTAATTTATGTGAATGGGGAAAATAGTGTATAATTTTGGAGTAGCTGGACCATTAAAATTTAAAATGGCATTGATTTGTTTTCAAAATTGCACAATTATTCTTGACAATGTGTAATAAATTAAAGAAATGTTCTCGCATGAAACTCACATCAAAAGAGAAAGGTATTTAAGAAATGGCTTGATCACATATACTCACTATACTTATAATTCCATGTGATAGTGAGGATGTCTAGTGAGAGAGGCCTCAGGGAGCAATACCTACAAGTACATGTATTGTGTCATGAATATTGTGCATTTTCCTGAGAAATAATTGTCTATGCAAGTTTTGTATCTGAGAAGGGTACAAAATTAAGGAAAAGTGCACTAAACAATCACTAGGCTACCTATTTAATTTGTGCACAAACTGAAGATTTTGGAGAAAACAAAATTACATAATATATGGCATAAAATTTCTACTAAAAATTACCATAACCTTAACTGAATTTTCCTATCCTTATTTATATTCTAAATACATTTTGGTGACATCTGTTCATATTTTGTTAGTTGTTTACTGTCCAAAGTATATTCATGTAGGCCTAACTAACGTTAGCCATGTTATTGTTAGTTAAACAGGCACAATGCAACCAATGCAATGGACAGCTTAAAAAATGTTTTTCTTGTATAAAAACACGAAGATAAATACAGGAAATCCTATCAAAAAGTAACTTAAAGTAACCTATCAAAAAAGTAACCTATCAAAAAGATACTTACTCTTTATGACCGTGTGGCGCATCCACGGCAACACATATGAATACGAGCTCGTCGGTGTAGTTTCCATTGACACCAAATATCGTGTAGTACACTATATTTGGTTACAATGGATCTACATGTACATCGAGATCGACGCTATAGCGTGTAAACTAGCCTTTAGACAGCTTGCGCGGCGCAAAACGATCTTTAATTTATTCATGCAACGTTTAATTTATTCATGCAACGATATGAAACGCTTTAAATATTTTACTTTTTAGCGTGATTCGACACCTGATGACGTAATCATGACGCGCACAGAAAACGGTTTCATCAGCTTGTTATGTTCTGTTCATGTGTTAAGTTTGAAGGCTGTAAATGCTTTGCAAGGATGCCTTTGTTGCCGGACAGTCGCCACTGAGATTAAGAAGTAAAAAATAATAAAAACAGTAAAGAAACAATAGGTGTTCGCGCTGGCCGAACACCTAATAAGTGGATCGGGATTTATCATTACTCATCAGTAGACCTACGTTACCTGCAAGTGCAAAGGCAATTACACCAGCAATGCGAAGACAGTGACCAAAGACCATGCTTTTCAGAGGTTAATATTTATGAAAATAAATTGACATTTTCAAACAAATCGATGTAATAAATAAACAACATGAAACATTAATCGCAGTTGTTTAATCATTAATTCATCATCTCCAGCTTTTCTTCAAAACAAAACGTTACATGATTTTGTAGTGTTCAAATTTAATTAGTAATTACCTTCAGTTTATGCTACTTTAAGTTTATGCTACTTTAAGTTTATGCTACTTTACAGTCGATGCAGTCACAGCCATCCAGGCTGCCCTGTCGCTCCTCAAAGGCACTACTGTGAGTACTATTCGCCACACTACAATGCGCATAACCACCAGCAGTGCCTGGACAGAACAGTACACCAGCATTGTCAGCATTCGCGAATAGTTCACCTAACAGTTCACGATCAAGCACTTTTATGTTGTAAAAGGCAATGCATTATTGCGTGTAACAGTTCGCTGCAGTCACAGCCAGCCAGCCTGACTTGTCGGCTTCCTCAAAGGCATTAGTTACAAACACTACAATGCTTACTCCCATGACTAGACAAACTGTAATTGCCAGCTTAATAGGATTACTCACAAATAGTGGTTATGGCTAGTTAGCAAACACTTACCACCACAAGTTATGGATGGTTTGGAAGGCACTGGTAATTATTCGCGAATAGTTGCCAGGTATTCGCGCCCGCGCCATTAATCGAATAATTCAAATACCGCGGTCACGAGTACGATTAGCAACTATTCGCGAATATTCAATAATCGAATTATTCGCACAGGCCTACACATAAACAATATGCACACGTGTGTGTACTTATATCGAGTCACAGTGTTTGAGTATTTCACTCATAATTGTAAACAGGTAGGTATAAAACATCAGTTTGCAACAAAATGCTATTTATTGTTTGAATTTTATTAACTTCTTAGTAAGTTCATTTTTGACAATTGAGAATTGTAAATGGGCCTCATGTGATGAGCCTGCACTTAGAGACGCCATACATGAAGTGCCTGGCTTATTAGTTATAGCCGCACTCAACTTGAACCCACACCAGCCGAAAATCTCGGCCTTTTTTTTTTTCGTCCGAATTTTTTCTTTTCCTCTTGAATTTCTTTTGTTATCATGTCCCTTTTTAGGGCTCCGTAAAATGTACGAATCCTATACAATGTACATGGTACTATAATAATGTAAAGATCAAGTTCCAGCCAGTATGTTGTCTTTGTTGCAGTATGCCAACTTTGAGAAGAGCTGGAAAGCAAACAAAAATATTATACTCAGATTTTTTATATTTTGCAGAGAACATGTTTGGTTATAATTTTCACCCAAGTTCAACTCAAGGTCACGTGATCCACAAGGTCAAATTCAAGGTCAAAGTAAAGGTCAAAAGGTTATCAAAGTTCAAATTGCTCCTAGGCCCTACAATAGTACAATGCTACATAAATAATAATGGCAAATTTGGATTCCTTAGTGACCTTACAACATGTACAAGTTACAGTTACTTACACAATTACCTTTCCAAAGTCATATAACAAATTTAGCTCACTGGTTAAGGAGATCGGGTCATTTAAAAATGGCGGTCACGCCCATTTTGGCCAAAATCGCACAAAAATGGTGGGCCGTAGCACGAAAACCGTTGGTCCGACAGGGCTAAAACTTGAAATTTCAGCATTTTCAGCCAAAACACCCATTTACAAACCAAAATGAACCAATTTGAAGGTGGGGTTTGCCATTGGGTGATCGACACGAATGACCCTATTTTTTGAGTTGACAAACTAGTCTTCCGGCTTCGCCCACCGAACTAGTTTGTCAACTTCCAATACCTCGGGGAATATCGACTGTCCACCCTAATAATAGTATAGCCCTGATAATAGATCGACAGGACCCTATCTACACAGTGCAAAGTACACTTCCGTCAGTTCCGATAGGGTCCTGACCAGGCAAGAGTTCTTCCCGTTCGTATACCTGTATTAAGTTTGCACTGAATTTTCTCCCTTTTTTGCCCGTCTTCGTTGGCTGAACCTGAGGAAATGCAGGCACTGTAACTTCTTAACTGCCTCTTGGAGAAACGATTTTTGTTGAAAGATGTCTAAAAAAAAGAGGATTTCTCCGACATTTCTCAGACTCAGAGAGCAACGGCCAATCTGTGAACAAACATTTCATTACATTCATTACATTTCATTTCATTTCATGCCGACATGTACTATGTACGTACGTACGTACGTATGTACATGTCGAGTGTCACCTGGGTCAGAACATCGATTGCGCGTGCGCGCAGCAGCTAGTGTCAGTGACTAGACTAGTCTTGTGCAAGACCGTTATTATGCGGATCCTGGTTACACGATCCCGCGCGCGTATTTTTTTTTTACACCGCAGCGACGGGTTTTGTGCAGTAAAAGTGCCAATTCCGGTCTTGAGAGAGAGAGACTACGAAACCCTAGGCGCGCGCGCGCGAGACGATAGAAAACTCCAAGCTGCAGTCGACGCCATGGCGCTCTGCAGTGGAACTCATGGAGCCCATGGAGGAAGGAAGTTTTCCTTCCTCCATGTGGAGCCATTCCCTCTCCGTTGCGTTGATGGTAGATTTTTTTTGCATGTCGAAATTCCCTTCGCGCGCATGCGTGCTGAATGGGTTCATAGTCTTGACACAAGGGCGAAATGCGCACAAAACCCGTCGCTGCGGTGTAAAACGCATCCCGCGCCAGTCCTAAATCACCCACCGTAGCTGGCGCTATACAATTTTTACGATCAAGGGGCCGCCATAAAAGTCTCTGCGCGCATGCGATGTTCAAACCGTACAGCAACTGGCAAAGGGCATAGATTGCCGTGAAAAGCATTAACAACAACAACAACATACAGCATGATTTTGAACATTCAGTTTGCCTTCCCTTGCCATTCAGCTATGGGTCGTTGTTTTAAAACCCTCCATGAAGCCCTGATACAGTGCAGAGTACACTTCCGATAGGAAGTGTACTTTGCACTGTAGATAGTCCTATCAGGGCTACCTTCCATGGAGCTCCCTCCATGTTTATACACAGCGCACTGCTGGTTTGTTGTTATTTTGTACCCACTATCGCATGACCACTCTACTTGGAAGTTCCAATGGAACAAGTCTATGTACATGTACATACAGTGTGTATATTGTACATCCATACTATAATGATCGGAAAGTCGCCATCTTTGTTAGTGCAAACACGGGGCGCCGCCATCTTTGTTTCAGGGCGCCGCCATGTTTTTGTCAGGGCGCCATAGCTTTCGGCGCCGCCATGTTTCATGTCAACTGGCGCCCGCACCCCGTTGAATTGATGCGTCCTGGGTCAATTTCGGGGGTACCGTGGGTTGGCTGGGTCTGCGTTGGTTGGTGTTTGACGTCTACCCGCGATTGCGTGGATTGCGTGCAACGGCGGCCGGACACCCGCAATGATCGTTAAGCTTGGTCGGGTGACTTCGCGGCTATCCTCGGTGATCGAGGGAGCCCGCGGGTGCCAGATGAGGTGAACACTCCCTGACTGCTGTGGTTCGAGATGTCTGGTTGGCTGTTTCCAGACGGACCCCCTGATTGGTCTTATTTTTCATCAAATGAACCTGTACCTACACGTGACCTTTGTGCTCAAAAGACAATTTTCATCAACATTTACAACACACGTTTGGAATGTTTGTTGTTTTGTTGTTTGATAATAAAACAATAAAAATACCAAAACATCCGTAAACATTTTAATCAACATGAGCAACATTGGTTGGGTTACTCTGCTTTCGGTGAGCGTTGGTCGAGGAGGCCGGTTGCCACATACCACGAACAGTACCGAACTGCCGCGTTGCGAAATGTCTGATTTCTGTTTCAGACGGACCTCCTGATTGGTCGGTAATGACGTCGGTGTGTCGACTCGACTCTTTGTTTATTTATTTCGCGTAGCTCTTTTAGTCCTAGGTCTTAGGACGTGACCAAGAGCTACGATTTTCACAGCCATTCAAACATCAATAAACAATTTTAAATCAACATGATCAACATTTACAAAAATTATTTTTGTTGTTTGATATTTGATAATAAATACCAAAACATCAATTAACCTCACCATGTAATACTTTTGAAAGCCTGTAGTATCCAGACGCCATGTCCTCGATTGTGTACAAGTTGGTCGAGGAGGCTGGTGCCACATACCACGAACAGTACCGAACTGCCGCG
Source organism: Zoroaster sp. YZ-2022 (assembly GCA_029582265.1). Taxonomy (NCBI): domain Eukaryota; kingdom Metazoa; phylum Echinodermata; class Asteroidea; order Forcipulatida; family Zoroasteridae; genus Zoroaster; species Zoroaster sp. YZ-2022. Next base: position 34,300,686 of record CM055831.1, read on the forward strand.
TTTGCGAAATGTCTGATTCTCTGTTTCAGACGGACCTCCTGATTGGTCGGTAATGACGTCGTGTCGACTCGACTCTTTGTTGATGCATTTATTTCGCGTAGCTCTTTTAGTCCCAGGTCTTAGGACGACCAAGAGCTACGATTATCACAGCTATCTCCAAACATCACTAAACAATTTTTAATCAACATGATCAACATTTACAAAAACTATTTTGTTGTTTGATATTTGATACAAACATCAATTAACCTCAGTACCCATGTAATACTTTGAAAGCCTGTAGTATCCAGACGCCATGTCCTCGATTGTGTGGCCAAAGTCTATGGAGAGTTCAGTGCACTTTCAAATACCCTTAACACAATGTGAATTATTTCTCAGTCCCAGATTCATGTCTTTTGAGAGTTCACTGCATTAAAGTTTAACACAATTTAAATTATTTCTCAGTCCCAGATTCATATAATATATATTATAAGATATATTATAATATAGGCCCTATGTTATAATATATATTTTATAGTAAAGCCCCAGGCCCTCAGCTTGCTGATTTGTGCAGTGCCGCCATGTTTCCTCCAGGGCGCCGCCACACTGGCGTCAACTGGCGCCCGCACCCTGCTGAATTGATGCGTCCTGGGTCACCTCGGGGTACCCGTGGGTTGGGGTCTGCGTTGCTGGTGTTCCGACGTCTGCCCGCGATTGCGGATTGCGTGCAACGGCAGCCGGACACCCGCAATGATCGTTAAGCTTGGTCGTGGTGACTTCGCGGCTATCCTCGGTGATCGCAGGGTCGGGCGGGTGCCAGATGAGGCGAACACTCCCTGACTGCTGTGGTTCGAGGATGTCTGGTTGGCTGTTTCAGACGGACCCTGATTGGTCTTATTTTCATCAATGAATCCGTACCCACACGTGACCAGTTCAAAAGACAATTTTCATCAACATTTACAACACACGTTTGAATGTTTGTTGTTTTTGTTGTTTGATAATAAAACAATAAAATACCAAAACATCCGTAAACATTTTTAATCAACATGAGCAACATTGGTTGGTTATCTGCGGCTTTCGGTGACCGTTGGTCGAGGAGGCCGGTGCCACACAATACTTAGAATAGTACCGAATCAAGCTGCGTTGCGAAATGTCTGATTCTCGCCAGACGGACCTCCTGATTGGTCGGTAATGACGTCGGTGTGTCGACTGACTTTGTTGATGCATTTATTTCGCGTAGCTCTTTTAGTCCTAGGTCTTAGGGACGTGACCAAGAGCCACGATTATCACAGCCATTCCAAACATCACTAAACAATTTTAATCAACATGATCAACATTTACAATATTTTTTGTTGTTTGACATTTATTAAATACCAAACATCAATTAACCCTCAGTACCCATGTAATACTTTCTTGAAAGCCTGTAGTATCCAGACGCCATGTCCTCGATTGTGTACAAAGTTCATGGAGAGTTCCCAGTGCACTTTCAAATAATTTCTTAACACAATGTGAATTATTTCTCAGTCCCAGATTCATGTCTTTTGGAGAGTTCACTGCATTTTCAAAGTAAAGTTTAACACAATTCTAAATTATTTCTCAGTCCCAGATTCATATAATATATATTATAAGATATATTATAATATAGCCCTATGTTATAATATATATTTTTGATAGCAGTTCTGTATTCCTCAGCTTGTTGATTTGTGAAAGGGCGCCGCCATGTTTCTTTCAGGGCCGCCACAGCCAGTTTCGTCAACGCGCCCGCACCCTGCTGAATTGATGCGCCCTGGGGTCAATTTCGCACCGTGGGTTGGGGTCTGCATTGTTGGTGTTCCGACGTCTACCCGCGATTGCGGATTGCGTGCAACGGCAGCCGGACACCCGCAATGCGATCGTTAAGCTTGGTCTGGTGACTTCGCGGCTATCCTCGGTGATCGAGGGTCGGGCGGTGCCAGATGAGGTGAACACTCCCCTGACTGCTGTGGTTCGAGATGTCTGTGGTTGGCTGTTTCAGACGGACCCCCTGATTGGTCTTATTTTTCACATCAATGAATCTTTCGTACCTACACGTGACCTTTGTGCTCAAAAGACAATTTTCATCAACATTTACAACACACGTTTGGAATGTTTGTTGTTTTGTTGTTTGATAATAAAACAATAAAATACCATACTGGGTAAACATTTTAATCAACATGAGCAACATTGGTTATTACTCCGCGGCTTTCGGTGACCGTTGGTCGAGGAGGCCGGGTGCCACATACCACGAACAGTACCGAACTGCCGCGTTGCGAAATGTCTGATTCTCTGTTTCCCAGACGGACCTCCTGATTGGTCGGTAATGACGTCGGTGTGTCGACTCGACTCTTTGTTGATGATTTATTTCGCAGCTCTTTTAGTCCTAGGTCTTAGGACGCACCAAGAGCTACGATTATCACAGCTATCTCCAAACATCACTAAACAATTTAATCAACATGATCAACATTTAATACGGGCTTGTTGTTTGATATTTGATAATAAATACCAAACATCAATTAACCTCAATCTATGTAATACTTTTGAAAGCCTGTAGTATCCAGACGCCATGTCCTCGATTGTATGTAAAGTCTATGGAGAGTTCAGTGCACTTTCAAATAATTTCCTTAACACAATGTGAATTATTTCTCAGTCCCAGATTCATGTCTTTGGAGAGTTCACTGCATTTTCAAAGTAAAGTTTAACATTAATTTAAATTATTTCTCAGTCCCAGATTCATATAATATATAAGATATATTATAATATAGGCCCTATGTTATAATATATACTTTTATAGCAGTTCTGTATTCTCAGCTTGCTGATTTAGAAACAATTTTCAACCGATGAAATAGGGACTTTGACCTTTGATTTTACATACATAGAAGAACTTGAACTGTTAGAAAAGCCCAAAATGATTTCACACTGCTGCGTAGATACCATCAGTCTTCAACTTTGAGGTAATATAAAACGATTTCAGATCTGGACAATCACAACAGCTTATGCACTTAGGTTTCAGGACATTTCACACAAAACAATTTCGGGAATCTTTTCTCCCAATTTTGAATATTTCAAAAGGTTTTAAAACCCACAGCGCCATGGCAACACTTAAACTCAAACTGCGTCCTATTTTATATTAAGGGTGGGGCCTCAGGAAACAGTGCAGATTTCATCTGCAAATTTAATGTTATTCATATTTATTTCCCCTTTTTCATGACTTGAAGGGCCATGCAATCAATTTCAAAAGAGACATTTTGTGCACATATCTGTGTCTGAACTGTACGAAAATACTAGGATACCCGTTTTCTGTGTACATGTATTTCTTTTCAGTACATTTATTTATTCAATATTCACTGTCCTACCATGTTAAAACCCGAGGGCGCTGTTGTGTTATGTCACTTTGACTTTTTACATGCCCCCGCTCAAAATTAACCAATCACCAAGCTCATTCTAGAAATGATGACCCTTGAGTGCCCCTGCAAATTAGACCCGTTACCCCATATTACATTACATAAACCAGCAAAGAAGTCGGCACAAAACCCGCAACATTTAATACTCACACATCACCCACACTACCTAGCGGGTGCCTTAGCGCGAAGCATAACACATCCCAAATGTCTGACCACTGTGTGCCTGCAGACTTTTAAGTTGAGCACTTGTAGATGATAAACTAATTAACTATTTATTAGCGTAATTGTCTATTTTTCAAATTATTGATTAAGGTTATTATATTTAATATTAATTTATTTAAATAATTGTATTCTCAAAGTTCCTTTGGTAAACCATTTTAATACTTTTTAGTTTGACATGAACTACATGTGAATTATCCTTCTACTGTTGCGCCATGCGGCGGGGGCGGGGGCGGGGGCGCGCTTAACAAATAACGCTTCAGGCCACTGCCTGCCCTGATTCTATAGAGTACAGGTAAAGTTGTGAAACTTTTATTTTATAATTTACGATATAATTTCATGATTGAATATATACATTAACTTTGATTTAGGGACACATCTGCACAACCGCTTATGTAATATAGATACATAATGTAATAATTTTAGGATGTCTAGAAGCAGTTTAATTAGTATTTTTTGGCCAAAAGAAAGCAGTAGTTTGAAGTGGCATGTGCATAAGGTGGTATATCAATGATTATGCGGTTCGCAGCAGTCATTGTGCAACTTTTAAAATTGCTTACGTGTAATTACAAATTTGCACGCCACGCGCGCGCGCACAATAATGATGTTGCATACGTAGGCTGTGGTGTCAATTTTAAAAATATATACATCTGAACCTTTCTTTTAAAACAATAGTGGAGTTGATAATATTGAACCCAATGGGCAACAAGTCAAGTGTACTGTTTGATATATTATTAGGTAGATTCACGGAACCCGCCGTTAGCGGCGCGATTCCGATATGCTATTTTGAGACTCAATATTGACATCGTCACCCTTGGAAGGACATCCGACCTTAGTGTATTTTCCATAGGCGAATTAAACGCGATTTTAAGGCGCGTTGATCGAGGATATAACGCTATCATCGGATACAGCGTTACTTTGTGCATCGAATGACCCCAAAAATCACCCAGAAAACTTCCGTTCTTCAAAAAAACTTGATTTCATGGTAAGGTTTGCAAAAACTTTTCGATAAGTATAATAAGGGTACTTGTAAAGAAGCTTAAAATGTTATTTACAGAATCTACATTGCCTTAATTAACTTGAAAACTTCACATCAGCAGTAAACATTTGTGCACAAAATATTATCCGACCCCAAAATGACATATCCATTCAGATTTATAGCGCGAAGATGTCACGCATAAATTCGGGGAATACTAGATGCCGATACTGAAAGACCCCAAGTGATAAAAATACATTTTTAACATAAATAACATCATTCAATGATTTATGTGGGAAATAAACACTGAAAAGCTTTATTAAAAAATGATATTTACAAAGTTTTTTACATGGTTTGTCAATGGGATGGGGGGCTATTGTTGCCTGTTTTACCTATTACCAAAATGGATCATGCTACTTCTATGGGAAGGAGGTACTGGAGTGGTGTTCCATTATCTAAAATGGGTGGGCCTGGCAAGTGGGTAATAGTTATAAATTAAATATTATCCTTGCTTATAAATGTTTATATAATTATTTTCATGAAAAGTAATTTAGTCTTCTAAAATAGACTGCAATCAGAAAGTGTTAACTTTTATTCTGCAATTTGTGTATTTAAAAATATTTGAGAATTAAAAAATTTTTTTAAACGATTCACAACCATGTTTCCATTGGTATACAACCAACACATAACATAGAAAGACAGCTGCTTTGATTTCAAATGGTGGATTTTGATATTTTATTCCCATGCTTCAAATAATAATTAAAATGTTTAATAATAAAACTTTTTTAAATTTTCTACAGATGCCAAGCTCCTGCTACAGCTGAGCTAGTAACATCCATTAGTCCGTTGTCTTCATTGCTTTGTATGTGTCTTGCAATCTGAAATCGAAAAGTACTTTGTAAAACTAGCAAAGTTTATATGAAACTTGAGCAACAAGTTTGAAAATCCTTTACATGGTTTTAAAGATACAGATATTTTAATTCATGTGTTATTTCCTATACATCACGCCTAAAGGTCACAGGTTTTTCACCATTATGCATAATAAAAATGGCTATATTTTGCATACATATTTTATGATAACTTTGTTTTGATAACTGTATGGAGGTAGGAGACCTATCATTTTATTGCAAATTTCAAGCTCTTTAAGATGACACAATAGTTCAAGTAATTGGAACATTCTGAAATTCCATGAATCTACCTATTTATATTGAAAGCAGAATACAATTTTATTTTGAGAGATTTATGATAAAAACATTAAAGAATATTTACGAAATTTTGGTTTTAGAAAAAGTCCCCTTTAACATATTGCACGAAGTACTGCATAGATTTGAACATATGTACAGATAGACAGGCTATTCGTCTTTCAAAAACTTATTCACCTTTTTCCAAGTGACGGGAAACAGTCAGGGCGCGCTAACATTTTAGCTTGGGCGATCTTCAATTTATTTAATGTTGGAAAAATAATCAGATCATAGATAAATACATTTTATTGAAGAGCAAAGGTAATTGGTTGAAACTTCAAAAGCATAGCACAGTGCCAAAACTGACCAATCACATGCTAGAACACTAAAACAGTAATGTTCAACGTCGCCATGCTCGCTTAGCCATGCATACGCTCCCTTTGAATCTTGCGGCGTGCAGTAAACCACAGATATAGAACAGTAACAATGACAAAATGACAAAATGATAAGTAAATGTACAGTTTCTTAACCAGTTAAGCTGAGAAAAAGTTTTTCTGGGCCCCTGTGCGGTTTCTTTTTCCGCACACACGTCTACGGAAGCTTCACAGTAGCGTGTGCTCTTCTGAGCATGTCACTGCTACACGCATGGCTCAACCGAGCATGCATACAAATATTCGGAGTTTCTCTGGCGTGTATACACGGCCTCCGACCGGTGCAAAAAAATGCGTGTATACACGGCCTCCGGCCTTGAACTGGTTAAGGAAACAAAAATGTTTCTGTTGAACTGCAGTGAATTGTTTTTACATTACGATTGCATGATACTTCTAGATACTATACCAAATTTTAAGAAGAGCTTTCTCCAAAATATCATCAAAGCGATTGTATTATTTTTAATTAGTGACTGAGGACAACATTTCAAGATAATGTTCCATCAGTTTCGGTTCTATAGTGAAAACATTTGCTACCGAGCAGATAGTTTTCATGGGAAATCTCTAATGGTTCGAAGTGCGTGATTAGTTATTTTTGCAAATAAACATTGTGTGTCAGCTTCATTAACGTTGCGCACTGACTGATGATGAACAAGTGACAGTGCGGTTTTTGTGCTTGTGTTTATTAAGAAGATACTATAGAAGGCCCTGTATGAAATTTAACTAACTGTAATGCAATTTAACTAATTCTTAATAATGTTCTCCATAATTTTGCTATAAAAAACATCAATTTTCTGACTGACCACCTTTCTCCTCCATTGACTTTGTGCACAAACGTGTTCGTTTGTTTACAACTCCCATAATTTATTGCACGCACAATTCAATAAGGCTTACAATGTATCACTATTTCCTGTTGGCAAAAAAAAAGATGCGAAAAAAAGAAAAAAGGCCACACAATTTTGAAGCCGACGATGACCAGAAACTGGAACTTTTTTGCCCTTATATTGACTGTAATGGAACATAGAATATAACTCTATGAATGGAGATCAATGGGCTCAGCTCTGGAATCCTTGTGATAGGATAAAGACAGGGACCAGTCTAACAAGTTTGCACAGAGCTGAGGTTAGGCTTGAAGCGGTTTTCAATTTTAGCTGGTTTACCGGAAAAATGTGATTTTGGTTTGTGAATTTTTGAAGAAAAACAAATAATTAAAAGTCCTTAAATAACATGTTACTGATGTTTTCACCGTATAATCAGAGGTAAAACAAATCTACTATTTTTATCTATATATTTATTCCCCTGTTTTTTATTAAAATGGAATAAAACAAATTAT
>CM055831.1:34308717-34344649 GCA_029582265.1 Zoroaster sp. YZ-2022
TTAAGCCATTAACAAAATTTTTTACTTTACTGGCAGAGCAAAATGATACGACATGAAACTTTAGGGTCGGATCCCAAAACAAAATGGTGCTTGACAAACATTTTCAGTTCCTGTTCGAGTACGCGTGACAAAAGTCATTAGGGTCCATAGGTCTACCTGGCTGATATGTACAGTACACAGTGAATATCCAGATAACATTAACATACACTTGGGATTGGCCAACGTTGGCAATTGGTCGGCAACGCCGCCGGCGTTGGCATGATCGTCAGGTTTTGACATTGGCTCACTGTTGGCATTACATCGCTAACATCGGCGTTGGCATTATGGTAGCTACATGTTGGAGCCAATGTTGGCAATTAATCGGCAACATCGAAATTGAAATTGTTCGGATACCTGGGTACCCATAAATAATTTGTAGAAACACAAATGCTCCTGAATGTATAAAATAACCAACATGAACACAAGTTTCTCTTGTCTAATTAGAATCATAAATACAAATGTGGACTTACTGTGGTACTTTTTCCGCCTCTATATTAAAATGACTGCACACACAAAAATGTTAACAATAAATTTGAGACTTACATTTATCTGGCTTAAAATAATGTTCATTCAAAATTTTTGAACGTTGTTTACAGGTAATTGGAAAAAGTGAAAAAATGGAACCGGGTAATGACAGTTTCAGACTTTCAGTCATCCAGATACATGGATACCTGGAACAGCCTTATTAGGATAAAATACACAAAACATTTCTTATTCAATTATGGTATTGTCCACAGATTGTCCAGACTGAGTTTGCAGTGAGGATGAGGTGCAAGCTTGCTCCTTCCTACTTCCATCAGTGGTAAGCGGGTGAAGGGCAAAACAACTCTATAGTCATTATAGGAAGCCACCAAGTCATTTATTGACTGATAAGGATATTTAAAGTGCATGCTGGGAATCTGGTGACCCAGTTACATGCAAATCATTTGAAGTACACACAATGATGCATCAAATCTGTACAAGATGTGTTGTCATTCAATTGGGATTGCTTAAATGTTTGTTTTTTTTACATTGAATAAGTGGGATTGATCTGCCATATATGAATTCTTTGGCATGTATCACCATCTATGCTGAGCTTGGACCACACCAACATATATTCATTGGTATATATTGAACATAACATGTATCTTATTTTTAGCATAAATTGTACATGTACATGTCATTGTAATTTGTATACAGCCCATCATATCTTTTAAAATAAAGTCCCCTTTTCACTCCAGATTGGAACCATTGAACCCTTTGTCATACAAATGTGTCACACACAAACAGTCATTTGTGTTACTGCTTACAAGTGTGTCAGAGTCCATCTAACTTCGTGATCCAATGGCCAGCTGTTGAAGTTGATCCATTCTTCAAAGGAGTTAATTTATATGTTTCAAATTAATTTATATGGACCTATCCTAACTGTGGCAGTCTGTATACCTTCATGGGAATTGGTTTTCAGAACCTTAAGACACATCTAGGTCTTTCTAGGTATTTTTAAAACATGTTATAACAATGATTTTGTTTTTGACTGGACCCAAAAATCCTCACAAGTGTAGTTATTAAACAGTATCTGTTGGGTGATCTAGAAAATGTATATTGCCGATCTGAGCTTCTAGGAGTTGGGCCATTAACATACCACATTCTTCACTGCATAGGCATGTTATCTTGTATACATTTTCACAGATTACCCAATTAAAGTTCCTATGTATTTTTATGCAAGCATTGGATATTTCAACCCAAGTACTGACCATCAATCCCATAACACAAGTAAAGATATTAAAGGGACAGTATTGTCATTGTTAGAGCAGACTTTCTACAGGGCATGGAATCAGTGTCTTAGTTTAATATGAACACAGTAACTGAAAATTACTGGCTCATTTATGCAGCAGCAACGCAAATAATTATACATATGACCTTACCATGGAGTATTATTTTCAGTCACTGAGTTAATCTAGAACTTGAACTCTGATTCCATGCCCTGTTGATACGTAGCAATACCACCTTTAAACAATAACTTTAAATGACTATTTATGAACATGTATTTTCAACAGTTAAAGAGAAATAAATACATATAACAATCAGAAGATCATTTCATTATTGTTTGTTTCTTTTCATTTTACAGTTATCCTTCAAATTACAACGGTTGTCTCCTAAGCCATCCTAACAAGGTAAGCATGTGTCCTTTATAGAAAGATGTACTTACTTTATGACAATTTTCTATGCAAATTTAACAGTTTATAAGGTTATGATTCAGTTAAATGTTACATAAAAAACAAGAAATTTGTTTTATTTGGTTGCTTGCCATAGATAAGGCTTCTTAATACATGGAAGACATGCTTATCTCTATTAGACTCAGAATCCAGGTCAACATTAATCTGAGCCGTGAGTCCGGGGTTGATATGACCCGACCCTTTCAGGTGAGAATGACCCCGAAAGTTGGGTCAGATTATTTGACTTGTTTCTCGGGTCAAATAATCTGACCCAACTTTTGGGTCATTCTGAGCCAAAAGTGTCGGGGCATATCTGACCCAGGAGTTTTAGTGTTGGCTCAATGTTGGCTTGATGTTGGATCAAAGTTAATGATACAATGGCCCAATGTTGGTCAATGTTGGAATATATTGGCTCAATATTGGCTCAATGTTGGCTTGATGTTGGATCAAAGTTAATCATACAAAGGCCCAACGTTGGTCCAATGTTGGAATACGTTGGCTCAATATTGGCTTAAAGGTACGATGATACAAGGCCCAACATTGGCTTAACGTTGGGCCAATGTTTACGTTAGCCAACGTTGAGCCAACTTTACATTGGGCCACTGTAATGCCGATGAGCAAAATTACGCTGGGTAACGTTGGCCCACTGAAATCGCTCGTTGTTGTTGTGATGTTATCTGGGTAGTGTACCATAATTGTTTGATTCAATGACGTATGCATATTGAACTTCATTGTGAAAGTTCAGCTGTGTTGCATGATGTTGTATATAATATATCCTGCTTGTGTTGTAAAGTGTGAGTATAATCTACAGGATAGTATCCCATAGATTATACCATAGAGTAAAGCCCTTTTCACTAGGAAATAAGCTTAGCTGTAAAGCGGATACCAGTTAACTGCCAGTGACACGGGACGTTGGTTGTGAAAGGTCGATCCGAGTTTGACCAACGTCCGTGGGTCACACAACTGGCCTCGAGACCAAGGACCCTAGTTTGCATTTGTCGTGTGAAAAGGGCTTAAGGTCCTTGCTATTTGGTTTTACTGTGGTTTTTTGTCTTGACTATCTGCATATCTCCTTTATGTATGTGTTGTTTTGTGGTTTGGTTTTGCTGTGGTTTTTGTCTCGACTATCTGCATATCTCCTTTATGTATGTGTTGATTTGTGGTTTGGTTTTACTGTGGTTTTTGTCTCGACTATCTGCATATCTCCTTTATGTATGTGTTGTTTTGTGGTTTGGTTTTACTGTGGTTTTTGTCTCAACTATCTGCGTATCTCCTTTATGTATGTGTTGTTTTGTGGTTTGGTTTTACTGTGGTTTTAGTCTTGACTATCTGGTATCTCCTTTATGTATGTGTTGTTTTGTGCTTTGGTTTTACTGTGGTTTTTGTCTCGACTCTGCATATCTCCTTTATGTATCTGTTGTTTTGTGGTTTGGTTTTACTGTGGTTTTTTGTCTTGACTATCTGCATATCTCCTTTATGTATCTGTTGTTTTGTGGTTTGGTTTTACTGTGGTTTTTTGTCATGACTCTCTGCATATCTCCTTTATGTATGTGTTGTTTTGTGGTTTGGTTTTACTGTGGTTTTTGTCTTGACTGTCTGCATATATATATCTCCTTTATGTATCTGTTGTTTTGTTGTTTTGTTTTGTCAATGTTTGGATTTTTGGTGTTATGGTCTGTTTGTTCATGTACTGTTTGTTTACTTGTTGAAAGTACTGTTTGTATTGGTGTTTTTTATCGATAGTGTCTTTGAGTGTAAATGTGTTGAATTTGTGACCAACTGTATATCTGGTCATCCGTTTCCTGTTGTAACTTTCTGTTCTTCATTTCATTTTAATGTTAAAACTAAAGCCTTATTTATTTCATATCAGTCGTTTATATTTTACATTTTCTGATTTTTTAAAAACTTAATTGAACGTATCTATTTTTATATTGTAAGTGGAATGTATTTATTTTGGAAATTATAATTGTAAAATTTGACTTAATTTAGCCCTTGGTTAATAAACCAATTGAATTGTAATATGACCTTATCACGTGGGGTATTATTTGCAGTTACTGAGTTAATCTAAAACTAGCACTCAGATTCCATGCCCTGTTGATCGTGATGATATTGTCCCTTTAATTAAGAATGAAACTGTCAGAAGTAGTTTGTAATTTTAAGAAATGCTGTAGTCATGACTCAGGACAATGATACTGGGGAGTATTCATTTGAAATGATGGGGATTAGCAGGGAATGTTGGAGGAGGATGGTGGGAGAAGGTCATAAATTATTAACTTAGCTTCAGGAAAGAAGGGACTTTGTTTTAGTTGAATTGGTTTAGTTGGCCTGAAAATTGGAAAATTCATAAATGCCACAGAGACAGTTTAAACTATAGTTTAGACATTCCAATTGGTTCAGATGTAATCACATAATTGTTTAAAACCAGTCTTAATGTTGGTATCACTGCTTCTACAAGGATGTATTCTCTCTTTGAACCAAAATGTACTTGAACCAACAATTTTTTTGGTTCAATATGGAGTCAAGTCTTGAGAAAAGTGTATAAAAAAAATTAAAAAAAAAAAAAAACATTCCCAATTTTTACAGAAAACATTTGAGTAATTGTTTTATTTTGTTTATATAAAATATATAATTTATATTTCAATATGTAAATTTTGTATAATTACCAACTTTACATTAAGTTAGCTTTCATATAATAATTTGTTCATTTTGTGTTCATGTCATTACTAATGCTATACCTTCCCATTAAATGTTTCTTTAACAGTTGAGATGCACCAGCTGCATCTGTGTTTCTGGATGCAAAATGTTCCAGTTTTTGCAATAAAGTTTCTGTGATACTTGAAGGTAAGCATGTTAAATTTTTAGTGTGTCTCTGAGGATTAAGAATCACTGAGTTGACATTTCAATCAGTTAGCAAACAGTCACTTCAGGAAAGTTTATTTCTTAGACAATAATCCCTCCTTCCAAAAGAGCCGATATTTAAAAAAATGAATTATCGGATCTACTTATTCAGTGCCCCAAGGCAAAGTATTATAGGTTGTCACCAAGACAACAGTATATGAATGTCATCAAGACAACAGTATTATAGAATATCACTAAGACAAAAGTATAATAGGATGTCACCAAGACAAAGTTATTAAATATTATCACTAAGACATATAAGTGTCCCACAAAGCGTCTTCAAAATAGCACACAGCTTGAATCTACTCAAGATTCACCAATTCTCAAACCTTCCGAAAACCTTGTTTTAAACTCTAAAATGAACAAAATATACACCAAAAAGTTTGAGTTATATCCCAAGTCTTCCACAGTTCTATAAACCTCGCATTCTTATAAAGTACATTATAATACAAATCTTATACAGCAGGTAAATAAATACCTGCCTTACTGGCGTTCAACAAGGTAATATGTGACCCTCTTTGGTCCTGGTAGCAAATGTTCAGGGAAGAATTGTCGTATCCAACCGCAAATTTTTCTTGTTCATTATAACTAATAATGTAATCTTACCTACCCAGTAAGGTGGAGAACATATGGATGATGATGGACATATACTTCAAATTATTCCAGGATATTTATTTCATGAAAATTCAGGCATTTTTGGTATACGGTGACTTCTTCAGTCATGTCAGTCTGATCTTGTCAACTCCCCCATAAGTGACCAACACGGTCATTGTACATGCATATTTTCTGAAGGAGAGGATTTTTTTAAGGCAAATAAAGTCCAAAAACCATAAAAGTGGATTTTAAAGATAGCTTTCGCTTTCTGTACCCCCAAAAATCGATAGAATCATTTTTTAAAACTTGTTAATGGTTGCAAAAAATTCGGAAAGAATGTCGTATCTGACCACCACTTTTTAAGGGTTTCTTGGAATTTTTTTTACAACCACTAACCAGTTAAAAAACGATTGCTTGTACATGTATGGTCGTATTAGGTGGTGGTTCACACACAGGTACCCAGTGGAGATTAATAAATGGACGTTGCCCTCACATCGTCAAAATATAGCACCCTCTGGCATCATCACATCGGAAAAGTTGGCCATAGTAAAAGTTACTAACAATCACCTAGTGACAAATCACTAATCAATCTTCTTCCGTGTAAATAATTTTCTTGAAGGTTAAATATCAAGTGAAATATCAAGTGAAGAACATCATGGTTATAACTTATACTTTATTCAAATATATTATCAAAACCAATGGGTTTAACTTACGGTTGATGGTCAATCTTCCAACGTGTCTCCCCTCTCACCAAAAGTTGGTAAGACCGGCAAAACTTGCCTTGGAAAGCAGTCTGATAAAAATGTGGCGGTTTCATGAAAAATGAGTCGCTTCTCGCACGGCCTCTTTCCACGTACAGAATGTTTGGACGGTGAAAATAAAATTGGAAATTGATTTTCTGATTATCCATTATTTCGGTTCTTTAGTATCTGTATTTTCATATTTATAAATCAAAAAAGCTGATTTGTATGAAGAAAGTGGAATAAATGATGATTTTTGTGTGCCTTTTGTTTTCATTTCGTCCGTTGTTTCCATTACAATGAGCTATAAATTGCTGCGTTTACGTTGATTGTGCTTGGCAAAAATATAAACCCCGCTAGCATTTAAGGAACATATTGGTAACTACGCACATTTTATTAGTAACCTTTAAGTTTTTTTTAATAGGCAATTTCTCCTGTACGGATTTACTCCATTGTTGACATAATACATATTTTCAAAAGGTGATAACTTTTGAACCGGACATGCCACAGTTGTTTAACAGGTATCAAAATGAAGCTTATTGCATGCTCTTTTCAGCCATGTATATAAAATTAAAAAAATATGTTCACCCCCATGTGACTCATTTTCGCAGAGCCCGTCACAAATGTTGGTATTCAGCAACAACTAACAAGCCTGAATGCTTGCTATATAAATACATCAAGAGCCTGAAATACTCGGATTTGTATAAAACAAAATATTGCTGCAGCAGAGCAGAGTGTAAGACAGTCCTCATAGATTGAGGTCCAGAAGACAACTCCCTTCACATTCCTCAAAACCTTAGAACCTTTTCCATCCTTACATCTACATCTCATTTACATCTTCTCATTCAATCTTCAACCCTTCACCTTTGACTCTATTCAAACCCAAACTTACCTCATTGATATACAAATTAAACCTATGGGGGTTCCAACTCAGGAATTTCTAACCAGTACTGTGTGCTTTAAAGCTATTGTTATTTAATTATACTATGTCAGTCAACCATGGTATTGTTGGTTATGGCACTAGCCCAATTTATACATATTCATATACAAAGTTAAAAATCACTAATTATTCATAACTAGCGACCATGGTGCTTGTGTCCTTGAGCAAGACACTACCATGATTGCTTCTCTCAACCCAGGGGTAAATGGTACCTGTGAGGGCAGAGTTGGTTGTTGTGTTTGATTAGCCCTGTATGCGCTGTAATGGCAGCAATTGAGCTGTATACTCCCCAGGGAGCTGAGATGGTTTCAGGAATGATTTATGAGCCTGATGAGCAGGGGTAATAATATAATGCGCCTTGAGCACCAGTTTGGTGGATACGTGCACTATATAAGTCTACATTATTATTATTATTATTATTATTATTATTATTATTATTATTATTATTAGGGTAAGAAGGTTTCTCTGTGACAGGTATGTGACAAGTTTGTTGTTTATCTTACAGTAGAAAGTTTTGCATAGTTGGGTTTCAAACCATTAAAGAATGGTCATTAGGTTGAACACAGTGCTATAGAATGGTTAATGATATTAAAGAATGGTCATTAGGTTGAACACAGTGCTATAGAATGGTTAATGATATTCAAGAATGGTCATTAGGTTGAACACAGTGCTATAGAATGGTTAATGATATTCAAGAATGGTCATTAGGTTGAACACAGTGCTATAGAATGGTTAATGATATTCAAGAATGGTCATTAGGTTGAACACAGTGCTATAGAATGGTTAATGATATTAAAGAATGGTCATTAGGTTGAACACAGTGCTATAGAATGGTTAATGATATTCAAGAATGGTCATTAGGTTGAACACAGTGTTATAGAATGGTTAATGATATTAAAGAATGGTCATTAGGTTGAACACAGTGCTATAGAATGGTTAATGATATTAAAGAATGGTCATTAGGTTGAACACAGTGCTATAGAATGGTTAATGATATTCAAGAATGGTCATTAGGTTGAACACAGTGCTATAGAATGGTTAATGATATTAAAGAATGGTCATTAGGTTGAACACAGTGCTATAGAATGGTTAATGATATTAAAGAATGGTCATTAGGTTGAACACAGTGCTATAGAATGGTTAATGATATTCAAGAATGGTCATTAGGTTGAACACAGTGCTATAGAATGGTTAATGATATTAAAGAATGGTCATTAGGTTGAACACAGTGCTATAGAATGGTTAATGATATTAAAGAATGGTCATTAGGTTGAACACAGTGCTATAGAATGGTTAATGATATTAAAGAATGCATGGTCATTAGGTTGAACACAGTGCTATAGAATGGTTAATGATATTCAAGAATGGTCATTAGGTTGAACACAGTGCTATAGAATGGTTAATGATATTAAAGAATGGTCATTAGGGGAAGAACACAGTGCTATAGAATGGTTAATGATATTCAAGAATGGTCATTAGGTTGAACACAGTGCTATAGAATGGTTAATGATATTAAAGAATGGTCATTAGGTTGAACACAGTGCTATAGAATGGTTAATGATATTCAAGAATGGTCATTAGGTTGAACACAGTGCTATAGAATGGTTAATGATATTCAAGAATGGTCATTAGGTTGAACACAGTGCTATAGAATGGTTAATGATATTAAAGAATGGTCATTAGGTTGAACACAGTGCTATAGAATGGTTAATGATATTAAAGAATGGTCATTAGGTTGAACACAGTGCTATAGAATGGTTAATGATATTCAAGAATGGTCATTAGGTTGAACACAGTGCTATAGAATGGTTAATGATATTAAAGAATGGTCATTAGGTTGAACACAGTGCTATAGAATGGTTAATGATATTAAAGAATGGTCATTAGGTTGAACACAGTGCTATAGAATGGTTAATGATATTAAAGAATGGTCATTAGGTTGAACACAGTGCGATAGAATGGTTAATGATATTAAAGAATGGTCATTAGGTTGAACACAGTGCTATAGAATGGTTAATGATATTCAAGAATGGTCATTAGGTTGAACACAGTGCTATAGAATGGTTAATGATATTAAAGAATGGTCATTAGGTTGAACACAGTGCTATAGAATGGTTAATGATATTAAAGAATGGTCATTAGGTTGAACACAGTGCTATAGAATGGTTAATGATATTCAAGAATGGTCATTAGGTTGAACACAGTGCTATAGAATGGTTAATGATATTCAAGAATGGTCATTAGGTTGAACACAGTGCTATAGAATGGTTAATGATATTCAAGAATGGTCATTAGGTTGAACACAGTGCTATAGAATGGTTAATGATATTCAAGAATGGTCATTAGGTTGAACACAGTGCTATAGAATGGTTAATGATATTCAAGAATGGTCATTAGGTTGAACACAGTGCTATAGAATGGTTAATGATATTCAAGAATGGTCATTAGGTTGAACACAAAAGTGCTATAGAATGGTTAATGATATTCAAGAATGGTCATTAGGTTGAACACAGTGCTATAGAATGGTTAATGATATTAAAGAATGGTCATTAGGTTGAACACAGTGCTATAGAATGGTTAATGATATTAAAGAATGGTCATTAGGTTGAACACAGTGCTATAGAATGGTTAATGATATTAAAGAATGGTCATTAGGTTGAACACAGTGCTATAGAATGGGTAATGATATTCAAGAATGGTCATTAGGTTGAACACAGTGCTATAGAATGGTTAATGATATTCAAGAATGGTCATTAGGTTGAACACAGTGCTATAGAATGGTTAATGATATTAAAGAATGGTCATTAGGTTGAACACAGTGCTATAGAATGGTTAATGATATTAAAGAATGGTCATTAGGTTGAACACAGTGCTATAGAATGGTTAATGATATTCAAGAATGGTCATTAGGTTGAACACAGTGCTATAGAATGGTTAATGATATTCAAGAATGGTCATTAGGTTGAACACAGTGCTATAGAATGGTTAATGATATTCAAGAATGGTCATTAGGTTGAACACAGTGCTATAGAATGGTTAATGATATTCAAGAATGGTCATTAGGTTGAACACAGTGCTATAGAATGGTTAATGATATTAAAGAATGGTCATTAGGTTGAACACAGTGCTATAGAATGGTTAATGATATTCAAGAATGGTCATTAGGTTGAACACAGTGCTATAGAATGGTTAATGATATTAAAGAATGGTCATTAGGTTGAACACAGTGCTATAGAATGGTTAATGATATTAAAGAATGGTCATTAGGTTGAACACAGTGCTATAGAATGGTTAATGATAATTAAAGAATGGTCATAGGTTGAACACAGTGCTATAGAATGGTTAATGATATTCAAGAATGGTCATTAGGTTGAACACAGTGCTATAGAATGGTTAATGATATTAAAGAATGGTCATTAGGGTTGAACACAGTGTGCTATAGAATGGTTAATGATATTAAAGAATGGTCATTAGGTTGAACACAGTGCTATAGAATGGTTAATGATATTCAAGAATGGTCATTAGGTTGAACACAGTGCTATAGAATGGTTAATGATATTCAAGAATGGTCATTAGGTTGAACACAGTGCTATAGAATGGTTAATGATATTCAAGAATGGTCATTAGGTTGAACACAGTGCTATAGAATGGTTAATGATATTCAAGAATGGTCATTAGGTTGAACACAGTGCTATAGAATGGTTAATGATATTAAAGAATGGTCATTAGGTTGAACACAGTGCTATAGAATGGTTAATGATATTCAAGAATGGTCATTAGGTTGAACACAGTGCTATAGAATGGTTAATGATATTCAAGAATGGTCATTAGGTTGAACACAGTGCTTTATAGAATGGTTAATGATATTAAAGAATGGTCATTAGGTTGAACACAGTGCTATAGAATGGTTAATGATATTCAAGAATGGTCATTAGGTTGAACACAGTGCTATAGAATGGTTAATGATATTCAAGAATGGTCATTAGGTTGAACACAGTGTTATAGAATGGTTAATGATATTCAAGAATGGTCAGGTTGAACACAGTGCTATAGAATGGTTAATGATATTCAAGAATGGTCATTAGGTTGAACACAGTGCTATAGAATGGTTAATGATATTCAAGAATGGTCATTAGGGTTGAACACAGTGCTATAGAATGGTTAATGATATTCAAGAATGGTCATTAGGTTGAACACAGTGCTATAGAATGGTTAATGATATTCAAGAATGGTCATTAGGTTGAACACAGTGCTATAGAATGGTTAATGATATTCAAGAATGGTCATTAGGTTGAACACAGTGCTATAGAATGGTTAATGATATTCAAGAATGGTCATTAGGTTGAACACAGTGCTATAGAATGGTTAATGATATTCAAGAATGGTCATTAGGTTGAACACAGTGCTATAGAATGGTTAATGATATTCAAGAATGGTCATTAGGTTGAACACAGTGCTATAGAATGGTTAATGATATTAAAGAATGGTCATTAGGTTGAACACAGTGCTATAGAATGGTTAATGATATTCAAGAATGGTCATTAGGTTGAACACAGTGCTATAGAATGGTTAATGATATTAAAGAATGGTCATTAGGTTGAACACAGTGCTATAGAATGGTTAATGATATTCAAGAATGGTCATTAGGTTGAACACAGTGCTATAGAATGGTTAATGATATTCAAGAATGGTCATTAGGTTGAACACAGTGCTATAGAATGGTTAATGATATTCAAGAATGGTCATTAGGTTGAACACAGTGTTATAGAATGGTTAATGATATTAAAGAATGGTCATTAGGTTGAACACAGTGCTATAGAATGGTTAATGATATTCAAGAATGGTCATTAGGTTGAACACAGTGCTATAGAATGGTTAATGATATTCAAGAATGGTCATTAGGTTGAACACAGTGCTATAGAATGGTTAATGATATTCAAGAATGGTCATTAGGTTGAACACAGTGCTATAGAATGGTTAATGATATTCAAGAATGGTCATTAGGTTGAACACAGTGCTATAGAATGGTTAATGATATTCAAGAATGGTCATTAGGTTGAACACAGTGCTATAGAATGGTTAATGATATTCAAGAATGGTCATTAGGTTGAACACAGTGCTATAGAATGGTTAATGATATTAAAGAATGGTCATTAGGTTGAACACAGTGCTATAGAATGGTTAATGATATTCAAGAATGGTCATTAGGTTGAACACAGTGTTATAGAATGGTTAATGATATTCAAGAATGGTCACAGGGTTGAACACAGTGCTATAGAATGGTTAATGATATTCAAGAATGGTCATTAGGTTGAACACAGTGCTATAGAATGGTTAATGATATTAAAGAATGGTCATTAGGTTGAACACAGTGCTATAGAATGGTTAATGATATTCAAGAATGGTCATTAGGTTGAACACAGTGCTATAGAATGGTTAATGATATTAAAGAATGGTCATTAGGTTGAACACAGTGCTATAGAATGGTTAATGATATTAAAGAATGGTCATTAGGTTGAACACAGTGCTATAGAATGGTTAATGATATTAAAGAATGGTCATTAGGTTGAACACAGTGCTATAGAATGGTCAATGATATTCAAGAATGGTCATTAGGTTGAACACAGTGCTATAGAATGGTCAATGATATTAAAGAATGGTCATTAGGTTGAACACAGTGCTATAGAATGGTTAATGATATTAAAGAATGGTCATTAGGTTGAACACAGTGCTATAGAATGGTTAATGATATTCAAGAATGGTCATTAGGTTGAACACAGTGCTATAGAATGGTTAATGATATTCAAGAATGGTCATTAGGTTGAACACAGTGCTATAGAATGGTTAATGATCGTGGCCGAGCGGTCTAGCGCACCGAACTCAAGTTCTGGTGTTGCCAGCAGCAGTGTGTGGGTTCGAGCCCCGGTCATGACACTTGTGTCCTTGAGCAAGGGACTTAACCATAATTGCTTCGTCCTTCGGATGGGACGAAGTCAGAGGTCCCGTGTGTTGTAATGCACGTAAAAAGAATGCGCCTTGAGCACCACTTAGTTGGTGGATACGTGCGCTATATAAGTCCACACATTATTATTATTATTATTAGGTTGAACACAGTGCTATAGAATGGTTAATGATATTCAAGAATGGTCATTAGGTTGAACACAGTGCTATAGAATGGTTAATGATATTCAAGAATGGTCATTAGGTTGAACACAGTGCTATAGAATGGTTAATGATATTAAAGAATGGTCATTAGGTTGAACACAGTGCTATAGAATGGTTAATGATATTAAAGAATGGTCATTAGGTTGAACACAGTGCTATAGAATGGTTAATGATATTCAAGAATGGTCATTAGGTTGAACACAGTGCGATAGAATGGTTAATGATATTCAAGAATGGTCATTAGGTTGAACACAGTGCTATAGAATGGTTAATGATATTCAAGAATGGTCATTAGGTTGAACACAGTGCTATAGAATGGTTAATGATATTCAAGAATGGTCATTAGGTTGAACACAGTGCTATAGAATGGTTAATGATATTCAAGAATGGTCATTAGGTTGAACACAGTGTTATAGAATGGTTAATGATATTAAAGAATGGTCATTAGGTTGAACACAGTGCTATAGAATGGTTAATGATATTAAAGAATGGTCATTAGGTTGAACACAGTGCTATAGAATGGTTAATGATATTAAAGAATGGTCATTAAGTTGAACACAGTGCTATAGAATGGTTAATGATATTAAAGAATGGTCATTAGGTTGAACACAGTGCTATAGAATGGTTAATGATATTCAAGAATGGTCATTAGGTTGAACACAGTGCTATAGAATGGTTAATGATATTAAAGAATGGTCATTAGGTTGAACACAGTGCTATAGAATGGTTAATGATATTAAAGAATGGTCATTAGGTTGAACACAGTGCTATAGAATGGTTAATGATATTCAAGAATGGTCATTAGGTTGAACACAGTGCTATAGAATGGTTAATGATATTAAAGAATGGTCATTAGGTTGAACACAGTGCTATAGAATGGTTAATGATATTAAAGAATGGTCATTAGGTTGAACACAGTGCTATAGAATGGTTAATGATATTCAAGAATGGTCATTAGGTTGAACACAGTGCTATAGAATGGTTAATGATATTCAAGAATGGTCATTAGGTTGAACACAGTGCTATAGAATGGTTAATGATATTCAAGAATGGTCATTAGGTTGAACACAGTGCTATAGAATGGTTAATGATATTCAAGAATGGTCATTAGGTTGAACACAGTGCTATAGAATGGTTAATGATATTAAAGAATGGTCATTAGGTTGAACACAGTGCTATAGAATGGTTAATGATATTAAAGAATGGTCATTAGGTTGAACACAGTATATAGAATGGTTAATGATATTCAAGAATGGTCATTAGGTTGAACACAGTGCTATAGAATGGTTAATGATATTCAAGAATGGTCATTAGGTTGAACACAGTGCTATAGAATGGTTAATGATATTCAAGAATGGTCATTAGGTTGAACACAGTGCTATAGAATGGGTAATGATATTTAGTGTATACTGACTAATACCTACACCTTTCATTCATTCACTCACATTATTACTGGAATAGATATAAGCTTTCAACTAATGAAAGTCAAATTCTAAGCAGCTCTTGTCAAAATATTGAAAAACCTTTTCCTCATTTTTAGAATGTTTTTATGTCAAAGGGAATATCAATTTGTTCTGAACATCTGGACAAACTTTTAAAAAATTCTGCAGAAAGAGATTTATTTAATGTGCAACTAACAAAATAATACAAAGTAAAAATTGTGTTTTCCAACCAACCCTAGAATTTTTTCTATCAAAATTTGTAAGGATCGAGAGACCTATTGCACATAGAACCATTTTTCTGATGCACAAACATCTAAACTTATTATTTCCACAGAAAGAGCTCTTGTGTTAACGCTGCCTGAGGGAGCCTAGACCCAATGATGTCACCCCTGCAGTACCCACTGCATGATGTCATTGTACCCAGTCACCCCTGCAGTACCCACTGCATGATGTCATTGTACCCAGTCACCCCTGCAGTACCCACTGCATGATGTCATTGTACCCAGTCACCCCTGCAGTACCCACTGCATGATGTCATTGTACCCAGTCACCCCTGCAGTACCCGCTGCATGATGTCATTGTACCCAGTCTCTCCTTGATGATACTCCATACAGCTGATGAAGCCAGTATGATGAAGTACAGGAACAGATGATGGTTCATCTATGATGTAAGTCCTCAGTCCTGACCATAGGGACATCAGAACATAGTGAAAAGTGGGGGACCAGGGGTGGAACAAAAAAAAGTTTGGGGAGGAAGGAAACGACATTACTTTTTACATCGCATGCCAGATATGTACCCCCACCAGCAAGATGTACATTCAGATTTAGTGGATATAAAATGTACTTTAATCTCAAATGAACATTCCAGATATTGAATTTGTAGAAATAGTTTCAATTCTTTAATTTTTTAATTAAGAATTTAACTGTCAGAAATATTTGTATATAATATTATTTGAATCACTGACTTATTGGAATGAACTGTGACAGAGACAAACATTGTGTTTGTTGTTGTTTTGCCTTTGAGAATGATTCATTTGAGGAAAAAAAATTCAAAAATATTTTGCAAACATTTCCTATACATGTATACACAGTTGGAACATATTTCACATGCCCTAAACCCCTCCCTTCGGCCTATGGGCCTTTCATACCCATTACAAAGAAATGACTTCCAGTTTCTTGAGATGAATATTTAATTTCTTAACTAAAGAATTTAACATTTGTTGATGAGCTGGATGTTATGTATAGTTTTAGTTATACATAAATAATGCACTATGTAAACTTCTTAACTATTTCCTTTGACATAAATTTAGAATTGAGTTTTATCTCACACACATTTTAAATGGTCCTACATGTATGCAATAAGTAACACATAGATGTACAGTGTATTGTTTTATACTTGACAGACTGATACTTGAAGATCAATTAGCTGATAAGGGTATGATAGTCAAATGACTTACAGCAGATTCTTAGTAAGAACTGAGTCATCAGAACATACTTCAAATACAGGACATATGTATTTTGATTCACATTTACAATAAAACTACTTCATTCTTCAGTTGGCTATCATAATTCTAACATTTGATTAACCTCACAATTTGGTTACTTTTCATCCCATATATAGAAATAATTGTGACAATATCAGTTTTTTTTTGATGAAGAAAGCAACAAGGATGTGTGAAACTACAATAATAATGAAACATACATGGGTAAATATTATAAGTTAAGAGATTTGATTTATTGACATCACTCAACTGAGGAGGGAGATTGTGGGAACAAACATTGAATTGACTTGTTATAATAGTTTTGATAAACCTGATTGGAGACAAAAAAATCAAATTAATTTGTATTACAATCTGATCTAATAAATGTCAATTAAATGCAAATTTAATTAAATCAACAGTAAAAACTTAATAATAGTCTGTAGATTATGCTCCTAAATTAAAGGAGGGAATTTGAAGAAAACAAGATCTGCAATATTTATGTTGAAAATTAATTATCAAAGACACATAGACTATAGATTTGAGTTATTTCATTGATGTATGGAAATGAAAACTATCAGAAAAAGAATACGATTGATCAAAATAATACTTCCACTGGGTTCAAAGATGAAAGCACTTTTAAACAACATAATTTCCCAGGATGCTTAATACTTGTACCAACTTTACACCAATTAAGTTTTTAATTAATAATTTGTTCATTTGATAATCTAGTTATTAATAATGTTGATTTGATCAATTATTTGATCAAATAAATGATGAGATAAAGAAATACAAATGAAACCCTACCATCTAAAACACTTCAGGTAGGTTTTTTTGGATGAAAAAAGTATGTTGAAAGTTAACAGGTGATAACCTTCATCTTGTAGAGTCATTGAAGACTCTACAAGAGACTGTATGGATCCAAATGGAATCAACCTCATTGATAATGTACAGTGCTTAGTATTTATATCAACCAACTTTTACAGGATATTATTAAATAACACAATAACCAAAGCAGGAAGGAGGGGGATTCATCCCCCAAGGCCCCCCACACCTCCTAGATTCGTTGAAGTTATTGGGCTTGGGACAGGAAAACCTCAAAACAGTTTGTTCATTGCAATATATACAATTAAGCTTATTACACAATTGATGAAGATTATCATTTGTAAAAGTGTTCAATATAATGTATAAAGCTAATTATGAATACTTATTTTTAAAAGTGTACAATAATCATATATGTTGAAAAGTCAATTTAAATCAAGACAATTGAATCTCCTCTTTTGTAATTTCTTAAATTAGTATGTTGAATTAGTTGCTCATATTTGAGATTAAGTGTCATGTGTGTTCTGAAGATAATTTCTGTCTGGAATGGGACAGAAATGATTTCATAGAAACCTACAGTGCTTTGGTTAGAAACTGAATGAGATTTCACAACTTGTTTCCAAATGAAACATTGACTGGTCAATTGTTTATATGCAATTCTTGATTGTCATTTAGTATTCATGCACATGATGACATTTTACAAACAGTGTATCAAGAATGTACTATTCATTTTTATTTCCTCCAGGTTGACAGCATGACAACCCCCTTCTAATTGACCTGATCAGAGGTCAACAAGAAACAGTCTCAGCAAGAAAACATCCTCAACCAAGAGAGATCAGCTCAGGATGCTCCAACAAAAGGTAAAGAGGAAGAAACCAGACTTGTATAAGTGCAGCTCAGGTGTAGAATATAACCTTTCCATTATGCAACTCTGTACAAGGGTGGATCCAGAGGGGAAAGAGAGGTATAGACCTTTCTTTTGCTATGTCACAATTGTAGTTTTTGTCAACTGGTGATTGGCAAACAATGGGTGACCATCAGTGAAAACAAAGAAAGTATTGACAAGATATTGACATATGAATAATTAAAGAGTAACATTTACAAATCAACAGACAATGCCAAAAGCAAAATCAGGGGAACTCCCTCCATATCAATTCGTTTGCGCTCCTTTTCAATGCACCACACAACCGCTCGGAGCTTCCCCCATTGGAACGATCATGGAAATAGTGCGGTATTTCCCGTTGTTACGTCACTGCTAACAAACGCGCAAAAGTTTCTTTTAATCGAGTATCATTAAGAGTATAAAATATGCTTTCGATTGATGTAATTTTTTTAAAGAAACAAGACTGCTAGACACCGTCATTTTTTTGATAAACTTACTTTGCACTGTATTGACCATCTTCAACTCGCTATAATTTCCGCTAGCGCCCTCCTTTGACTTTCTTAATCACCCAGTAGATTTGGTGATTCCTGAGCTAACTATCGATGTAAAATTCATCGTGATTGGCCAATGTTTAACACCGTCCAAAAAGGATGTTAAAACGTCTCTCCAATAGAGTAAGCTCTTTGATCCATAAGCAACCCGTACATCAGTGCATGGCACTGGGCTCCCGGAGTTGTGTGTGCACAATGTCCAAGGCCAAAGATCAAGAGATAAGAGTGCACGCACAGCAGTTTACAGAGGAGCATTTTTACTATGAAAGGAATTGATATGTTAAAGATGCATCACCCATATATTTGTTCACCAGTGATTCATGGCAATTTTTTTCTGAAATCTGAAAATAACTATTTTCCTTGTAAAAAAGTCATCAAAATATGCAAAAATTACAAATTAAATCAGAGCCATGTTTACAGTGATAAAGTTATGAAATGAATTGATGGCAGGACCTGTCATTAATTCATTTAGGTACTTAGATAAACCGTGCTTCTTGGACATTTGTCTAGAAATATTCTCTTTTACAAGATGTATCACCGATATTTTACTCGTAATTTTTGTTTTCATCAAACAGCAATACTTTCCTTGAGAAGATTTCATTATCAATGAATTGTATATGCTCTGTATCTCTTGTCATGTCAAACATTAATAATAAATTATACAAGATTAATTCTATAGAGTGACATTGATACTCAAGATTCTACATTACATGTTTGGGTAACATATCTTGAAGAGGACATTTCACCATTATGATGATGACAAGGGAGATTGCCAGTCAGTAGCATGTTGGATTACATCACATTATGTGATATATCTTCACTGATTCCAAGTCTGCTACTACCAGCTGATGCCCATCTGCAGTGAATGTGATTCCATTGGGCCAGTACAGACCCTGAGCTATACATGAGATGAATCTACCTTCATCATCATAATGGTGAATATGACCAGTGGTATCATTATTATTCTGCATTGCAATATATATGCCTGATCTGTCACAGCATACACCTTTGCAGTATTCAACTTCCTGACCATTGATTGTTGGTTTGATTGTGAGTAATGAAGTACCATTGCTATCAACAATGTCTACTTGATGTTGGTCATCACCACTGACTACAACTCTGTTATTATTATCAATGGCCAGGAAGCAAGGTTGTGTTTTGACTGGCATAGTGTGGATGAGCGAGCCATCAGTGGGGCTGTGCTCGCTCACCACCATCCTCTCCACATCACCTATTACGATGTTACCCTTATTATTTACTGCTACACTTTGGAGGTCCACTGCTGTCTTCCCTACCTCACTATGAGGCACTGTGTGGAAGTTAAAGGCAAGTGTGCCATCATTGTTGTACATCTTGACATCGTTGGTGTCATCCACAACCACTAAGTGATTGTGTATAGCTGCAATTTCATATGGATCTGGAAAAATAATAATAATAGAGATAACACAGCACAGTGATATAACAATTATGTGTGTTATGTTTTATGAGCTGAACATTAAATGAAGATATTTCTACATATTTTGACATGAAGGCCTATACATGTACAAAAGGATTCACAACAGCCAATGTTCACTTTCAACCTTTGAACTGTCATGATTTATTATTTACTATTAATTTCAGCCAATCTCATGTTTCAGAAAATAAAATAGGCTAAATTGTGGAGTGCCATGGTTGAGCGGTTTAGTGCATCGGAT
The DNA here is from genome assembly GCA_029582265.1 of Zoroaster sp. YZ-2022. Classification (NCBI taxonomy): domain Eukaryota; kingdom Metazoa; phylum Echinodermata; class Asteroidea; order Forcipulatida; family Zoroasteridae; genus Zoroaster; species Zoroaster sp. YZ-2022. The sequence goes on from CM055831.1 coordinate 34,329,158, forward strand.
TTGTGTTCTGATGACCGAGTCGTCAGAATATATACTCTGAAATATACTCTGTTCGAAGATGCTTCAATAAGCTTGTGACACCCTTGCTAACACACGTCATGTTACCACATGTGTGTCCACTTCAGGGGACTCCCTTACCTGTTAAACCTACAAATGCACATTTCACTAGCCGAAGGCTACCTCGCTAGATTCTTTTTTACCGCACCCTAATAGCGCCCTCTAGTGTCCCTTCCCATCATGCCTCTGCACCATGCGTGTCGTCAGTCCTTCTTTTCTCTAGCGCCACGCTGGAGAAAGACGAAGTTTTTCATGAGCTCTGGCCCCGGATTAACCGACTTTTTGTCACCTCGACTTGATTCTTGAAGTTTTTTGGCTGTTCCTTGAAGCGAACAGACCGTGGGTAAGTCCTTGTTTTATTCTTTCTTGTTTTTACACTACAGGAATTATGGATTTAGCCCCCATTTTTTCTTCTCCTCGCGGTTTCTTGTCAGCGCCACGAAACCCCGCGCTTGTAGATCCGAAGATGAATTATGCTCCCCGCCTGCAGAATGTGCAATCGCTTGAAGCCGCACAGTCTGCCGCATGTTGGGAGGATACGGAGTGGAGGCAGTGACAGCCTGGCCCGCTCCCCGCCCCCTCCGTGTTTTTTTTCCACCAGCCTTCGGGCCGCTCTCGACCCATTCCGGGTTCCAACGATCTCTTCTCGGAGCCATACCCATGTCCCTGGTCCCTGGCCTCCCGCCAGTTGTGACTCTCTCAGAACCCACCAGCGGCATACCTCGCGGTCCCTGTCTGCTGGTAGGGCCTCTACTACAGATTTTTGTTTTCTTCTGAGGACATACCTTCGCGGTCCCTGTCCTCTGAAAACCACTGCTGATGACCCTTCCACCGGGACCTTACGCGGTCCCTGTCCTCCAAAAAGGTGTCACCACTGAACCAAAGGAAAGTTTGAGGCATACCTTCGCGGGTCCCTGCCATCCAAAACTACCAGTTCCAAAAGAAAGACTAGAGCCATACCGGGGTCACTGGCCTCTGGTCTACAGTAGGTAAAGGGGCGCAAGTTCACCGTGACATACCTTCAAGGGTCCCCGTCATCCGGGACGGCCGCCACTGCCGGACCCCAGCTACCGGAGACATACCTTTATGGTCACTGGTAGCGCGGTAGCCCATATCGATCCGCCTTATCGCTAGCCCCTCATGGCAGTCATTACAGCCGGGCAGACTCCGTGGAGAAAGGGAACGCATACTGGCCGTCAGAAGAGGCGACACCGCTACAGCTCTAGTGCTGCCTTCCGGCAGTTCCTCGGTACCGGGCGGGCTTTGCCGATCACCGATGGGTCCACAGCGCTACTCCTACAGGGATTTCGAGATCTGACAGCCACTGTATGCCTCTGGTCAAAACCCACAGGCCGCCCGACCGCCTTACCCCTCAGAACCGACTGACCACGGGTCAAGCCCCCTGCGTGCTGGGGATGCAATATCTGGTACTGCCTCCCGCAGTTGCCCCAAGTTCATCCGCTTTGCCCGCGGACGCCTTCGCCATGGGTCCCCAGGTTTTCCGCTGATCTCGGATATGCCCCAACGCCCGGCGATGACACGCATATCCGTCAAGGGGCTCCTCAGGCGACTCTGATACTGCTAGTACCCACTCATTAGATCGCCGGCTTCGCCTGGTTATGAAGGACATGGTCCGGTGCTACACATTCCTTCCTCAGACGAACCTACGGCAACCGGCGACGGAACTCGCCAACTCCTTAAGCGCGCATTGCCCCACGGCGCCCAGAGAGGGACACTTTCCGGTCTTTCCATTGATCGGCTTTGTGTGGACCGCATCACGACTCTTCAAAAGTGAGACGGATACGCCTGCAGCCTCGCCGATCTACGCCCCTTTAGAGTCCCTCAGGTGGACTTTGATCAATTTTGACAGTTCCTTTCCTTACCAACTGCCTCCAGGGATAAGATTGCAGCCGATACAGGTGCTCGCAATTCAGTAAAGGCCCCCTTTCCCAGTCGGGAGAGAAATGGCTTAGAGGATACTTGATTAAGGTAGACACGCCTAACGAGCGGCCTTCGTGTTTCCTGTTTTCTTCAACTGCTATCGGAATATCTAGTTTGCTCTTGTGAGACAGACTCACTGTTTCAGCGGAGGCAACTGAGATGGCATTTCGCTGCTTGGATGATTGCCTGTCAGATCTGCATGGACCAGTTCACAAGAATCTCCATGCTGGCCACGGCCGCCGAGATCCAACGTGACTGAGTCAATTTTTTCTTCCGTCCGGCTGGGTCATATCTGACTTGGAAGGCGTTCCACGCCTCGGCCTGATTTATTCATGGACAGTTCCAGGTTATCATGGAAAGGAGGCTAAACGGATCACGTACGGACAAAATCAACCTCCAGAATCATCTACCCAGAGCTCCCCATCCTACTAGGGCATTCTCCCAACTGGGAAGAGCCAGCGCTTTCCAGGGAAGCTTCCCCAAACCCTTCCACCCGGTCAGCTACACCCCAAGGGTACCCACATTCACTCTCTTGGTCCGGCGAACCCCACAGTCACGCCCTGGGAGTGCCGTGGCTCAGATCCAGACCAGGGGTTTACCCTCGCCTAAGACCACCCGTGGTGGCTTCTGGCGCCAGTGACGCCACTCCTCCGCTCCCACCGGCCCGTAGGGGGTCAGCCTTTTCACCTCGCCAAGACTTGGGCCCTTTTGCAGGACGGTGGGTTCTCGAAACCGTAATCAAGGTTATGCTCTGGAGTTTACGAGTCCCCCGTCAGACATATATGCCAGTGTCAACGCCGGTCCCAGCAGATCCCGACAACGGCGACACTGGAATCGGAGATTCAGGCTCTTATCAAACGGCGATTACATGATACCGCCCGCTCGGGCAAACCAAGGGGTCTGTTCAAGTTTCTTTCTAATGCCCAAGAAATAACAGGGCGACTGGCGCCCAGTTTTAAACCTTCGCCTTGAGCCACTTCATACGCCCAAAGCGTTTTCGGATGGAAACCTTACACGCAGTTCTGGAGGCTTTGCCCCATCCTGCATGGGGGTTTCGCTGACTTGAAGGATGCTTACCTACACGTCCCGATAAGGAAAACGACTGCTCTTTTCCCCCACTTTTCTCGGTGCCGAGCTGCATCTTTCAAAGAGGACTTGTCTCACCCACTTGAGAAAGGGTCGGCTAATCTCATAGAATGTAGCCATCCTCTTGTCCGCCCAATTGCTCCTCGCAGCGCTTGGCTACTGACTACTGGGTCTGATAGCAAGCATGGTGGACCTCATACCATGGTGCAGGATGAGGCTCATCCACATAGCTACACTCTACTTGCCTTGTACCGGATCTACCGGGACCCTTATCACCCTTCCGGTTCTGGTACTCTCTCACATACGCCATCAGCATTCTCCATTGGTGGCTCCAACGAGAGGTCCTCACCAAGGGAAAAAATTTTCCCATGCCCCAACCCATCTTGACTCTGACCATAGATGCTTCCAACCTGGGCTGGGGTGCTCTATTTTGGGACAGACTTTATGAGGGACTTGGTCCCAAGAGAGAAACCTTTACACATCAACATCCTCGAGCTCCTGGCTGTTCAGAAGGCTTTGATATACTGGACCACCGTGTCCGCCAACACACCCGAAGTCAGTACCGACAACACAACGGGTTGTGGCTCATCAATCGGGCAGGGGGGCACTCGGTCCCCACGCTTATGCATGTACCTTGGAACCTACTTTGTTGGTACATAGCGTAACAAGACAACCCTTATCGGGCGGTTCTCCCTACCCGAGGCTGAATACGGTGGCAGATGCTCTCCTCCGGAGACAGCCCTGCCGACGGAATGGACATTGCACCCATCCGTGGTTCGAGCCATCTTTCATCGGGTTCGATCGCCCCCATAGATCTCTTTACCTCAGCCCGAACAACCAGTTATCGGTATACTGCTCGGGCAGGATCTCCGCATGGGCATGGACGCCCATCGACCGATTGGTCAAACATGCACGCTTATGCTACCCATCGATCTCCTCCTCCCAAGGGTCTTGGCATGGTGATCGAGACCACACTCCTTGCCGAGTGCTTTATAGCTCCTTTTTGGCCCCTGTCAGCCCTGGTTTCAGAAACTAGTTCTGCCTTCTGGTGAGTCCTCCTGTCCTGCTTCCCCACAGGGAGGATCTTTCAGCCAACCTCAGTCGCGCAAGATTTACCATCCCCAATCGAGACTCTACACTTAACGTGTTGGATGCTGTCAAACGATCCTGTTGTTCAGCGGCCTTTCAGAGAACGCTGCAGCCTTGGCGGCTCGGAGCCGACGCCCATCTACAAGGACGCACCTACAACAGCCGCCACGACATTACCATAAATGGTGCGGCGACAACTCTGTTGATCCCTGCTCACATCTATACAACAAATAGGCGATTTCCTTTATCTTGCCCTTTTTAAGCAGGGCCTCGCCGTACACGATACGAGGGTATCGCCGCCCTCAAAAGTGTTCTACACCGGCTTTCCAGATAACTCTACCGCTTCATCCAACGGGTTTTGACTCAACTCCTCAGGGCATGTTCTCGAACATCCTTCCACGGACGGAGTTACTGCCTCTATGGGACCTGGAGCAAAGCCAGTCTCTAAGATAGCTCCCTTCGAACCACTAGCTCAGGCATCACTTATTGACCTCTCTGTCAAACGGTCTTCTTGGTAGCCATCGCCACGGCAAGACGCCATAACAACTTCATGCCCTATCTGTTGACCATGGACTTATCACGGGGAACCTGGCGGGTTCGCCATCCCCGCCGTCATTCTTCCTTACTTAAAGATCAGTCCCCTTCATGTCTTCCCCCGACATTTTTATCCCTGACATCAAGTCAGCCTCATCCATACCGCGGATAGCCTCTGCGCCCTGTCCCGAGCACTTACATGGGTATCTGGCTCGCATTTGCCGCTTCGGGGCTCTGTCTCCCAACTGTTCATCTCATCCACGATGCCGCATGGGGCGGCCTCCCTGGATACTATCTCCCGATGGATGGTGCGGGCCATACACTCTTCGCAATCGCAATGGCCCACCTCCACTGGGAAGACTGCCCATGCTCACGAGACACGGGCTATGTCAACTTCATGGGCCTACATGCAAGGTGTCCCACTTCAGGACATCCTCTATGCAGCAGCAGCCTGGAAGACGCCTTCAACATTCACGTCTTGTTACCTGAGGGATGTACTACAGGCGGCGGGACGGGTTGGTCGCACTCAGGACGGGTTTCTCGATCCTGCTCCGCCTCCACACACGACTGGATGTCGCCTCTGCTGGTGCCTTTCTGGTCCTTTCATTTGTGAGTGTGTAACCTTTTCTGTTTTAATTGGGAGAACGTGAAAGGGACCACCTGTTGCTGGTTTTCCTTGATGGATTCTTCCTATGCCTCGCCCTCGCCTCCTCCTTTTTCCTGTGCTAATCTGTGCATTTGTAGGTTTAACAGGTAAGGAGTCCCCTGAGGGGACTCTCAAATCAAGGGTGATTTGGGAGTCCGCCAAGGACGATACTTACCTGTTAGCAACCTCCCACCCTCCTGCCCCACTTGGGCTCAGCTCACTCTTCTTTTACTCACACCGAGAAAAAGAGGACGACGACACGCATGGTGCAGAGGCATGATGGGAAGGGACACTAGAGGGCGCTATTAGGTGCGGTAAAAAGAATCTAGCGAGGTAGCCTTCGCAGTGAAATGTGCATTTGTAGGTTTAACAGGTAAGTATCGTCCTTCATGGACTCCCCAAATCACCCTTGATTTGGGGGAATTTTACAACATATGTACATCATGTGTTTTTAAGTTTTGATGACTCTCAGTGACAAAAATAATAATTTTCTGTGATTGAAATATATTTGGGAGAAATAAAAATGTTATCAATCTCACACAAGAATATTTCTATTTCAGTAAACCTTAAAGGCTATTTTCTGAACCATGTTATATGTGTACTCTTGTTTACTTTTATTCAGAGTAACTTTAAACTGGTCAGATGCCATGATCATTCGGTCTATCAATGCATAGGGTATGTCAATGAGTTGTTTGCTTTTATTCAGAGTAACTTTAAACTGGTCAGATGCCATGATCATTTGGTCTGTCAATTCATAGGCTATGTCAATGAGTTGTTTGCTTTTATTCAGAGTAACTTTAAACTGGTCAGATGCCATGATCATTTGGTCTATCAATGCATAGGGTATGTCAATGAGTTGTTTGCTTTTATTCAGAGTAACTTTAAACTGGTCAGATGCCATGATCATTCGGTCTATCAATGCATAGGTGGCGTCAATGAGTTGTTTACTTGCATGTTGAACAACATCATTAAGTGTCATGTTGACGAATTCAGTAAGTGGTGCAGTTATTTATTGGCAATCTTTTGAAAATGTGTGCTCCAAAATGAGTTTGCTTTTGGGTTAAAGCACACCCAAGGTCCCTCACAAGCTTTTATGGCTGGCAGGAAATCTGTAGAAATTCACTTGGAATTCTGAAAGCATTCCATAAAGTTTGGCTGGAACACAGACACAATCTGGTGATAATTCTGGTCTATGGCTCTCTGCCAAACAACTGAAGTTAAATCTTTAGCATAATTTCCCAAATTAAAGATGAAATTTAAGGAGAAAAGTATGGATCGATGTTGCTAACAGACGACTGACTATATGAAAACACAACAACCCTTTATGCTGCTACCCATGCCATGTTTATTGAACCTCCACTGATGTGTTGCATTTACATACTTAAACAGCAGTTTAATTGGCTGAATAAGCCGCATGGACTGATGTATAATGAATCTGTCTTTGTTAACCTCCCTACTATAGCTGTACTTTTTTATGGCAGCTATAGAGGTCAAAATCAGTCTACTGACTGGTTTAACTGTTGGACCCCAAAATGTGCACATTAGGGCATTTTTTGACTGTTTTACAGTCATTTTGACCACCCTGAACAATACCAGATAATGCTTTTACCAGTCAAAAACGGTTGACTCATTTTGACCTGTAAATGTACTTACTACACTTAAGGTTTGACAGCATATACCTTTGGCAAGTATATCAACATTTTGACTGATTTTGACTCTTGCAGTTATAGAAGGTTAAAGAATGGTTTAGAATATTTCTGAAGTTCACTTGTAATCCCACAGGGTATTGTCTTTGTTTGGAGCTGTTGTTTCTTTATCACTGTTGTTCGCTCGTTACAAATATTGTTTTATACTGTTCCATTTTTTCTTTAATTTTTTTTTTAATTTGTAGCTTTGTGAATTTGACGCAGAAATCTTTTTATAGTTTGATGAAAATCTTGTTTTTATACAGCATGCACTGTACCACTACATGCTATTGAATGCATAATGTGTTCATAAGAAACTTACCTCCTTGTATTGGAATGGTTCTTTTCGATGTCCCTTGGTGCCGTGATTATCACTCTCTTGTTACCACAGTCTGCCACTGCAATCTCATCACCAGGTTGACAAGCAGCAATACCTAAGCCTCATCAAATTCTCCTGAACCAAACCCACACAGCTCCCACTTGGGTTCCTGTAGCTCCACCTGCCAAGATTAATATCACCAACCCTCTGACTCTCCTTGAATCTCAGATGACAAAGCTTAGATCAATCTTAGGAATACTTGACTGTTGAGAAATTTCAATTCCTTGCTGATAGTGGATAGAGGCAAGGAAGTCAGGACTGATGAATTTGGTGACATCTTGGCGGTCTCCAGTGAATGCTGTATTTGTTGTGAGATTACACTCACTGTTTGCTCATATTCATCCAATTTGTTGTTCTGATCTTTGTGGAGGTTTTTGATTTCATCAATGATGCGACACTCTTGAGCTGTTACTCAGCCCTGATCTCATCAGCTCTTTCTTCACCTCTGCCATGGTTCTTTCAACTGTGATGCTGAGTTTGTCTTTCATTGTTGAAGGTTAGAGATTGTTCAAGTTCCTTTGAGAACTCCTTCAAGGGAGTAAAGAATTGAGCCAATGACTGTTTATATGTGGATGAGGCTTGGTTAAATCAATGTACTCATGTTGTGGTTTACAGTGGTCTAGGACAGTGCAATCTCGGCAAATCAACTTGTCACATGTTACACAGTAGAACCGTGTCACTTCACCCTCATGGGTTTGGCATTCTGGTCGATGTTTTTGTTTTGTCTCTTTTATTGCTACCTTCCCCTGAATAAACTCCAAAGTAGCAATGGTATGATTGGACAATGATGGAATATTCTGGTGTATTTTGTAGCAGTTTGCACAGATATACTTTGGGCAGTCCAGACAGCGATGCGTAGCCTCATTTCCCTCATTGCATAATTCACAGGTAAGCTTTGTGTTGCCTGATGAGCTGACCAACTTCTGTTGCAATGTGATCTCCTCAACAAGACCAATTAGATAGAAGTTGGTCTTGAGGCCTGGAACACCCATCGTAGGAAGTTGTGTCTCCTGTCGACACAAAGGACAAGGAATCATGGACAGCATCCTTTATTTTGGTAGTGTGGTATTCATCTAAACAGTTTTCACAGAAGTTGTGGACACAGTCCAGTATTTTGGGTTGTCTGTACACCCTTTGCAAATACTGCACTCAAGATGATCCTTGATGATTTTCTCTAGAGCTGAACCCAATGTTGGATTAGAAGTAGCCATTTCTATAGATCTGTTTATAAATGATGTATGGAATGAAATGTAAAAGCAGACTCAATATCAGGCTCACATCAGGTAATGCATCAATAAGTTTGTCAAAAGTTTTTAAAAGGTTATTTGTTTAACAGTATTTACTGCAGTATCAAATTATTTCTCATTCTCTCATGAAAACAAACTTCAATTTCCAAAAGGAAGGCATTTCCTGGGAGGTGCTTATCCCTCCATACCAATAATGTAGCCTTGTTTTGGTCATCTATTAAAGGTTAATATTAAAGATGTATTTTTGTACTCATGCTGACAAAATACTGGAGATTTAAATTGTGTTGGGTCGCCAAAGTTATGAGCTTAAAAACAAAACATCTAAAATAAAATCGAGTTAAACATATATTGAGAGAATGATTACAAGAGAAATTTAATGTTACATCCTCAATTCATTATTATTAGGTTTTCACTTCATCTGTTGAAAAATAGAAAAAATTGTTGATGTCTTATTTAATATCTTAAATCTTTGGTGAACCAACAACAAATCAATATTAAATAAATATCTCATATAAAAACTTATTTTCTTCAAATTTTACCAAACATTTTCAAACGTTCCTGCTTAAAGATGCATCGCCAGTGTTATTTATTTTTATCAGCAATTACCAGCAATTATTTTGCATTGGAGCATTGCTATTTTACTTGTAAGGGAAAAGCCTGGTTTTACAGTAAATATGTACCAACATTCATTTATGTTAGGTCCCTTCATAAATTAATTCCGCATGTTTTTTACTGCTATACTAAGATTCAGACAACTTTTTTTTTTTAATTTCCAATTTTAAAGTATTTATTTTATTTCTAAAAGGAAATTATCAATGTTTCGATGAACACACATAATTTTGTAAATTGCCGATAAAACACGGCAATACATTAATCTCCAGTGTGTATTGTAGACCTGATTTGTCTCAACTATCATTCAACTTGTATCATACAGATATGTTTCAACAAGAAGACAATGTCTTATAATACATCATACACTGAATTAGAATTTCTAAACTGAGTTCAACATTCATTACAGGATTTTGTGATCCCACAACCTTGTGGAAGTACCGTATGGTAAAACTCAATCTGCTGAGTAGATGAACAAAATCATAATCACTATATTCACTGTCCATAGAAGTCACTCCAAACATCTAAACAAACATGACAAATGTTAGCTTACCTCACAGTGGTTTTACTTTGTTTTATTCAAGCCAGTTGAACACAAAATGAAGTCAATGTTTACTTTCTGCCAGAGCAAATGATACGACATGTATCGTTAGGGCGGATCCCAAACAAAATGGCGCTTGACAAACACAGTTTAGTTCCTGGTAGAGTACGTGACAAAGTCATTAGGTCATAGGTCTACCTGGCTGATATGTACAGTACACAGTGAATACAAAATTACCATAATTGTTTGACCCAATGACGTATGCATATTGAACTTTATTGTGAAAGTTCAGCTGTGTTGCATGATGTTGTATATACATATTGTATCCTGCTTGTGTTAGAAAGTGTGAGTATAATCTACAGGATAGTATCCCATAGATTATACCATAGAGTAAGGTCCATATATGATTATAATCACACTTGTTAATACAATACAAATACTAACTTCTCTCTGACTTTTACCACTGCTGATAACTGCACTATTCATAACTGATAGGTGACTTCTCTGTAAATAATAACCAAAGCCCTTGTTGAAACACTGAGACACAGTGAGGCTGATTCCTTGAAATGTTCGGATAAAGCCTGACCACTGCCCAGCATTGTCAGGCCTCATTGGTCAGGAGTTGCTAAATCCAGTTGCATTGTTATAAGTTTCTGGTCAATTTAGGAGTAGTGTGATAAATTCATAGTCCCATTTAACCCATTGCCCTACACCCTTACATCATTGACTCTTACCTTATGGGAGCTATAGAACTATGTTCAATATAATCATAGATCATTTTATTATTACAATAAACATGATCAAATATGATTTATTTCATTCTCAAATGTTGATATTGACCAATATTTTGGTTTGTGATGTGTCACCAATTTACTAATGAGACATATACATATTATTTAGTGGAAGTAAAATGTACTTCAGTCTGAAATGAAAATTCCAGATATTGAATTTGTACTAATATTTGTTTCTCTCTAACTTTTGTTAAAGGAAGAGTATCGTCACGATAGAGCAGACTTTCAACAGGGCATGGAATCGGTGTCCCAGTTTAAGATGAACAGTGGCTAATTTATGCAGCAGCAAACAGTAAATACATGTATCAATGTTTTATTAATGTCACTCTCGGAATATTTGCATTTTTTGTTTGTTTTATTAATTTTGGATGTATATTTACATTGTAATGGTTTACATGTACATAGGCTCTGTCTGTTGGTGTTGATTTGTCCCTGTTGTTTTTATTATTATTTATTTGTTATAGTTGTGGTTTGGTTTTACTGTGGTTTTTGTCTCGACTATCTGCATATCTCCTTTATGTATGTGTTGTTTTGTGGTTTGGTTTTACTGTGGTTTTTGTCTTGACTATCTGCATATCTCCTTTATGTATGTGTTGTTTTGTGGTTTGGTTTTACTGTGGTTTTTGTCTTGACTATCTGCATATCTCCTTTATGTTTGTGTTGTTTTGTGGTTTGGTTTTGTCAGTGTTTGGATTTTTGGTGTTATGGTCTGTTTGTTCATGTACTGTTTGTTTACTTGTTGAAAGTACTGTTTGTATTGGTGTTTATCGATGGTGTCTTTGAGTTTAAATGTGTTGAATTGGTGTTTTTGAATGTGTTGAATTTGTGTCCAACTGTATATCTGGTTGTGTGTTTCCTGTTATAACATTCCATTCTTCATTTCATTTTGATGTTAAAACTAAGCCTTATTTATTAAATATCATTAGTTTATATTTCACGGAGCTGATTTCTTTAACGTATTTCTTTTTATATTGTAAGTGGAATGCATTTATTTTGGAAATTATAATTGTTAAATTTGACTCAATTTAACCCATGGCTATAAGTTCAAATTGTTTAAATAAACCAATTGAATTGTAATATAACCTTATCATGTGGGGTATTATTTACAGTCAATGAGTTAATGTAAAACTAGCACTCAGATTCCATGCCCTGTTGATCGTGATGATATTGTCCCTTTAATTAAGAATGAAACTGTCAGAAGTAGTTTGTAATTTTAAGAAATGCTGTAGTCATGACTCAGGACGATGATACTGGGGAGTATTCATTTGAAATGATGGGGATTAGCAGGGAATGTTGGAGGAGGATGGTGGGAGAAGGTCATAAATTATTAACTTAGCTTCAGGGAAGAAGGGACTTTGTTTTAGTTGAATTGGTTTAGTTGACCTGAAAATTGAAAAATTCATAAATGCCACAGAGACAGTTTAAACTATAGTTTAGACATTCTGATTGGTTTAAGAATTTTATTTTCCAATATGGAGTCAAGTCTTGAGAAAAGTGTAAACAAAAACAAAAAAACACATTCCCAATTTTTACAGAAAACATTGGAGTAAATGTTCTATTTTGTTCATATAAAATATATAATTTATATTTCAATATGTAAATTTTGTATAATTACCAACTTTACATTAAGTTAGCTTTCATATAATAATTTGGTCATTTTTGGTCATTTTGTGTTCATGTTATTACCAATGCTATACCTTCCCATTAAATGTTTCTTTAACAGTTGAGATGCACCAGCTGCATCTGTGTTTCTGGATGCAAAATGTTCCAGTTTTTGCAATAAAGTTTCTGTGATACTTGAAGGTAAGCATGTTCAATTTTTTGTGTGTCTCTGAGGATTAAGAATCACTGAGTTGACATTTCAATCAGTTTGCAAACAGTCACTTCGGGAAAGTTTATTTCTTAGACAATAATCCCTCCTTCCAAAAGAGCCGATATTTAAAAATGAATTATCGGATCTACTTATTCAGTGCCCCAAGGCAAAGTATTATAGGTTGTCGTCACCAAGACAACAGTATATGAATGTCATCAAGACAACAGTATGCTTATAGAATAGTCACTAAGACAAAAAGTATAATAGGATGTCATCACCAAGACAAAGTTATTAAATATTATCACTAAGACATATAAGACCTGTCCCACAGTGCTGCTTCAAAATAGCACATTAACAGCTTGAATCTACCAAGATTCACTAATTCTCAAACCTTCCGAAAAACCTTTGTTTTAAACTCTAAAATGAACAAAATATACACTGGAAAAGTTTCAGGTATATCCCAAGTCTTCCACAGTTGGTGCATTCTATAAACCTCTACATTCTTATAAAATTACATTATAATACAAATCTTATACAGCAGGTAACAACACCTGCCTTTACTGGCGTTCAACAAGGTAATATGTGATCTCTTTGGTCCTGATCGGGCAAATGTTCAGGGAAGAATGTCGTGATCCAACCGCCAAGTTCTTTCTTTGTTCATTATAACTTAATAATGTAATCTTATCGCCACCCAGTAAGGTGGAGAAACATATGGATGATGATGGACATATACTTCAAATTATTCCAGGATATTTATTTCATGAAAATTCAGGCATTTTTTGGTATATTAGATGACTTCTTTCAGTCATGTCAGTCTGATCTTTGTCAACTCCCCCATAAGTGACCAACACGGTCATTGGTACATACGCATATTTTCTCTGAAGGAGAGGATTTTTAAAGGGAAATGAAAGTCCGAAAACCATAAAAGTGGATTTTAAAATAGCTGCTTTCAAAAAATGTAAATTCTCATAAAAATGATTGAATCATTTTTTAACTTGTTAATGGTTGCAAAAAATTCGGAAAGAATGTCGTATCCGACCACCACTTTTTAAGGGTTTCTTGGAATTTTTTTTACAACCACTAACCAGTTAAAAAATGATTGCTTGTACATGTATGGTCGTATTATGTGGTGGTTCACACACAGGCACCCAGTGGAGATTAATAAATGGCCGTTGCCCTCACATCGTCAAAATATAGCGCCCTCTGACATCACCACATCGGAAAAGTTGGCCAAAGTAAAAGTTACTAACAATCACCTAGTGTTTATCTCAACTAACGTGAAGCTGAGGTACAGGTTCTGAAAAGAACCGTATCGTACAACTCGTATCTCAACCTTCGTTAAGTGAGAAAGGTTCAAGGGAGAACCAATTTCGGGCAACTCGTTTTTCGGGCAACTCGTTTTTCTCTACTGTCGCTAAGTGAAAAGCTGGGGTTTACCGAATTCCTTGCACTTGTGAGAAAGTGTACATTGGCGAGACCGGCAGAGACCTTACGACCAATTGGTGTCTCATGAACACGAGGCCCATCGTCAAGAGAGGGAAATGCTCGTGACAAATTCATGTATCATCAAACACTCCACCGATTTGGGACCATATCATTGATCTGGCAGAATGCAAAGATCATAGCCCCTGAAAGTATCACTGTACACCTGTCGTGATCAGAGAGGCTATTGAGATTCATAAACATGACACTGTCCCCCAGTGACATCGGGGTTATTTCATCAGCAACATTTGCAGCATTCAATCCCACCATCCACCAACACCTCCACACCCCATGTCAAACTGATACGCCCCTCAGCGAGCAGTGCAACTCACACACAGCAGGAAACACACACAACAAGAACAATGCCACGGTGGCAACCAATCACAACACATCACACAACAGTAGCAGCCAATCGGAAACACTTCCCATTCCTACACATAATCCCAGCAAATACTACTTAAGGAGTTGCATCGGCAAAACCTCTTTCATATTCGGCCCTCCCTGAAGAAGATTAGAGCAGGCTAATCGAAATGTTGAGAATAAAATCCTGTGAGCCAGTCCCCATGGTTCTCCCTGAACCATATTAACCCGTGAAGTCCCCATGGTTTTCCCCAGAACCAGTATTTCTCACTTAGCTTAAGGTAGGTAGAGAAAAACGAGCGTTCCCGAAATTGGTTCTCTTGAACTCTTTCTCACTTAACGAAGGTTGAGATACGAAGTTGCACGACACGTGTTCTTTTTTCAGAACCTGTACCTCAGCTTCACGTTAGTTGAGATAAACACATGGTGTTACCGCAAACCGAAACGATATCGATATTCCACCATGCAAAGCCTCAAAACTTAAATCACCTAGTGACAAATCACTAATCAATCTTCTTCCGTGTAAATAATTTTCTTGAAGGTTATATATCAAGTGAAATATCAAGTGAAGAACATCATGGTTATAACTTATACTTTATTCAAATACATTATCAAAACCAATGGGTTTAACTTACGGTTGATGGTCAATCTTCCGACTTGTCTCCACTCTCACCAAAAGTTGGTAAGACCGGCAAAACTTGCCTTGGAAAGCACTCTGATAAAAATGTTGGTATTCACCAACAAACAAGCCTGAATACTTGCTAAATAAATACATCAAGAGCCTGAAATACTCGGATTTGTATAAAAAAAAATATTGCTGCAGCAGAGCAGAGTATAAGACAGTCCTCATAGATTGAGGTCCAAGAGACAACTCCCTTCAAAACCTACAACCTTTTCCACCCTTACATTTACATCTTTATTTGACGTCTTCATTCAATGTTCAGCCCTTCACCCTTTGACTCTATTCAAACCCAAACTTACCTTCATTGATATACAAATTAAACCTATGGGGTTCCAACTCAGGAATTTCTAATCCAGTACTGTGTGCTTTAAAGCTATTGTTATTTAATTATACCATGTCAGTCAACCATGGTATTACATTGGTTATGGCACTGGGCCCAAAATTTCATATACAAAGTTAAAAATCACTAATTAGTTCATAACCAGCGACCATGGTGCTTGTGTCCTTGAGCAAGACACTTTACCATAATTGCTTCCTTCACCCAGGGGGG
>CM055831.1:34345149-34365724 GCA_029582265.1 Zoroaster sp. YZ-2022
ATATATATATATATATATATATATATATATATATATATATATATATATATATATATATATATATATATAATATATATATATGTATATAAACCGTACAATGAGATTAACAGATTGAATCAACGATAATCCATTATGCTCTTAGAATATGAATACAAAATAACTAACCAAAGGTGTATTTGGGCTTTGAAATGTACTGAATAGATGTTTACACCCAATATGGTTTTCTCATGGTTATGTCTGAAGAACATAAGCCATTATTCAAGAGCTCGAGCTGTAATTTGATTTGGTAGCTCCCTTCCCGGTCGATCAAAGCCAGTAATCTTCAACGCGATATTTCCACCTGTATATTAAAAAGCACTCTATGTAACTGTTTACCATTCTCTAATTGGATTTACCATGGCTGCATTTGCCTTGACCACAAAAAGACAATTTCGCACTTAAACCTGCTGTCCATTATAACAATGGACTAATTACACAATGGCAATTTAAACATGCACTGAGGCAGAAATGAAAATGTTTTCCCGATGCAACCTTGACTTCTTAACAATTGCATAATTTTGCGGTTTAAGTCACGTCAGCGAACAGAGAAAGCGCGCACTGGCTATTCCAATTCAGCCTATTATTATGTCATATGGTTCTAACGGCGTGTATTTTCCAACGATTTCCTAATTATTAAAGACCTTGTTTCTATTTTGAGATTTTCAGTACTTTCGAATAACTGTATAACTTCATTATCACTAAAATGTCAGAGGTTTTGGATAAATTTCAACAAATTGTATTAAAAGGCAAGGTGACAGGTGATTTAAAAAATAAGCAAAAGGTCAAATGTGTTAATGTATTTTGTTCTTTCTTAAACCGATGATTGTATTTTAGATGTACCGTCTCTGTTTTTATGTTACCCACAATTTGTATTTGTTTAAACAACCAAGAGAAGAATCAACGGTTTCTAAAAGTAAAGGTTTCCTAAATTCCATGTTAATAAGTATTTTTTAAATATAGCTGAATTTTCACTGTTTCATGACCGACACAAGGTTTTAAGCAGTTTTGCCAACATTACCAATGTTGTACCTTCCTTCAACGTATACCTTGATTCAAAGAGAGTAAACATACTGTACTATAGAAGCAGTTTGCAACATTACCAATGTTACCTTCCTTCAATGTACATCTTGATTCAAAAGAGTAAGCATACTCATATAAGCAGTTTTACCAACATTACCAATGATGTATACCTTCTCTTTAGATGTTGTCTTGTTTTAAAGGGAGTAAGCATACTCATAAAGGGTTTGCCAACATTACCAATGTTGTACCGGTACCTTCCCTTTTTGTATATCTTGATTCAAAGAGAGTAAGCATACTCATATAAGCAGTTTTACCAACATTACCAATGATGTATACCTTTTCTTTAGATGTTGTCTTGTTTCAAAGGGAGTAAGCATACTCAGAAAGTAGTTTGCCATCATAACCAATGCTATGCTCATTTGACTGCTTCCTTGTATATATATATATATATATATATATATATATATATATATATATATATATTCTTCTGTTTTCTTGAGTGAATCATAAGCAATGCCTAAATTAGGAAGCTGGTGAGCGCAGATGTTCGAATCCCACCACTGCAGAGGTGGAATTCGAACACAAAAGTGCCTCCTTCAATATTTAATTCACTGGTGGACTCCAAACTGACAATCCTACTTGACAAGCACGTACCCGAAATAAATCAAATCAACAGACAGTGCTAAAAGGGCAATATCGTCACAATCAAGTAGACTTTCAACAGGGCATGGAATTGGTGTCCCCAGTTCAAGATGAACAGTGACTGAAAATTATGACTCATTTATGCAGCAGCAACAGATTATGCAGTTGTCATTTTGGGTATTATTTTCAGTCACTGAGTTAATCTAAAACTAACACCCGATTCCATGCCCTGTTGATCGTGACGATATTGTGCCTTTAATGTAGTGCATGCAGTCACATTTTAGAGAGTAAGTGTTGTGGGCGATGACTGAAGAATGCGTTTGCTAGGCCAGGAAAAGTCTGAAACTTTTTAAAGGAGCATTTTGATGAGAAAAACGAGTACAAGGTTCACAAACCGTAAGCATCAAGGACAATTTAAATCGAGACAAGACTGTATTATATTTCCAACAAACCATGTACGCATTTCTACACATAAATGGTAAGGGCGCGTTTTGTAATAACGGGAGCTAACAAATTTCAACCTCACCCCAGATCCCATCGATATGCGCAGTGCCACCCCTCCCCAAAAAATGGCCCATACACTAACACACTGTTGTTTTATTGTTAACGGACCTCTCCCCTGAAATCCCCTAAAGAATTCCTAAGATTCCTGGAACACAATCTAGTCCTTCAAGTTTTATTTCGTATGTAATTGTCCGTTTTGAATTAATTTATTTGTGCCTCTTTCTGCCAAAGTTTTATCGATGTTTGTGTTTTATCCTTGATGTAGTTTTATATAATGTGAGGTCCCAAATGATCAGCTATGCTGGATGCGTTCCCCTCGTTAAAGATGGTTTAAATAAAATAAATAAATAAAATAAAATAAAATAAAATAAAATAAAATAAAGTAAAGTAAAATAAATAAAATAAATAATAAATATTATTATT
Organism: Zoroaster sp. YZ-2022; assembly: GCA_029582265.1. Lineage (NCBI taxonomy): Eukaryota > Metazoa > Echinodermata > Asteroidea > Forcipulatida > Zoroasteridae > Zoroaster > Zoroaster sp. YZ-2022. The sequence continues at coordinate 34,347,778 of CM055831.1, forward strand.
ATTATTACCAAGACTGACTAATGATATGTTTTTTAAATACTACGGCATCATGCATATGCTTTCCTATTCAAAGCAGGTAAATAATACTTTCCTATACAGTTCATCACGCGATTCATTGTTGGCCTGTTGTTATACATTGGATATTCGGTGCAGCGTAATTGTGGAGACTTTCGACAGGGCACGTAATCGGTGTCCTAGTTTAAGATAAACTTAGTGAATGACAATTTTAAAACGTCATTATTATGCAACTACTGGCTAATTAATGTATCAGCAACGGAAATCTTATCGCCCCCTGTTATTAGCACAGCGCACGCATTCATGAATTATGGATTAATGACAACCTGGTTTATCACTAGAATTCTGCTGCGTTGTTGATCGTACTTCATATAAAGATGAACGTTATATTTTTAAAAATAACTACACAATATAATACGCTGCATCGTTCATTACAGATCTGTTTCAATACATAGACCATAGGACTTGTTTAAACTTTACATGACCTTCAGAGTACCAGGGTGATTTCCGCTGGACAAAAGTGTGTATTTGTATGCAGAGTTTGTACATTTTGTACTTATCCACATAACATCAAGAATTTGTTTAATTTTCAGATGAATACGTATTAAAGATGTAATGTATTAAAAATAAATCATTTTTTCTGCTGAATCAGTTTTTACGGTTTCGTCATAGACCAGTGTACATTTTGTGCCCGGCGCAATTTGACCTTTTGTAAACATGTGATGTCATTGGTGACATCATCGTCACTCTATATCTGTACATGAAATATAATAAAGGAACAAGTGAAAATGAGGGCTGGCCGAATAACCGAATATTCGAATATTCGATCGATGGTTCGAACATCCTGTTGTTTTTCCAGTTCAATATTCGAAGAAAAATGCAGCTTCCGATCAGATTTTACGGTTTCTTGTCATAGACCAGTGTACATTTTGTGCCCGGCGCAATTTGCCCTTTTTGTAAACATGATGTCATTGGTGACATCATCGTCACCTGTATCTCACATGAAATATAATAAAGGAATAAGTGAAAATGAGGCTGGCCGAATAACAGAATATTCGAATATTCGATTGATGGTTCCGCAGAAAATAAAATTTACGTGAAATTTGTTTTTGTTTCTTATTGAGTTTCCATCATTATCTCCCCATCATCCTCTTAACTACATTTGCAAGCCCATCCTATTTGCAATGTTATTTGCGTGGTGTAGACCAGGCTATGTCAAGCCTTATCTATCGTGCTCGCTCGTTATATCACGTAGCCAATTAAAATCGGCAGCCTTTCGTATATCGAATATTCGATGGAAATCAAAACAAATATCCGGTTACCAAATTATTCGAAACACACATCCCGAGTGAAAATGTGGTTATATTTTGTGAATATATTGCAAATACTTACAGAATTCCTTCTGCAGTCAGGTTCTTATTCAGTCAAAAACCTCTTTTTGGAAAAAAAACCGTATGTTATTATTCGTGGAAAGTACAACATTGGTATTCTGAAACGCACGTTCTTTTCAATTCTGTAGTTTTCAGAAATATAATACAAACAAATTAAATGCTTGTGTGAGACAACGAGAATTAAAGGGAAACTATCGTCACGATCAGAGCAGACTAACAACAGGGCATGGAATCGGTGTCCTAGTTTAAGATGAACACGTGATTGTTACTGGCTCATTTACAGCAGCAATGGTAATATGACCTTATCATGGGGGGTATTATATTCAGTCACCGAGTTAATAGAAACTAGCACTCGATTCCATGCCCTGTTGGTCATGACGATACTGCCCCTTTAAATTCGACATAAATGTTTCCTCTTTCACTGATGAAAGCACTTCAGATAAAAATATTACTCATCAAGACAGATCCATTTACTAACTGCGGCCAAGTGAGCTTTTCGATAATACTTAATTAGTCTGATGATAATGGTATTATCAATGTAATGTCTTTCAACTCACTGAAGGTTTCTGGTTTTAGTAAATTAAGTTCAATTACTTTCACGCTTTATGGCCATGACAGTGCAACCAGCTGTAGAATGGTTCAGCTGATTAGACCGTATCCAATGGCGTAGCCATAATTTTTCCCAGTGGGGGTGGGGCACATGGGGAACCGACATTTGAAGGACCACATCAATTTTTCCTGTACAGTACACCATAGAGCAAGGACCTCTCTATGAGTATACCTTCCACTTGGCCGGTTTGGCCTTGTGTGGTTAATATATCGCATTATTCGTATACTCATTAACATAACAATCCCACCATATTGTATTATGTACAATCTTCACCTGGCATGGATCCAGTATTGTGATATGCATATAAAACAAATAACGTACTCTCTGTTTAAAACGTACTATCTGTTTACATCAGAACAATTTCTCTGTAGATTTAACCATGGAGGAAGGAAATTAACCACAAAGAATTCCCAGTCTAATTTGTCGCTGCTTGCATTGCCCCTTTTCGCCCGGTCAGCCGGTTCAAAACTGCGAGTTGTTCGCATTGACTTATGACTGTACCGTACTGTTACTATCAGTATCAGTACTAGATGCAAAGTGCTTATTATTCGACGGAATCGACACCCCTATGAGTTTAACCACAAAGAATCCCCAGTCTAATTTGTCGCTGCTTGCATTGTTGTCCCTTTCGCTCGGTCAGCCGGTTCAAGTTGGTCGCTTTGACTTATATGACTGTACGGTACTGTTACTGTCAGTGTCAGTGCTTATTATTCGATGGAATCGACACCATACGGTACGAATCCCAGTGTGATGTTCAGTGGAGAACCAGGGACACTGTTTTATGTGGGGTGGCATGTCACCTCAGCCCACCCCTCACCAGCTTACGTCACTGAAATAGAACAATGACTATGGAACCTTCCCAAAACATATCTATTCTCGTTTGTCCCAGTGATGTATACATAATATTCTTAATTTGGTCACATTTAAAATTATGGTCCCATACCTTAAGCCAAAAGTCTCCGGTTTCTGGTCGCTTCAGACCGGCGCGTTCATTTTAATTTATTAATTAATTAATTTATTTTTTATTTTTGTGTGTGCTGAAACGATGTCCAATTGCAGCCAAATTGCTGGATCGATTGGAATTCTGCCGTGTTGTGCTTTAACTGACTTTTTTTACAAAGGGGTATAAACGTTTGCCGATTTGTGAGGCTCTTTAGACCCCTACTTTGCATATGGGAAATTTGGTCTGGAAATTTAGTAATTTGTCACTAGTTTCGATCGGTTACAGGGGAATTCCAATCTGAAAATTTTATTAGAGAGGATTTCAACGTCCTTTATTGTACTGTCTTTACAAAATTGAGCTGCGGTTGCATTTTCGCAAGGCCCCCAAGGACAGCGTATAAATAATTGAAGACGCCATTCAGTCATAACAAATCGAAATCAATAAATCAATCCTCTCGGCATGAGTGGATTCTTAAACAGTTTTGGTTTTGTTTGCTTGCCACTCTTTTTGTGGACAAAGAACCGAGACAGACAGTTACGTCTATACAAAAACAGATGTTTGTGTCATCATTAAAGACGGTAGCCCTAGATCTCAAATTGGTGATTTTCCGTAGCCTTGACCAAGGCTGTTGTCGTAGTGCTGTTACCATCATATGATGCTTGACAAGTTTTCGTTCTATCTATATGTCACGCTGCATGTTTTTTTTTTTTTTTTCCTTTCTTTTTATTCTGTGTACTTTGTACTAGTGTTTTGTATTTTAAGTCTTAGTTTATATTTTTTGTTTATGTTTGTACTATGTTTAACGATGCACCGTCTTGACTGTGCCACTGATTGAAAGTGTAACTCCAATAATGATTGATTGATTGATATGCGGCAGAGTGCACCTCCCATTGTGTCTTCATTGTGTTCCAGGAATCTTATAGGAATTCTTTAGAGGGTTTCAGGGGAAGGTCTGTTAAAAAAGAACAACAGTGTGTTAGTGTATAGGGACATTGGGAGGAGGCACTCCTGCATATCACATGATGTAATTATCATGGCAGGGCCTACTCTTTGCTGGTTCAGATTTCACGTTTTGTTCAATTTTTTTTACCCTTCTGCTTGGTTTGCCATGGTTTTGCAGGCGTAAAATGTCAATAATCATATCCGTTTTTGGGCTCAGACAATGGGGTATGGTCCCCCAAGACCCTGAAATCATGTGATTTAATAATGGGGAATTAGTGGGTTTTTTGTTTTGTTTTTTTTGTTAAAAGGCTGATGGGTGATTTCATACCAAGCATCGCTGCTGAATAAAATATGCCATTTGAAAATCACAGGTCTTAATTTGCGGTCAAGGTCAAAAATGGTTTAAACATTAATTTGTACCAGTATGTAGGCCTAACTGCATCTAAAGTACCCTGCAGACATTTTAGCTAGTGTATATGAAAGCAGCATTGTTGAGGAAAATTTGAGTGATTTACAAACTATATGGGTCATATACATGGGTCAGTATTCGAGTCAAAGGTCAAATATAGTGTTTTAGGCCATTTATTAAATCGTGACTTAATGGTTGTTTTGCAGTAAATGGTCGAGCGGTTTAGTGCATCGGATTTGTGTTCTGATGGCTGAGTGGGTTGAATCCAACCGCGACCATGGTGCATGTGTCCTTGAGCAAGACACTTTACCATATTGCTTCTCTCCCCCCAGGGTAAATGGGTACCTGTGAGGCAGAGTTGGTTGTTGTGTTTGATTGGCCTATATGCGCTGTAATGGCAGCAATTGAGCTGTATACTCCCAGGGGGCTGAGATGGTTTCAGGAATGATTTATGAGCCTGATGAGCAGGGCTAATAATATAAAGCGCCTTGAGCACCAGTTTGGTGGATACGTGCGCTATATCAGTCCATTATTATTTATTATTATTATTAATTATTATATTATTATTATTATTAATTAGTATGGTTTTATATATTGCCTATACATTTAGCAATATCCAGATTAAATGTCATGCAGTAAGAATTAATTTTGATTTGATTCATATCAAACAAGTTTAATTGAATCACGTGCATGTTAATCAATATAAAAGTGTTTTTCTATGATCAAGGCGGAGGAGGAGACTTGAAGATACAACGCGCCGTAAGAGGATGTTAATTCGCCAACGGTTATCTTAAATATCCACGCAGAAATTTCTTGAGAACCATCTCAGAAACCACTCGGATGTAAGATGGTTCAAGGCGCATTGTCTGAGACCAAAACGGATATATGTATTAGCATCTAGACCTGAGATCAAGTCTGTATATTAGTCGTATAATGTGTCTGTGACTGGCGCAATCTGTCATAGCGTATTTATAGCGCCCGCAACGTCGACATTGATCGCATAGGTTCGACTAACGTACAGACTGAACAACTGGTAAGGTATCGATTATTCAAGAACGCAGCCCGCCTGCGTTTGAGTTCCGTAGGATGGCAAATGAGAGCCCCAAAACATTGGTGGGTTTCCAATGGAAGCCTTCCATTATTACTAGCTTATCGACCGAATGCAACATTAATAAATTAATCATACATATGAACACTAAATTGCGTTAGAATACACTGCAACATCTCCTGATAGGGAATGTATGAATTACGAAAGAAACTGAAAAAATTTGTCCCACATAATAACAAAAACAGGCCTTGAGGGGAGCCTTTATACACGTACTATGTTACCAATCCGCTGAACATATGTGTGTAGCAGTCAGTAGATTCACGAATATTCATGTTTGGGAATTCGACCAAACAGATTGTTTCTCCTGTATTCTGATCTGGAGAACTTGCCAAGGCCATGTACAAACGTCGAACAACTTATTCAAGTCTCAGATTTAGACTCACCTTCGTACACGTTGTGATTCAATGCCAATGCACGTATCCCACAGACAAGTACGGTCAATCTACGACTTGATCTCAAGTCTATTAGCTTCGTACTCGAGTAGAATTTTGTGTACTCGTACTCATGAAAAATACTGGACAACTAGTCTGATTTGCCGTGCGTACTGTGCATTATAGTCTGGTCCCTTTACTACAATATACATTTTTACCGCGCAGTTTAGTGTGTGCTGCAGTGACTGGTGTTTGGGACCAGACCAACTGCAAACCAATCACCGTTGTGAACTGCTTTGCTCACCGGATGTTAGTGACGGGGACGAGCTATACTACTGGGACACGTTAATTTTAAATAGGACCGTGTACAATTGAGTGATTTTGTTCACGGCTATGGCTATTTTGCATCTGGTGCGGCCAATCCACTGTGTGCATATAAAGTATCCCTCGAGCAGTTCAGGGCACTTCTGGCGCCATTTTATGGCATCGCGTGTGCAAAACCCGTTGTCCGAAGAGAGGCTATACACTAAGTACTTTTATTCAGCAAAGCTCTTCCATGGTAACCGTTTAAACTTGAACATAAATAGAATCAATGGCGCACGCTAACCAGCGACATTTTAATGCCCTGAAGATGGAAGCTGGTTATGTAAATTGCGACCTCAACAGGGGCGTGCACGGAGTGGATAGCAACAGCCGTAGCAAAACACTTAATTCTGATTGCAGATCTCTACTAACTGGATTGGTTTCTCAAACTGACTGGCCTATAAATTTATCCCAATATTTTATACGAGTCAATGCTGAGTACCGAGCCAGTTCATTATTCATTGCAATGGTTTCCTGATTATGCATGCAAAATGCTAATAATTTACGTAGCATAATGTCATCGTTTGAAACAAAGCCGACGAATACCGCTCATATCACTGGAATTAGTTGGTCATTGTGTTTAACTTAACTATAGCTCTTTGGGGGCAACAAAGATGGCTGACAGACTAGCTTCAATTACTTCTGATCCAGTTAGAAAGAGATCAGAAATTTGGGGGAAGCCCCCGACTACACTTACTGCAAAATCGTCGCCCCCCATGCTACAGTCTATACCATCGATACTCGGTCATCGGTGATCAAGTTTACGTTCGGGAAAGGCACATATAGCCGTCGTGTGTTGACGTTTCTAATGATAAACAAACAAAACATTCATTAATAGTGCGATAAATTTGTTGAGATGTGTGACAATACGAGAAGGAGAACACTCTATGGGTACATGTAAGAATACCTGTTCCCTATACATGTAAGCATAAAAAAATGTTTGTATAATATTTTTGATTGAACATAAGCAATTACATTTAAATTAATGTTATACATATGACACTGTCAAATTTCATCATCAGAGTTCCAGAACAAATGCTTTTGATCATTCGCTTTTTATTAGGTTTCCTAGAATATGGGAAAAGTTTACCTGTATATGTTAAGGATCAGATTATTTTTAGTTATATCCCTTTTCATAAATGCTTTAACCTAATTCCAAATCCTCCAAAATCCTCTTTGCTAAAGTGAAGGATTTGGAGGTTGATTAAATCTACATACTTTTGCTAAAGTGAAGGTTTTTGAAGGATTGAGGTTATTGGCATACTTGCCTTTAATGGTACATGTCATCCATGTTTGTTGTAGTGATTGCAAGGTCAGTGCTTTGGTCAGTGGACACTGTTTTGCTCCATGCATGCAGGGTCCCTGGCCGTACATGTAAAAAGATTAGAAACACATGTGTTTCCCACTGAAGGTTTTTGGGAAATTCAGGTTTAATATGTGAGTAGTAGTGATGCCCGTCTGTATGGGTAGTAGCTCCCCCCCTTTAACCCCGATTGACCAATCAAAGCCACATTTTAGCCTAATTAGCATAATTTGAGGGCCCATACTTTTAGGGGGGGTGTTCCCAATTACTGAGGACGGTGCTGTTTAATATTTTTAAAAAATTTTTTTTGTTTTAATGTTTGTATAATATAAATTTTATAATTTTTTTTTTTGTATAAGTATTGTAATAAGTAAAACGTGAGAATTACTACTGTATAAGATGGGGATATACCATTATTTTTATAAACATCTGTTCAACTATTTCCCCTAGTTCAATAATGTACGAGTCCATAAAACCGAACAGTGTAGCATGCATGGTTCGTTGTCGTCTGCTGTCTAGCGGGAGGAACGTGTTCGAACAGGCCACGTTTTTACCGAACGAACCATTGGTAAACAATAGTTTGCCTGTACGTTACACAAACAACACGTAGTGATTGACTGTGGTAAGATGGGTTTTAAAAAAACGTATGCAATGAAGGTATGAAGTCGTGCCCCACGTTAAACATGGAGGAAGGATGGTCTAACATAATTGTGTTTACAAAAATACCCGTCTAAACAACCGAAACAGGATGACAACCGAAAGTTTAACATTCACTCTTGCGAAAAATTGCGGCAAATTTGTCATTCATTAAAATTAAAATCTATATAGCTCACAAGTTACACCATTAACTCATATAACTAAACCCCATAAAATGTTGTGTATGGTTTGAAAATACTAACTAACTGTTCTTATTTAAAAGGTCCTTCATAAAATAAAATTTTAAAAACCTAATATGTACGGTTAAATGGCCCTTTACAGTATTTATTGAAAAATCCTGGATGATTCACAAGCAGCACCCGAAATTTAAAGTGGACAATCCCAAACACGCTCGGCAAGCCCGGGTCGAACCAGGTGATTAAAGCCCAAACACTGACCATGGAGGAAGCAGTACCCTAGTGCAATGCATGGAGCGCATCACAAAACAAGTTCCAGTGTTTACGTATGGACGTTCACATAAAACGCCCATACAAAAGCAGAAATTCATATCGTGACGTCATTTCCCAGGTCATCCTTACCCTTGTTGACCGGATGGACTTGTGGGCCTGTTGGGACGTGCCGCGCTGGCAGTGGCGGTGTTTTTAAACAAACTATTACAGTACTAGGTTGGTTGTGACCAGTCTGGACGGGGAATTACACAGAATTGAGCTAGTTTTACTTCAGCATATTCTTATTGTTTGCCGTCTGTATGGTGGTAGCTCCCCTTTTAACCCGATTGACCAATCAAGCCAGCATTTTACCCTAATTAGCATAATTTGAGAGCCGCCCATACCTTTTTTAGTAGGGTTTTCCCATAATTACTGAGGACGGTGTCTGTTTAGTAATATTTTTAAACAATTTTTGTTTTAATGTTTGTATAATATACTTTTTATAATTTTTTTTTTTGTATAAGTATTGTAATAAGTAAAACGTAAATTTAAATACTGTATAAGATGTTGGATATACCAATTATTTTATAACATCCGTTCAACTATTTCCCTAGTTCAATAATGTACGAGTCCAAGACCAACATGTAGCATGCCTGGTTGTTGTCGCTGGTCAGCTGAGGAACGTGTTGGGAACGGGCCCCGGGTTTTTGACCGAACGACCATTGGTCAACAATGGTCGGGGCCTTTTGTACATGTACGTTCACACAAACAACACGGTGATTGACGTGGTCAAGATGGTTTTGCACAACGTATGCAATGAAGGTATGAAGTGGGCCACCACGTCTAAACATGGAGGAAGGAGGGTCTACAAAATTGTGTGTTTCAAAATACCGTCTAAACAACCGAACAGGATGACAACCGAAAGTTTACACACTCTTTTCGAATAATGGCAAATTTTGTCATTCTTTAAAAATTTAAAAAATCTATATAGCTCACGTTACCATTAACTCATATAACTCAACCTTTTAAAATGTTGTGTATGGTTTAAAAATATAACTACACTGTTCTTATTTAAGGTCCTTCATAAAATACAATTTAAAAACCTAATGTATGTACGGTTAAATGGCCTTACAGTATTTATTGAAAAAAACCGGATGATTCACAAGCACACCGCGAAATTTAAAGTGGACAATCCCAACACGCTCGCCAAGCCGGTCGCAACCAGGTGATTAAAGACCAAACACTGACCATGGGGGAAAGCAGTACTAGTGCAATGCATGGACCCATCACAAAACAATTTCCCAGTGTTACGTATGTGACGTTCAATAAAACGCCCATAAAAAAGCAGAAATTCATATCTGACGTCATTTCCATAGTCATCGCAACCCCTTGTTGACCGGATGGATTTTGGCCTGTTGGGACTGTAAGCGCTGGCAAGTGGGGTGTTTAAACAAACTATTACAGTACTAGGTTGGTTGTGACCGGTCTGGACGTGGAATTAACGGAGATTGAGCTTGAATTTTTACTTCATACCTATTCTTATTGTTTTCCTTTAATGCGGTCATTAGACAAATCAAGAAAATAAACAGATCATTCGGGGAAGTCGTTCGTTAAACATCGAAAGATATGCATATATCGCCAAAGATATGCATATATGCATTACGACGAAACATGTTATTATTCAAGTGAAGGGGAAAGCTGGGACCCAAATTTTGTTTGATGAAAAAAAATAGGGCGGTTTCACTTTTCATTATTTTGTTTTAAAGTCGTGTTGTTACAGATGATTTTTTTTAACTATAGCCGAAACTAGCGCCATTCGAGTTGCAGCAACTCAAGCATAGTCTGGCACTTTGTAAACACCCGGGTCGTATAAACAATTTTGTGAAAGGGTACCAATTTGCGATAAAACTCGGTTCGGAAAACTACCGAAACGGAAAAACCGGGTTTTCCCGAATACCAAATTAAAAGACCAGATTAAGGAAAATGAATGAATTTCCATTACCACGTAAGGTCCGTTTTGGGGATTTTCATATTACCCGATGTAACAACGTTGTTTCCTTTTGTGTTTATTTATTTTAACAATCGACTGTTTGAGTAATGGTTATACTCGGACGCATGAAAACGACTTCCAGTTTTTAAAACCCAAAAACCTTTTGCGACGTAATTTGCCGGATAAGTCATCGTTACCCCCTTGTTGATCGGATGGCTGGGGCCTATTGGGACGTGCGCTGGCAAAAACTGTTTTAAAAACAAAATTCACCAACCTAAACAAAATACATTTATTACAACTTCAGTTTACTGTGACTGGGATCGGACTTGGAATTGCGGCTTTTGGGAGCGAGGTTTACAATTCTGTATGAAATATTTGCATTCTACTGCGGTTTTTAAATATAAAAGTAACAACTTAAATCTGAAAAGGAAACACTCACTTAAATCAAAAAACTAAAACAAAAAATTAAAGGAAAAAAATAATACAATTAATATTGCTAAAAGTATAATACAGAAACTAAAAACTAAAATGTAAAAACCTACACAACTACAACTAAAACAAAACTAAAAACTAAACTAAAAAGTATATAAAAAATTTAAAAAAAAAAAAAAAAATAAAAACTAAACTAAACTAAACAACTAAAAAAAAACAAAAAAATTTTAAAAGCTAAAACTAAAAAAAAATTAACTAAAAACTAAAAACCTAAAAATTAACCTCTAAAACTATTTAAAAAACAATTAACATCAAAAAAGAGCACGAAAAGTACAAAGAAGTAAAAGTAATAAAACTAAATAAATAAAACAGATAACTAAAACCGAAAAACTAGAAACTAAAACAACTAGAAAAAGAAAGACAAAAAAGTAAAACTTTTAAAAATCCTAATTAAAACTTTTCACAAAAAATAATAAAAAAAATAAATAAATAAGAGTTTGAGTGAAATTAAACACTAAAACAGTAACTATCTTGTGACTAATATTTAGTTAAGGAACATAGTGTCCTGAAAACCTTATCTTCATATCCCCGAAGGTTAATTAATTAATGTAATTCAAGTAACAGTTCCCTGAACCGCTCATGCCACACAATCCTCTCGCATAAATCTCACGGGGTGACTTGGTCCACACGACACGAATGACGAAATGTGGTTGTCAATCAATTTCTTTGGTGAGCTCACCCAAAATCCCAGTCTTTGCCCCTTTAACAATCCGGAAAGTCCGCGGTGTAATTAAGGTCCGATGAAATGAAAATGGTTCTCAAAAATATTTTGCACAAAATATCAGTTATAAACCATGCAAGCATGAAAGACCTTTTTGGGAATTGCAATAAAGATAAAGTGTTCTAATCACAAATATTTAAGCTATTTCCTGACATGGGGCACTGTCGCTATGATGTCACTGAAGACACTCACTACATTTCAAGTCCTTACAGTAACTATTGTTAAAAAAACACTGATTGCAGCAGTTACACTGTAAACCATGTGTTTAACTTTTAAACACATAGTTACACGCAAATATGTCCACTTTAAACACTTGAACCCTTTATGTTCTGAAATCTGTTGTCAGCATTATGTTTACGGTGGTCATGTGGGGAAAAAATAAACAAAACCCCAAAACTCATTAAAATTGGCCAGTACGTGTTTAAATGCACTAACACACCCATGGTATAAACATGTTTCTGTACAGCCTGGAATTCGGCAACTAAATGTAGACCAATAATGATTACCAGTTGAACACGTGTTTATCATAGTGAAACAATACATAATGTTTAAGTTATAAACCCTTTTTGTGTTTATCGTTCCCAAAAATATGAATTATAAACACGTCATGCTTTCACTGGTTTACAGTGTAGCTAATTAATAATTGTTCTCGAATTACAATTTATAAATCAACTATGACTGAATATTCTCCCTTGTTTATATCACCGTGTTTACGGATGTGTAAAATCACTTGAGAAATTCCAAAAAATTTTGCTAAGATGGACATAATGGGAAAACCAAAGGCTGAGGATGCTTAAATTTCATGTACAGTTCTATGTGTGACTTTAATTATTTAAAATTCCACTCGAGGATGTTTAAGTGAAGACCTGGTAAAAAACAATGGCGCTTGGTCCAATTTGAAGGGCCGTGCAATGTTTGTTTTTTGGGAACATTAAGACAGAAAGGGATAATATTCCCAACGATAATATACACTCAAAACAATTTGGAACAAAACAATTTAGGGGAAAACCACATTTGCAAAAAGGTGGTCACCGTTATTGAAATGTTCCATGAACCGGATTTTCATTTTCAACACCCTCTCTTTCAGTAGTCATGTCACGAAATGTGTAATCACTACGCTCCTTAATCATCCCTTTCATTGTGCAGTTGTTTCTCATCAATTCTGGAAAAATTGTGTTTATCTGAAATAAATGATCTTGCTTTAACTGAGATTATTCCGGTGTTCCTAAATTGTTTTGTTCCCAAATTGTTTTGAGTAGTATCATGTATTATAATAGGCTGAAATTCTTTGAAAAATATTATCGGAAACTGTACAAATTTCAGCGAATGTTTTCTTTAGCTAAAAGACTAATTATACAACTCGACATTATACGCAAAAGATTGGTTAACACATGTATAAGCTTTATTGATCTATTCCCGAAAAAAAAAAATGTTATAAGGGTGTCCCCATAAAATATAGAGATAAAATTACTGTAATGGCAAAAATTTCTTTATATATGGGAAGAAAATATCTCTAGAAAGGCGAAGTCCCCTTTGCAATGGTATAAACTTGTGATGTTATTGACACAGATGAGTGAACAAATTAGACAGATTTAGGTACGAAGCAGGACTGACAAGTTTGATATTTGAAAACAAGGTCCAAAAAAATTTTTAAAACCTGCACATTAAACTTTTGAGGTAAGAGCGAAAACAAAGCAGATTACATTGTTTTGGTACATTCCTTGTTTTCAAAAATGTTGAAAAAGCAAAAGGGATTGGTATTCTGCACACTTGCATGGTTGAGCTATGTTTTCAAATGCAAACGTCAATCCTCTTGTCACTTTACTTTCTAATTTCACCATCTGTGTCATACATCTTTTACATTTCACAGGATCTGAAGATATTTCTTTCAATTTTAAATAGTTTGATTCGCAATTTTATCTCTTCTTATGGGGCACCTAATACAGTATAAAGACATGGAAATGGTGGTTATCACCCATAGAGTAAATTTACAGGGACAGTTTGAAGGGTTATTTCGTCCAATCCGAATGGTACGGTGTTAATAATTTTGCAGTGATGAAGTCCACACTTCAAAAGTGCAACCGGTTGACAGGTTTCTGACAAATAAATAGCAGCAAATAAATAATACCAATGAACACTATTTCTAATAATTTGCTCAGTGTTTAGAATTCAATTTCAATACTTTGCGTACCTTCATGATCAAGACTAATGAATCCACGTTATTCATAATGGGCCTGTCAGAATTCACGTTTGTCATTTCGTCCTTGCGTGTGCGTTGCGCGTGATGTTGGTACACAATGTACTGCGGTTGTCGTTAAAGGACACATTAGGAGGCCGCCCTATTGGACTACAAAAATGTTCTTCTAAATTGTACGGTAGGAAGATCATTCAAATATCTAATATAATAATGTACACGACCAAGAAAATACGCCGTTTGTCTGTCATGGTTTTGTCAGACTGTTAGAATCAGCTGGTCCTTGGGTTTTTGTTGCACGGCTGCACCTGTGCGGGTCGCTGAGTCCGGATGTCAATGCTTCGGTTTTCTCGTTCTGCGTAAATACACTGGTAATTATGAATGTACACCGACCTTGAAATAGGTTGTAACCAAAAGTTAATTTTGGGGTTTCAGGGCATTGTGCCCTTTTAACGTTGCGCTAGTATGCATAAGTTCCCCCATTCTGTACCTTTTTCTAAACCCTAGCAATCAAAACAAAGGTTTCAATGATGAAATATTCCAAATAAGTCACAAAAAAAATCTGACAGTGTTTGCTGTTACTGTTTTTGTGTTTTTGTGTTGGGTGTTTTCACTATTGTTTGAAAGTCATGGGGTTTAGGCAAAATTTCAAACAAATGTTTACTCGTCGTTTAAAAAACAAGGGAAAAAATTTTTGTTATCTTTTTTTTAGATCACGGATATGGTATTTTGATCATTTAACCTATACGTGACACATCACTACCCGTTTGTTTTTTTTGTTGTTTTCCACAAAAAGTGGTAGTGATGTGTCCGTGAATTTAATCGTTAGAATTTAAATCCGCCAATCGGCCCTCTTTGATTTTGTTTTCAGCTGTTTTAGGGTCAAATTATGACAAGTTTTTTTTTTATCAATGAATAATTTAACAAGCTAATTTCTAACTTTTCAGACCAAGAAATAGTACAAAAATTGTCAACCAGGGCTCATCATTGCACCCTGGGCCCAAAGCTGCGACCGTAGGCCCATTGATTTTAGGAGGAAAAAAGTAAAATCATTTTTCCCAAAATGGATAAAATTTAACATTTAGTCCCCAACGGACCCCAGTAATAAATATAATGTCATGTTATTGATTATGTCAAAATAAACAAGTTTGAAGTTTTTGGCATTTGGGAAAAATACGGAATTTTGGGAAAATACGATTTTTACCAAAATGGCACACAAAAAACCCAAAACCACCCTCTAGTGGCAAATGGTATAAATTAACCATTATAGTCTCAACGGTGACCCCCCGTAATAAAATAATGTCATGTTATTGATTATGTAAAATAAAAACCGTGTTGTGGTGTTTTCACTATTGTTTGAAAGTCATGTGTGTTTGGAAAATTTCAAACAAAATGTTTAACCTCGTGTCGTTTAAAAAACAAAGGAATGAAGCCATTTTTGTTATCTTTTATTTTTAGATCCCTCAGGAAATGTTTTTAAGATGTTTTTTGTTTTTCTAAGATAATTTCGCTGACATTGCAGGTCTCAATTCCATTCAAAAAATACAATAGTTCGCTGAAACCCCAAAGTTCCTCAATAAAATTTTTTAGATTTTTCTTTTCCCTTAAACCCATTTTGATTAGCACTGTATACTGGTGCTTTCCTGAGTTTCTGGGGAAAAAATTCCACGACCCCCGTTCTAGAGCAGATGTCTTAACCCTATAAAAACGAGCTTTTTTGGACTTGGGGACCGTATTTTCCAAAGTTCTCAACCCTTGCGATGAAACTTCCACAAATATTTATTTCACCAAAATCTCACCACTGAGGTGGTTTTGGTTGTTTTTGCCCATTTTGGTAAATAAAAAAGTATTTTCCCATAATTTCATTCTTTCCCAAAGCTATAAACTTGAAACTTGTTTATTTTTACATAATCAATAACATGACATTATATTTTATACTGGGGGTCCCCGTTGGGGACTATAATGGTTAATTTATACCATTACTAGAGGTGGTTTTGTTTGTTTTTTTTGCCCATTTTTGGGAAAAATCTATTTTCCCATAATTTCCGTATTGTTTTCCCAAATGCCATAAAACTTGGAAACTTGTTTATTTTGACATAATCAATAACATGACATTATATTTATTACTGGGGGCCGTTGGGGGGCTATAATGTTAATTTATCCCCTTTTGAAAAAATGTATTTTACGTTTTTCTCTAAAAATCAATAGGCCTACGGTCGCCAGCGTTTGGGCCCAGGTGCAATGATGAGCCCTGGTTGACAATTCTGTTACTATTTCTTGGTCTGAAAAGTTAGAAATTAGCTTGTTAAAAAATTCCATTGATAAAAAAAAACTTGTCTAATTTACTAAATACAGGTGAAAACACAAATCAAGATGCGCCGGATATGGCGGCATTTACAATGCATTTAACATATAACGTGACACATCACTACCACTTTTTCGGAAAAAAACAACAAAAAGCAAACAAGTGGTAGTGATGTGCAGTGATATTTAAATGCATTGTGGAAATTCAAATTGCCCATATCCGTGATCTAAAAATAAAAGATAACAAAATGGCTTCATTCCTTTGTTTTTTAAAAGACACGAGGCTAAACATTTTGTTTGGGAAAATTTTGCCCAACACACATGACTTTCAAACAATAGTAAAACACCACAACACGGAAAACACAAAACAAACAGTACTCACAAACACTGATTAGATTTGTTATTTGTGATTTTATTTGTGAATATTTCATCATTGTAAACCTTTGTTTTGCATTGCTAAGGGTTTAGAAGGACAGAATGAGGAACTTATGCATACTAAGCGAAAAAACAGTTAAAGCACACAATGCCCTGAAATCCCACAAAAATTAATCTCTTTGGTTAGTTACCTAACCTATTTCAAAGGTCGAGTGTATAAAAATTTTATAATGCAAATACAGTGTATTTGCAGAACTGAGGAAAAACCAAGCATTGACATCCGGACATTTAGATGGACCGCACAAGTGCAGCCGCAACCGGGCCCACACAGTGCAGCCTGTACGCAACAAAAACCCAGGGTACCACGCTGAATTTAACACAACAGTCCAAAAAGACAAACGGCGTATTTTCATTGGTCGGGACATTTTTATATTGATATTTGAATGATCTTTCACCGAGCAATTTTAGGAAGAACATATTTTGTAGGGCCAATAGGGCGGCCTCCTTGGGAATGTGTCCCTTAACGACAACCACGGCATTGTGTACCAACATCAGCGCACACGTACACACGCACAGCAGAAATGACAAAACGTGGAATTCGAGATAGGCCTAATTATGAATAAATTCGTGGATTCAATTAGTCTTGATCATGAAGGTACAAATCTGTATTGTATTGAATTTAAACACTGAGCAAATTATTAGAAATTACTGTTTCCATTGTTTTTTAATTTATTTGCTGCTATTTTTTTTGTCAGAAACTCTGTCAACCGGTTGCACTTTTGAAGTGTGGACTTCATCCTGCAAAATTTTTAACACCATACTAATTTGGTATTGGGCAAAGTAGAACTAAACCTTCTAAATACTGTCCTGAAATTTACTCTATAGGTGATAACCACTCATTTCCATTCTTTATACTGTAATATAAGCATTTATTTGTCTGGGAAAAGATCAAAAAGCTATACATGTGTTTATAATACATGTATACTACTCAAAACAATTTAGGAACAAACAATTTAGGGAACACCGGGAAAAATCTCAGTTAAAACAAGATCATTTATTTCGATAAACACAATGTTTCACAAATTGATGAAAACAACTGCACAATGAAACGGATGATTAGGATGCATGTAGTGATTACACATTTCATGACATGACTACTGAAAGAGAGAGGGGTTAATGAAATCCCGTTCATGGAACATTTCAATAACGGGGGTGACCACCTCTTGCAGTAAATGTGGTGTTCTAAAAATTTTTTTGTTCCTAAATTGTTTTAGTAGTATATTATCGTTGGGAATATTATACCTTCTGTCCAATGTTCCCAAAACAAACAT
>CM055831.1:34366224-34638724 GCA_029582265.1 Zoroaster sp. YZ-2022
AAAAAGTTGCATCTGACGTTAATTATAACCCTTAGAATGGACACAGGCAGATAGAAAAATACAAAATTACAAGTAGGATTTGAACCAGGACCTCTGGAACAAGTTACCCACAACTTTCCACTAGACCACTCACTCTTCTTAATAAATTTGCATCTGACGGTAATTATAACCCTTAGAATGGAAACATGCAGATATAAATAGACAAAATTACTAGTAGGATTTGAACCCAGGTCCTCTGGAACAAGAGTCCTGAGTATTTCCACTAGACCACTCACTCTTCTTATAAAACTTGCATCTGACGTTAATTATAACCCTTAGAATGTACACAGGTAGATATAAAAAGATGACATTACATGTCAGATTTGAAGTTTAAATTGTGAGTGAGATTTGAACCCAGGACCTCTGGAACAAAAGTTTGAATTCTTTCCAATAGGCCACTCACTCTTCTTAAGATAGTTTCATCTGACGTTAATTATAACCCTTATAATGGACACAGGCAGATATAAAAAGACAAAATTACAAGTGGGATTTGAAGTATAAATTATGGGATTTGAACCCAGAACCTCTGGAACAAAAGTTTGACAGCTTTCCACTAGACCACTCACTCTTCTGAAGGTAGTTGCATCTGACGTTAATTATAATCCTTAGAATGTACACAGGCAGATATAAAAAGAAGACATGACACATAGGATTTGAAGTATAAATTATGAGTGGGATTTGAACCCAGAACCTCTGGAACAAAAGGCTGAAATATTTCCACTAGACCACTCATTCTTCTTAAGATTGATTCATCTGACGTTAATTATAACCCTTAGAATGTACACAGGTAGATATATAATGAAGACATTACAAGTAGGATTTGAAGTTTAAATTATGAGTGAGATTTGAACCCAGGACGTCTGAAACAAAAGGTTGAAGTCTTTCCACTAGACCAATCAGTGTTCCTAATAAAACAGCATCTGAAGTTAATTATAATCCTTAGAATGTACACAGGCAGATATAAAAAGAAGACATTACAAGTAGTATTTGAAGTATAAATTATGAGCGGGATTTGAACTCAGAACTTCTGGAATAAAAGTCTGAAGTCTTTCCACTAGACCACTTACACTCAATAATGAAAAAGAATTTGATGTTAATTATAACCCTTAGAATGGACACAGGTAAAGATAATAAATAACAACTCAGAAGATGTTTTTGAACCCAGGATACCTCGTTCCATGCATCATAGCAATTGAGCTGTATACTCCTCAGGGAGCTGAGATGGTTCCAGGAATGATTTATGTGCCTGATGAGCAGGGGTAATAATGTAATGCACCTTGAGCACCAGTTTGGTGGATATGTGTGTTATATAAGTCCACATTATTATTATTATTATTCAAGCTTTCGTATTAGTTCTGGTTGACTCGGGACCTGGGTGGATTTGTCGTGACTGGGGCTTGAACCCTTTTGGGGAAATGGACTCATGGTCCTTGGATCTCAATCCAACAGGCTAACCTGTTGAGCAATCAGGTCCCCCCAGTGAGAATGTGTTAGTTTCTAATATATAAAGCTTAAATTTGTACTTAGAAAATTTAGCTCACTCCAACACTAGGCTCAAGGTACTGGACAATAACAGGCAGATGAGTATGGAGACTTGGACACCAGGCTGGGAACATCTTACATGTGGAATTCTATACTTAGTAAATTTAGCTCTGAAAATAGGCTCAGGGTACTGGACAATAACAGGCAGATCAGTATGGTTACTACACACTGGATAATGAAATGGGAAATTCTTCCATGTAGAAATCTATACTTGGTCAATATAGCTCACTCTGATTCTGTGAATGAATTTCTGAAGTTTGAAGTAATGGACAGGAAAATGAGTTAGGTTACTAGACACCAGGAATAAGTCTTATGGAAGAATAGATAAGTAGTTTATTAAATGACTTTCAAGCAGAATAATAAGGAAAACATTGAGTGCTTGGAACACAAACATGTTAAGTGCATTTTTGTTGATTTTAAACAGTTTATGTGATTTTTATAAACATGATGTCATTACTTCAGTTTTATATAATCCCAGTTTTGTACATTTCATCAATGGCATAGAAATTTGCTTAGAACCCTAATTTAAAAAGGTTCTTCAATAATTAATTCACCTACAAATTTGACTGTCATGGTAGTCTAGTTGGTAGAATGCTCACTTTGCAAGTACCGGGATCAAGACAAGGTTTTTCAAAATTTTCATAAATTTTGTTTAATTTTTTAATACATTTTTTTAACTACAAAATTAATTCAGAAGCAAAGCTTTCTATATAATAGTAATTCACCATTGTGGATGATTTTCTTTAAGTCAAAAGTTCATGTTTAGTTTACAAATGCATATAGTGGAAAAAGTGTACTGCAGAAGAAAAAAAAAAGCAGTTTGCACAGCATGGTAGCCTTCCATTAACACTCCTACAATCAAGATTCATAACTCCATCGAAATGCGCGGGTGACATACACTCCCTGTACAAATCAATTTTACTTGATTCGTACAGGGAGTGTATGTCACCCGCAAAATTTACATAGCTGCAATTAAAAGTATTTAAAATGTACATTTTCCAAAACAGTTCTCTTGCAACATGTAATGTGGACTAATTATCTTCAAATAAAAATATGATCTTACAACAAGAAAAAGGTGTGTGAAATATACACTTCAAAATTTGCAAAACATACTTTTTAGGAAAGAGTTCTGTTTTATAAGTTCACCTGGGGTGGCCAGCCGCTTTGTGATATATGTAGGACACCCAGATTTAAAGAGCATCTACATTGTATTACACAATGATTTAAAAACATAACATTCAATAATTCTTTAAATTGTGTTTTTTGGATAAGTAGGGGCACATACCAAGTAATTAACATTTATACTGTACACATACAACATTATGAAATTATTATCTGAAAAATACTTCATGTTTTCAGCATTTAGGAAAGAGTTCTCTTTCTTAAATTCTATGCGATGTTTTTATCATTCACAGTGACCAATATTACTTGGTTTGCTCACAGCAGGAATTAACAGTTCTTGGAGGTGGCAAGCAACATCATCTTTGTCCAAATCTGGTGGAGGGACATCCAAGCAGACCTGTCCAACACTACAGGAGTTGTGCATGCAGTATGGGTGGAAGTGAGAGTCCAGTTCCTCTGGTGATTGCATGTATCCCTATACAGGGGAAAAACAAACAAACTCATTTAAGAAAAACATTAATGCAATCATTTATTTTCTTACAACCCTTCAGTTAATGTTCACAGATATCGCCAAAATGCTGATCAATTTTGTACTGTGTCCCGACAAACATTTTGTAGTAATTTGACCCAATCACGTCGATGAGGTGATCTGTGACATAGATTAAGTTTTTCAATTTGAAATTTTAACAAGAGGAAGGATAAGCAAAACAACTAGGGATGACGATATTGATTTTTGAGTCGATTATCGACAGCCATGATATCGATATTATCGTCTAAATATGCAGATTTTTTTAAATACATGAAAAAATGTATGTATCATATATTAACGACATTGGACAATCGAAATAACTACATGAAGATGTGAACAGAGGCAGCCACATTTCTGAACCCTCCTATGTCATTGCTATATACATACAACTACTTGTACTTTCTAATTTCCTGATATTGTTCTCTATTTTTATATAAAATGTTTCCTGAACAAATTAGCAGCAACATAATTAACCCATTATCTTGGGCATTTGACAATGTCTCTGAAGGTTTAAACTTATTGTAGCTGAACTTTAGTGGAAAGTAGCTACAGTGGTCAAAACCAACTGCCCATTTTGACTTTTGACCTGTAAATGTAGTACTTACGACACAATGTTTTACAGTATTTGACCTTTAAGTGCACTAGATATACCTTGGCAAGTATACCAACATTTTGATTAATAAGCATCTATACTAGATTCTGACAACTAAACTATGAAAAGATAAGTGATTATATAAAGCTATGTCACTTATAAAAAACCTTTGCTTCACTACTGACCAACCGTCCTAACATATCGACTACTTGATTTTTGGAATCCCTTCACTTCAAACTAAATAGTTCATTTTTGTGAATAAGTATGACATTATTCCTGGATTCTAGGAATCTACACCACTGCTAAAATAATTAAAAGATATAGAGAAGTCAACTTATGAATGTTTCAGCTCATTTCATTGAGACAATAATATCGTAACAAGAAAATATTCAAAATGCATTCAGATTTTGTTGGGAAAAATTAATCACGGGCGTGATGCAGTTAATAAAAATCACCAAGGTTTTTTTTTTAAAGGACAGTGGCCAACATTGCATTGCTTAACCATGTTTCTGTTTTTTGCAAAAATCACATTGAGTCATCAAATTTATTTATTTATTTATTTATTTATTTTTGAAAAAGCAAAACAAAAGCATCTTTATATACTGACTGGTAGATAGAGCACATGGCACGTGATGGACTTAAACAGAACAGTCGTTTAGAGGGAAGGTACTGTATTGGTTATGACATGAACACAAAATTACCACATTATTATTTGAAAGCGGGCTTGATGTGAAGTCAGTTAAGGTACCAATCATACTGAAAAATAATTATTTTTTTTCTAAAATAAATTTTAAAAAAGGCTGTTTAAGAACTCTTATATTGCCGGCTATAACCTTCTCCTAACCCTTATTATTTTCTTTAATAACCCTTTTTAATAATTAGGTGTTCGAGAGCGCAGCGCGAACACCTATTGTTTTTGTACTGTTTTTTTTTTTACTTCTCCTTCTTCTCAGTGGCGATCTGTCCGGTAACAAAGGCATCCTTGCTAAGCATATACAGCCTTCAAACTTAACACATAAACAGAACATATCAAGCAGACGAAACCGTTTTCTGTGACGTCATGATTACGTCATCAGGTGTCGAATTACGCTAAATCAAAGTTTAATATTTCGAAAAATCATATCTCATGAACCACAAAAGATATTTTCACAATCTTTGCATCATCTGAAAGATCTTGAATTATGTAATTTTTCGTTTTTAGACGTGACCCCAATCTGACCTTTCCTTCCGGTCAAAACCGGAAGTTGGAAATTTCAAAATTTCAAAAAATCATATCTCATGAACCATATAAGATATTTTCACAATCTTTTTATTATCTTAAAGATCTTGAACTATGTCACATTTCGTTTTCAGATGTGACCCCAATCTGACCTTTCCTTCCGGTCGAAACCGGTAGGTTAAGTGAAACAATATGCTGAATTACTATTCCCTGTATGTACGAATAGACATATCGCGTGTGCACAGAATACGTACATACAGCAATATACGGAGTTTAATATTGGCCTACAACGTAAAGGCCTTGTCACACGGGGCAATTTTCGGGCAATTTTCAGGCAATAAAAGTTGCTGGCAATGAGATTGCTCGGAGATTGCCCTGTGTGGCATTTCATGCAATCCAGTGGCAATGAGTAGACTAGCTGGCTTTCTACTTTGAGGCAATCTGTCGAGGCAATCTCCAATCACATTGCGTATCAGTGATCACGTGACATTTTATCACAAGCAAAACATTTTCAGCGGCGGCCATTTAATTCTCGTTTACATGAAAAAATACTGAGGAATTTTGCCGTTCTTATTAACTCCAAAGCAAAATACAAGAAAATAAAATTGGTTACCGAGAAAGAGGAAAATATAATTGCATTATTAAGAGGTAAGTAGACATTATTTAGAGGTTTATTGGCCTAGAATGTGCGTTTGTAAAGTAGGCCTATCGTAAACATAATTATTGCATGCACAATCCAATGGAGGTTCGTGACGGACGAAACTGTTGTACTGCATCTATTTCGTAAAAACTATACTGAGTCTACACTTTCGCTGTTTTTGCAGTGTACCTACATGATTTTAAGTTTGCATTTTAACTAAGGATAATGACTGAGCATGGATAGATTATTGTCCAGAAAAAAGTTTAAAAACTGCCATGCAGTCAAAGTCAAAAGAGCATCGTAACTCGCCTACATGTATGTACAGTACATATACATGTATGCAAATCCATGTAAATATATACATGTTCGTGTGTTGTTGTCTCTTCTGCAATTCTGCATGTTCTTCGTGTCAGCGAAATATGTCCCTAACTCAACCTAAAGAGATGCTTTTACTTGATTAGTCTGCTAGTTGTAGCCACAAAATTGTCATAGGGGCACCTGTTTTTCTGAGCTAGGTTACATTTGTTGTTTTGTTATTATTAAGCATAAAAAGTCTGTCCCTCTATGCTTTAAAGAAAGGTCAGGTCTTATAACATTAAAAAAAAAGATGAAGAGCCTGCATAAAAAAAGAAAACTAATAAATGAAGAAAAAGCTGCAGAGGGATGAGTTAATATGAGTTTTAATTGGAAAATAAACATGCAGGTGTGTTGGTGGACAACATGTGTACACCAATTATAGAGGGCATTCTCTTAACTGGAGTAATACATGTTGGCCTTTCCCCATTCAGAATTAATTTTTTCACAGAATCATTTGAACACTTATTTATATTTTGTATTTTAGCTCTCCAGTATGCCGAGTAATTGGAATTAGATGCAATGGCTGGCATCAGTGAGAATCAGTTCAACAGCCTAGAAAGCATCTAAAACACAAGCCCCAAGATAACCAATAAATCTGTGGTACAATTATTGTAAATGTGTGTGTGTATGATTGCATTCCTCCTGACTGCCCTATGATCCACTCACATGACCCCACCAACCTACATTGAAGATCGTGATTTTTATTTTCAAAAAGCAATTCTTTTAAAACTTTATCCACAATGTTGTATTCTTTCCCAGTGAAAACAGGTCAACTCGTATGCGTGCCAACTCGTACTATTACCAACTCATACTCATTTTGGTCAACTCAACCCGTAAAAAAATTATTACTGAATATTTACTGGCATGTGTACGGGTTGACATCCGGTTAATTTAGCTACACTATAGTGTCTATAGTTCCTCATAATACTAGTAGTGCTTATGTCTTGTGTGGTGATGGATGCATTGCAGTTTACTTGATACTAGCACTTAATTTTCTCACTAAAGTAGTCCAGAAACAAATATCAGCACATTTATTGAGATAATGAAACAGTCACATCATGGAGGAAGGAAGACGTCACATGTAACTTTCTATTCCATTGTAAAACCTAACTTAAAGGCATTGTTCTGAAGGGATCATTTTTCTAAAGTTGCATAAGTTTTCTGAAGTTACATCAATCCATCATCCTGATAATAACATATGAGGGCATTCTAAGTTATGTGTGTTTGTTAGCATGACCCATTATTCTTCGTCCCTCTTTGAAAACATTTAATATTGTTTTTACATGATTAGTTTATATTTCAGATCATCGGTATCCATTTGTGCTACTGCTACAAGGTGTGTCAGAGTCTGTGTAACTTTGTGATCCAATGGCCAGCATTTGAAGTTTATCCATTCATCAAAGGAGTTAATGTATGATTCAAATTATTTTATGGACTTATCCTATCTGTGGCAGTCTTACCCTCAAGAGAATTGATTTTAGGACCTCAAGACATATCTAGGTCTTTCTAGGAATTTCTTTAACATGTTAGAACAAAATTAGTACTGAGGAATTCTTATTATATTTTGACTGGACCCAAACATCCTCACAAAATGTAGTTATTAAGCAATATCTGTTGGTGATCTAGTAAAATGTATATTGCCGACAGTGAATCCCTGGCAGTTGGGCCATATAAACATAGTAAACATAACCCCAATCTTCATTGCATGGGTGTGTCAGCCTTGGAATACCTTTTGCCAGATCACCCAATTAAAGCACTAGTATAAAGGGGCCCCTTATACTTGTATTAGCTGTTGCCCCTCCCTTCCTAGTTCTTGGATTCTATAGTGCTGCAATGATAGACCAAAATTTTAGAAAACAAATGTGTTGGTTCATCACCAGTGGCAGTACATGCCATCACTAAGAACTTGGGGAGGGGAAGGCATTTTATTCCAAAATTACCGATTCCAATGACAATCCCTGAATGTCACCCATTCTGAACTCACTAAATCGTACATACAGAGTGTACATTTATTTTAAATGCAGATTGTTTCTGTTTTCTTGTCAACAAAGGATCATGGTTGGGTTCATTTACACTGAAGTCATTTCACTTGTTGCATGTGTAAGACCATGTACACTCATTTCTAGATTGGTTACAAGTAGGTTAAACAGGTCAACAAAGTGGTTTCAATTGATTGTGGGGAGGGAAATGTGGAACCACAAAAGTCAAGTCATGAAACCCAACAGACAGTTAAAATAAATATGTATTTCATTGTTTTATTAGCAATTTACAAGCACCCATACAACTCTTTGATTATTTCAGTGTCTAACAATTTATGTACAAAATGGCATCTGATCTTTAGGTTGTAAATCTGTAGTATGGACAGACATTTTGCCAATCATGTGTACAACCTTGAAAATGTAAAAATCAATGTAGAATTTGTTTTCAAATTTCATAAATTATTTTGTAATTATTTGCAGATTAGGTGAAAACAAAGACAATTTATAAGCATGTCACAATAAGGAGATGCTTGATTACAGTGTCACTATCATTGTCAATTTATCATTATACTTTTTTTTATAAACTTGACCTGAAAGTGAAGTATATTATAAATAAAGATCACTCTCAGTATAAAAACATGCAGTCCATCAATTAAATAATTTTTATACAAGACTTAATACCAATGTTGGCTTCATTTAAATCTAGAATTGAAAGGTTTTTCCATAAAAAAATGAAAAGGGCAAGCAATTATCAAATTTGATCCAGTGGATATAATTACATTTAATTTTGTTTGAATTGGGAATTATTTACTTTTTGTGGGGGGCAGGGGAAGATGGAAAGCACAGATGCAAGCTTTATTCCAACTTCACCATGTAGTAGTTATAAGCTTGTTTTTTAATGAAAGGCTAATTAGCTGATATCCATACAAGCAACCCCCAGCCAATTTTAATCCAGTTACTATACATGTAGTCCCCTTCTACGCTAAATAAACTTTGTGACTTTATGCCCATAATAATGCTGAATAGGTTGATCTGGCTGCCTACAACCCTGGCAAACTATTTTCATATGAGTGATTTTAATGTTGATTTATCATCTAGCATGGTTTTGAAAAGTATGTGTTGGGCTAGTGTCAATATTTAAAATAAAAAACAGTGTTCCAAGTCACACTTGTTAATTTCTAATTTATTGCTTAAATCTCACAACTTTTTCAAGTTCAACAGCCAATATCTCAAGAACTAAATGACATATTAGAAAACAAAAAACACAATTGAATTCCTTACATTAATAGCTTGTAATTCTTGTGAAATGACTTATCATAAATGCTTTGCCAATGGTCCAATTAGTGGCACACGAAGTAACGATTTTACAAATTTTAAAAGGTCATATCTCATAGCTTTAATTTGATGTATAAGTTGACAAATTTGTTATTTTTTCATAATCATGAGGAGGTCATATATGACCTTCAAACCACCTAATCTGACCTTTACTTCCTGTCCAAACAGTAAGTTCAAATTCAACACATTCTAACGCAAAATTGATATGTCTTTTGAATATGAAATTGATAGTTATTATAAAAGATGACAAACCCTTGCACAATATAATATTTACATCATCGTTGAAAATTTGATTGAACCGGAAGTGGACTCGAACACCGTGTGTTTGTTCTAACAAACACTTAAGCTCTAGTTTTTACTTCTCCTTCTTCTCAGTGGCGATCTGTCCGGTAACAAAGGCATCCTTGCTAAGCATATACAGCCTTCAAACTTAACACATAAACAGAACATATCAAGCAGACGAAACCGTTTTCTGTGACGTCATGATTACGTCATCAGGTGTCGAATTACGCTAAATCAAAGTTTAATATTTCGAAAAATCATATCTCATGAACCACAAAAGATATTTTCACAATCTTTGCATCATCTGAAAGATCTTGAATTATGTAATTTTTTGTTTTTAGACGTGACCCCAATCTGACCTTTCCTTCCGGTCAAAACCGGAAGTTGAAAATTTCAAAATTTCAAAAATTCATATCTCATGAACCATATAAGATATTTTCACAATCTTTTTATCATCTTAAAGATCTTGAACTATGTCACATTTCGTTTTTGGACGTGACCCCAATCTGACCTTTCCTTCCGGTCGAAACCGGAAGGTTAAGTGAAACAATATGCTGAATTACTATTCCCTGTATGTACGATCTATAGCCCATATCGCGCGTGCACAGAATACGTAAACACAGCAATATACGGAGTTTAATATAGGCCTACAACGTAACGGAATGAAATGAGTGTGGAAAATTTCTCCTTTTTTACATGATATTGGGTCACAAATGTTCCTTCCTCAAGTCATCACCTCTCAATATAACAAACCTGAAGATTTTTTTGGGAAAATGCATGGAAATTTACACCATTCTCATTCAATGCGGCATTTGTACGGTACATGTCCCGCAGTGTAACATGAGTATGTGTGTTGTGTATGAAGCGTCAGTGAAATTTTGTGCTTTGTTCAGACTGCTTCGCAGAATCGTGCTGTAAAATAGAACGGGTCAAACGGCAGTTACAAGGCTCAGACTGTCACAGCAGATGTTGTGCCTACAATATAAGACTTTCCGGTACATCTACAAAAGGTAACTTTTCTTATAATTATGGTGATTTAGGTTTTAAGGGTATTATTTTAATATTGCGTTAGTTTCATTTAATTTGGGACGATTGAGGGCGCATTTCATGATTTACGGTCCTCGGATGCTGATTATATGAGTGATGACGAAACAAGTAGTCCAAACAAATTTCTGAACGGGTATGATATTCTTTAAGTACTTCGATTGAAGGATGTTTATTACATCACACTAATTATTGTAACATTATTTAAAGCCAAAGCCAGTGTAGATTTTATATTTGAATTAGATTTAACCTATAATTTAGTGCCGCGCATGGGTTTTGTTTACTTGTTTTGGAGTGAAGCGGCCGGGAGTTTTCCCACGTCAGACTGCCACATTTTCTGGTAGACAGCTTTAAGTGTAAACTTTTGGGAGTTTTGTCATCAAACCTTTGAAGTTAAATTGTCATCGACTGGTGAGTAGATCATATATAGTAATAGTGTAAAATGAGTAGGATTTATTGACATAAAACATGTAGGTTTCAGGCCATGGCAATTGAATATTTAAAATTAAATGTTTTCCTGTACATGTAACACAGTTACTGTTATGATGTATTGAATTATGCCTATGCTAATAATGGGTTAGGATTGAATTGTACACACATGTATCTAATAATAATTTTATGTATTGTGTTTACTAGGTTTTTCTTGGATGTCAGAACAATATAAATGCCATATAAAAGCGCAGGTTAAACCTCATATTTTCTGTCTCATCAAGCTGTTTATTTTATCCACCTCTGGATCATCTTACTACATAATTTTAAGATTAAAATTAGTTGATACCTATACTTTTACAGTGTCACATAAAGTAGGTGATGTATGGTCTATGTATTTGTTTCTTCCATGGCTACTTGTATTCCCCTTGTAGTGAGGAAGTTAATCACCTTAAAATCAAACATTTCACAAATTGATTGTTAGAAGTATGCCAGAAGTTCCAGAATAAGTGTTACTGATGGGCTCATAATTCTACTTTTGGCAATACATAGATCTGTGTTTTTATTGAAAGAGTAGATGTAAACAAGCATTTGAAATTGAAATCATTTATTTATTATCTTCCAGCGTAAGAAGAAACGAAAACCACTCAAAGTACAACATGACTCACAAGATATGTGGTGAATAGAGGAACCCAACACACTAGAAGTTACTACTGCAGTGAAATACCCCGATGTGTCCATTATTCAGAAAGAACAGTCGTACTTTTAACAAAATGGTCAGAGCACAGACCAGATTAGAAGTTTTTAAGATTGTCAACACTCAGCATTGCACCTTTGGTAAAAATTATTCTGAGACACCCAAGCATATTTTTGGGGTAAATTTAATTGTTTACAATGTGGCTTGAATTTGAAATCGGGTGAAAAAGGTTTTCAGGCACAGCAGTTTAAATACAAAATGAATTACTTTTGATTTTGAGGCAAGAGATCCAGATTGTGCAAATGGAATAATGTGTATAAATTTGTAATCGAAAAGCATCAATGAACTTCCCACAATGATTGTTTAATAACCAAAAAAGAGTCTAGAAAAACGTCTAGAACAACAAAATGGTAAGTATTGTTTTCCCAAATTGTTGGGTGTTTACTTTTAAATATTGGTTTTGGTTAGCCGGTTAGCAAATTTCTAAATGGTCAGTGAATTTTGTTTCATTTTAATTAATGTAATAACCAAATTATATGTTTCATTATCATTAATAAATAAATAAATTAAAAAGATTAAGGCCTACACGTTTTAAGCATTATTCTGATACAGAACCTTAAAACTTAACACAAAGACCTTAACATGTAGTTGTATCCTCGGTTGTGACATCATGGTTAAGGCATCAGATATCGAATTACACTAAATCAAAGTTTAATATTTCAAAATATCATATCTCGTGAACCACAAAAGATATTTTCACATTACTCTTCTCGATGAGACTTATTGAACAAAAAAACATAGTTCCAAAATTCACACAGCCTTCAAATTTAACACATACTTATACCATAACATGTAGTTGTCAATAAATTTATGACATAGTTTCAGGTAAAGTTGTGATGTCATGTTGACGTCATCAGATAGCGAAATACACTAAAATTCTAATATTTCCAAAAATCATATCTCATGAACCACAAAAGATATTTACACAATCTTTGCATCATCTTACAGATCTTGAATTATGTGACATTTCGTACACAGACATGATCCAATCAGACTTCTCTTTCCGGTCGAAACTGGATATGGTATATGCCTTCAGTGGACGAAATTACTATTGACATGTGACCTTTTTAAAAATATGACTGATGACGTCATCACATATCATTGGCAACATAATCTCAAAAGTCATAGGAAATTTGAATATGACTTCTGCGAATAAAGTGATAGTGACATCTTATATTCTCAAAAAATGTTTGATAACATCAAAGTTCAGAGCGCCCCCTAGTGGCATTTTTTAAAAAGGGATTATTTTCCAATCTCAGAAATTGAACCAAAGCAAGTACTAACGTTATTTTTTCATGATCATGAGGAAGTTTCATTGTGTCATATAATTATATGACCTTCAAATCACCTGTTCTGACCTTTACTTCCGGTCCAAACAATTAGACCAAAGTCAACACATTCTAATGCAAAATTGATATATTTTTTGAATATGAAATTGATATTGAAATAATAAAATATGATACACCTTTGCAAAATATGATATTGACATCATCGTTGATAATTTGATTGAACCGGAAGTTGACTCGAACACCGTGTGTTTGTTCAAACAAACACTTAAGCTCTAGTTTCTGTTTATTTTTCTTGTTTTATTTTTATTTGACATTAATCCACTTTTACATAGATCCACAAAACAAAATATCATTTTCATCATAATTTTTAATTTAAAAATATATATATATATATATATATATATATATATATATATTTTTTTTTTTTTTTTAATATATTTTTTAAAATTTTAATTATTATTATTTTTTATTTTTTTATTTTTTTAATTAAACCTTAGAACACACAACCCTTTTACCCTTCTTAATCCGATTTTACAACTTATAATAATAAATCATACAACACATCTAACATTAAATATTCATATCCACAACCCACTATTTTTTTGGTATAATTAGGTCTTCGGGTATGTACCCGAAACACCTATTGTTTTTGTACGTTTTTTTTTTTTTTTTTAGGTGTTCGGGTATGTACCCGAAACACCTATTGTTTTTGTACGTTTTTTTTTTTTTTTACTTCTTCTTCTTCTCCACGACGTCTGTCCACAAAAAAACACATACTTGCAAACTTGAAACTTGGCATGTACTTAGAACTTGATATGGATTTAAATTATTTAATTGTTGTTGAAAGAAAACAACGTAAGTCCAGGAATTTATTTACAAGCTCAGACGAAATACACTTTGGGCTTATTATCTCTTCACTTTCTGAATCTGAATAACGCATTCCTAATACATGTACTTGGGCTCAATCAAACAGAAATTTCCTTACACAAGAATAAAGGCCTGCAATTTAGTCGCCAGTGAAATATGCATATTCATTATCTGAGTTGGCTGACTGTTCTCATTCGACTTTGTGAATACGTCACTGCTTTCTTATTCAAATATTAAACAAGCTCTCAAAAATGCAAATCACTTTCTTTCATAGAAAAAACATAGCACCACGTGCCATGCCCTCTTGGATCCTGCGCTTGCGTGGTGCCTTTTATATGCACATGCGCATTGCAGCGAGGTGGTTAATTTTGAAAAATGGCGCCTTGGATTTTTGCACGTGGTGAACTCGGCGAAGAATGTTAAGACTTTAAACATCAGGAATATTCAATATATCATCAAGACAACGTATGATGCTCCTCTGAGGTTAAAGAATATATAGGTAAGGTAATGTAGTTTTTGTAGGTAGTTGTGACAGTGAAATAAATGGTTTTGTTTTGTCTGTTCTGAACTTAGATGTCTCGCGAGCTTACCTAGCGTAAGTATCGACTCCAGACAAGTCTATTCGGAATTGTCTGCACAGGAAAGAATGTCGTATAAGACCGCCACTTTTTAAGGTTTTTTCGATTTGTTTCCACTAACCAGTTAAAAAAAGTTCTATCGCCTTTGGGGGGTACAGAAAGCAAAAACTATCTTTAAAATCCACTTTTATGATAGTTTTTGAACTTTATTTCCATATTATAGTTGCCACTGCGCAAGATCAGAATTTTTTGTAACCACTAACCAGTTCAAAAATGATTTTATCGACTTTTACGATGGATTTTGTACTTGATTTCCCTTCTAAAAAAATCCTCCCCTTCAGAAAATAGAAGGATCCTATTACAGTTGCCACTGCGCATGTACCATGACTGTGATGGTCATGAACAGGGGAGTTGACAAGATAAGACCGAGGTAGTCATTGATACCAAAAATGCCTGATTTTTCATGAAATACCGGTAAATATCCTGGAATAATTTGAAGTATATGTCCATCATCCATATGTTCTCCACCTTACTGGGTAGGTAAGATTACATTATTGGTTATATTGAATAGGTGTGTAATGATAGCAGGTTTTCTTGATACGATAAGTATCATGATACATATCGTATCAAGAAAACGTGCTATCGTTACACACCTATTCAATATAACCAATAATGTAATCTTACCTACCCAGTAAGGTGGAGCTGAAAAGTCTCAGTAATGTTGTCGAGAGACTTGGACAGTAAAAACAGCACTTATACACAGTTTTGTGTTATTGTATTCCCCCGTTCCCCTGAAAATAAAGGCTACGGCCTGCTATAAATTAGGTTTGAGAGAATTTATAATCATGAACAAGATTTTTGTTCTGTTAAACAACTGTTTTAAATAAATGTGTTATGTTGTGTTTTATGTTCAAGAATCTATTTGTATAAGCTAAATTTTGGCAAGAATAAATATACCGACAGAAGTTCAATCATGATAAAATATTGAGTCAAAAATTTGATCAACATAATTTGATTAATAATACACACGATACAGACTTATGAAGTCAATGAAGTTTTTCCAAACAATGAAGTCTATTCTATGGGAGAAAACCCATGAAATACGTCATCATTTGCAACTCCCCAAATTTCTTAAATAAAGTCAATAGAGGGTGCAATATACACTAGAGGGTCCAAACCAATTCGAAATCTTTTGTGTGTGTCATTGTAGCAAATCATTCTCACAAGCAGGCAATTTAAGATGTCATCAGAGAATCCACACAGAATCCATTATGTTAATATTGAAGGTAAAAACGTCCGTTTCTTTCCGTACAGATTGCTGCTTTAAGTCGGAAAGTCTTTCAACATCCATGAGAAGCCATTTGTCAACCTTTGATAATCACAAGTCATCTAATGACTCAAGCTAGTGAGAAACTGTGTGACATTTGTGGTAAATCATTCTCACAAGGATCCAATTTAAGATGTCATCAGAGAATCCATACCAAACCAAAAAGAAATCATTTTTGCGATATTTGTGATAAAATATTCTCACAAGGAATGATGGCACCAATGAGAAACCATTTGTTTGTGATATTTGTGGCAAATACTTTTCAACGAAAGGCCACCTAAGCACACACCAGATGGTGCACACCACTGAGAAACCATTTGTTTTTGACATTTGTGGTGAATCATTTTCACTCAGACATGATTTTACCAGATACGAGAGGGTGCATACCAATGAGAAACCATTTGTTTGTGATATTTGTGGGAAATCATTCTCACGAGGAAGCATTTTAAGATGTCAGAGAATCCACACCACTGAAAAACCATTTGTTTGTGACATTTGTGGTAAATCATTTTTACAAAAACCTGAGTTTACCAGACACGAGAGGGTCCATACCAATGAGAAACCATTTGTTTGTGACATTTGTGGTAAATCATTTTCACTAAGACATGATTTTACCAGACACGAGAGGGTCCATACCATTGAGAAACCATTTGTTTGTGACATTTGTGGTAATTCATTCTCACAAAGAGGCAGTTTAAGACGTCATCACAGAATCCACACTAATGAGAAACTATTTGTTTGTGATGTTTGTAGGAAATCATTCTCACTAGGAATCATTTTAAGATATCATCAGATAATCCACACCAATGAGAAACCATTTCTTTGTGACATTTGTGGAAAGTTCTTCTTCAATATAAGATGTCATCAGATGGTTCACAGCAATGAAAAACCATTTGTGTGAAGCATTTGTGGCAAATGCAGTTTAAACGATCACCACAGACTTTAGCAATGAGACACCATATTTGTTTGTTGAAAATCATTAACAAAAGGTCAACTGAAAAGTCATCAAAGGGACCACACCAAAGAGAAACCATATGAGTGTCTCTTTCTCACTTAGCACCCAAGAATTCACCATTAAAAGTCCACACTAATGAGAAACCATTTGTTTGTGATATTTGTGGCAATTCTTTCTCAGATGGTGGCAGTCTAAGACGCCATCAGAGGGTCCACACTAATGACAGGCTATTTGTTTGTGGCATTCATGGCAAATCATTCTCACAAATAAGCAGTTTAAGATGTCTTCAGAGAGTCCACACCAATGAGGAGGCAGTCTAAGATGTCGCCAATAAATGACTTGGTTTGTAACATTTGTTAGTGGTTTTTGTAGTAAATCCCATTTTCATATGGAAGCAACAAGTTAAGAAGTCATCAGAGGTTCCACATCCCACACATATTCGGTCAGACATCCATATGTTATTTTCGGAAAGGTTGTCCTCCATCTTTATTTACATCATAGGTATTATCATTGTTTTTTAATACAATTTATTATTGTCTTTTTATGAAATATATTTTGTGTAAAAAGCATCCAAGACAGTTAACGGGACAATATCGTCATGATCAACAGTGCATGGAATCAGAGTACTATAGTTTTAGAGTAACTCAGACTGAAAATAATACCCACACGAAAAGGTCATAATCTGTTGCTGCTTCATAAATGAGCCAGTTAATTTCATCTTAAACGAGACACCGATTCCATGCCCTGTTTAAAGTCTGCTGTGATCGTGACGATACTGTCCCTTTAAGACAATATGATTGGATGAAACCAGACATGAATGAAAGTCTATCAAGTAAATTGTATTCAAGTAAAACTGTAGCCTTATTTCTTATTAACAAGAGGATTGACATGAATGAAAGTCTATCAAGTAAATTGTATTCAAGTAAAACTGTAGCCTTATTTCTTATTAACAAGAGGGTTGACATGAATGAAAGTCTATCTATATATCTATAAGTTGGCAAGACTAGTGTTTCTCTTGATAAGCTTACTTTCTTTGAATCAATGTATACATGTTAAACAACTATCATGTGAAAGTTTCAACTCAATGTGAAGTATAATAATAATGTTAAACAATAGCAATCAGTTACTTTGATTTTATTGTCTGTCTGTCTTCCTTTGTGAACTCCCTGGAACAAATTGTCTTTATTCAACCATCCATATCAAGATATATCACCAGTGATGGCATTATCTATAATTATTATGGACTCCATTATGGAGGTCGAAAAGTGGACATCTGCTTTTCAGCTTTCTAAATAAAGAAAAAGCAGATTGAACGTTGTTGGCTAGTGCATTTTTCTACTTTTCTTCCACCTAAAAGTTGATTGCACATTTTGGTAATATCCATTTTTCTACTTTTCTGCTTTTCAGTTTCAAGAAAAGCAGATTTTACTTGTTCACCTACACTGGCGGTCAAAAAGTGGACATCTGATTTTCTGGTTTCCTACAACCAGAAAAGCAGATTGAACGTTTTCGACAAATCCATTTTTCTGCTTTTCTGTTTAGGCTACCAAAACAAAACAAAACAAACAAACAGATTAGACGTTTTGTCACACAGTGGCCTAAAAGTGATAATAATAATAATAATAATAATGTGGACTTATATAGCGCACGTATCCACCAAACTGGTGCTCAAGGCGCATTATATGATTACCCCTACTCATCAATCATTCCTGAAACCATCTCAGCTCTCTGGGGAGTATACAGCTCAGTAGTTGCCATTTTGGCGCATATAGGGCTAATCAAACACAACGACCAAATCTGCCCTCACAAGTACCCATTTACCTCTGGGTGGAGAGAAGCAATTATGGTAAAGTGTCTTGCATAAGGACACAAGCACCATGGTCGCAGTTGGGATTCGAACCCACATTCTGACGACTCAGCCATCAGAACACAATTTCGATGCACTAAACCGCTCGACCATGGCACTCCATCTGCTTTTCGGGTTTCCCACAACCCAAAAAGTAGAACGAACGTTTTGGACAAATCCATTTTTCTGCTTTCCTGCTTCCCGAAAAGCGGATCGAACGTACGTGGCCTAAAATGGACAAGTCTGCTTTGCGCTTGAAGAAAAGCAGATTTAATTATTTGATAAATCTACTCCCTTATCCACAAAATAATGGACTAATCCTACCGTTACAATACACGTCCGAAGTAGGCGCCAGGTAGGCGCGTTCCGTTCTAAGAAGTTTGGGGAGGAATAATAATGTCATAGCTCGCTTCCGTTTGATCTGTGATGTCCCGCCCCTATTTTTCAGCGACGGTTGTTGCATGCATTGTATTGGTGCATTGGTAGGATTCGTCCATTATTTTGTGGATAAATCATCATCTGCTTTTCTTCAAGCACAAAGCAGACTTGATAAAACGTTCGATCCGCTTTTCGGGAAGCAGGAAAGCAGAAAAATGGATTTGTCCAAAACGTTCGTTCAGTGTAGGTGAAAAAGTAAAATCTGCTTTTCGTGAAACGGAAAAAGTAGAAAAATGGATGTTACCAAAATGTTCAATCTACTTTTTAGGTGGAAGAAAAGCAGAAAAGTAGAAAAATGCACTAGCCAACAACATTCAATCTGCTTTTTCATTTAAGCTGAAAAGCAGATGTCCACTTTTCGACCTCCATACTCCATCTCTGTAGTACACAAGTACAAAGGTGTAAGTGGAAGACAGTTTTTCACCTTACATACAAACATAGTCAAATACATGATTGCCGACATAAGCGGCAGTAAACAAAATAATAAACACCTTCAAAATCGCTGGACGAGGGTGGGGAGGGGTTGGTCGTGAGAAAATATTACGTGGGGCTAAGTGTGGGATTTCTTTGGAGGAAGGCGTTTCAAATTCATCCTCCAATGAAATCACGTATGCAACAAAAACTGCAAGCCTGCTTGGATGGCTTACTGCAAGCCTGCTTGGATGGCTTACTGCAAGCCTGCTTGGATGGCTTACTGCAAGCCTGCTTGGATGGCTTACTGCAAGCCTGCTTGGATGGCTTACTGCAAGCCTGCTTGGATGGCTTTCTACAAGCCTGTTTGGATGGCTTAAATTGTTGGTTTATTTGCCGACTGAAATAAGTTGATGCTTGTATTTACATTCCTGTATACTACCAATGTGGGGGGACACCCTCAATAGTTTTTTCTCAGTCGGCATTTAGAGCCTCATTAGTCGGCAAATGAAGCATCAAAGGTACTTTAGATATTGTCCATTTTGGGAGGAAAATTTTCTGTTCATATTAGTTTTGTGTCGCTAAATTTAACCCAAAAAGTATTTGCCACTGATGTCAGTCGGCAAATTGGCTTCCACCCTTAAGAAAATACCTTCGCTCCGCCCCTGCATGCAACCAGCTGTTTGGAATAATGATCACGATAACGAGCACATCATAGAAGCCCCTCCCCCTCCAATGTTAGATGTTTCCCTCAGAAAATGTATCAGTTTAAACGCTTATCACTTAAAAGCAACGTCACCAATAAATCACAACTGCCTCACTTTGGAAGTCTTTCCCTCTAATATGGATTTAAATTATTTAATTGTTGAACGAAAACAACATAATAAGTCCATATTGGGGTTTACAGTCATCAAAAGGGATTTATTTGTGTAGCTCAGACGAAATACACTTTGGGCTCATTATCTCTTCACTTCCTGAATCTGAATAACGCATTCCTAAAATTGGGCTCGATCAAACAGAAATTTCCTTACACAAGAATAAAGGCCTGCAATTTGGTCGCCAGTGAAATATGCATATTCATTATTTAAGTTGGCTGACTTCTCATTCGGCTTTGTGAACACGTCATTGCTTTCTTATTCAAATATTGAACAAGCTCTCAAAAATGCAAATCACTTTCTTTCATAGAAAAACAGCACCGCGTGCCCTCTTGGATCCTGCGCTTGCGTGGTGCATTTTATTGCACATGCGCATTGCAACGAGGTGGTTAATTTTGAAAATGGCGCCTTGGATTTTCGCACGTGGTGAACTCGGCGAAGAATGTTACGACTTTAAACATCAGGAATATTCAACATATCAAGATAGACAACGTATGATGCTCCTCTGAGGTTATAGAATATATAGGTAAGTTAATGTAGTTTTTGTAGGTAGTTGTGACAGTGAAATAAATGGGTTTGTTTTGTCTGTTCTGAACTTAGATGTCTCGCGAGCTGGCCTAGCGTAAGTATCGACTCCCGTCGACTCGAGACAAGTCTATTCGGAATTGTCTGCGCAATGAATTATGGGAATTGGGTTTTGGGAAAAAATTATATAAATAAACGCAGGAAAGAATGTCGTATCCGACTTTTTAAGGGTTTTTTGGAATTTTTTTTCAACCACTAACCAGTTAAAAATGATTCTGTCGATCTTTGGGGGGTACAGAAAGCAAAAACTATCTTTAAGATGCACTTTTATGATGGTTTCCGAACTTTATTTCCCTTCTAAAAAAATCCTCCCCTTCAGAAAATAGAAGGATCCTATTAGGCCTATAGTTGCCACTGCGCATGTACATGTATACGATGACTGTGTTGGTCACTAACGGGGAGTTGACGAGATAAGACTGAGGAAATCATGACATTGTATACCAAAAATGCCTGATTTTTCATGAAATAAATATCCTGGAATAATTTGAAGTATATATGTCCATCATCATCCATATGTTCACCATACTGTGTAGGTAAGATTACATTATTGGTTATATTGAATAGGTGTGTAACGATACCACTTTTTCTTGATACGATATATATCATGATACTTGGTCACAATACCTATTGTGAATACTAAAAATGCTTTAAAAAAAAAGTGTTGGTAATGTTGTAGAGACTTAGACAATAAAAACAGCACAAATACAAAGTTTCCTGTTGTTATTGTATTCCCCTTCCCCTGAAAATAAAGGCTACGGCCTGCTATAAATTAGGCTTGAGAGAATTTATAATCATGAACAAAATGTTTGTCCAGATTTTTGTTCTCTTAAACAGCTGTTTTAATGTGTTATGTTGTTGTGTTTTATGTGCAAGAATCTATTTGTGTAAGCTAAATTTTGGCAAAAATAAACATACCGACAGAAGTTCAATCATGGGTAAAATATTAAATCAATAATACACAATACTGACTGACTAGTATTATGAAGTCAATGAAGTTTTTCCAAACAATGAAGTCTATTCTGTGGGAGAAAACCCATGAAACCCGTCATCATTTACGACTCCCCAAATTTCCTTATTTATTTCATCAAAAATAGTATAGCGCCCTCAATTGGCTAGCACAATGAAAAATCATGTAGCACTCCTTAAATAAAGTCAATAGAGGGTGCAATAAATTTTGTTGAAATAAATTATGGGGAATATGCAGAGTCATTCTGACTATAAATGCTGATGTGCCACACACAAAACAGATTTTATCATCAGCATTTTTTTTTTTTTTTTTTTTTTTAATTTAAATATTTTTTATTTAAGAGGGTATAGTTTCACTCTACATTGCTGAAGTGCGGGGCATTCAGTGATTGGCTGGACAGAGCGCCACCATTTCTTCACCTGGAGCGTTGCGGGCCTGAAAATTTACCGGCGGGGCCCGGGCCCTTAAACTGCATGAAAAACGGCTCGGTTTGCAGGAGCACTGTGGCGCTCCATGTCTGGAGGATTACTGGCGCCCTCATTTTCAGCACGACCCTCAACTTCTCCATGTCACAGCTTAACATACGTGTACACATACATAATTGTAGACCTACGCACCAAATTTCTGTCACTCCTGTATTTTCAAATAGTAAAATTTTTTCAGTTTCACCCTTTGGAAACCAATTACATACGCTCTTCTCAACTACATTTGACTTGTTCTTAGGACAAAATCCAACATTTGTGAAACTATAAAGACCATGAAGTGGAATTGACCTCAGCCATGTTAACATAACTGTAGTGCTAGTAGGATACCTCGTTACCATCAAGTGTTTTTTCTACTGCGTTCTCGCTCCAGGCTACCTCTTGCTGTATAGTGACTGGCACAAAGGGCACATGGACTGCCAAAAGTGCCATTAATCTACAACAACAACAACAACATTTAAGACGGCAGTCAGGCATTTTTGTCAGGGAAAACTTCAAAGACTTTTGTGCGCTAAATGTCAGCTAATATTTTTAAACCAAATTTGGTTTGGATAAAATTCAGTATTTTGTTGGAACTCAAACAATAATCAGTATCGCGATACGCGGTTTGGTATCGTGATGTGTATCGTGGCATTTTTGTATCGTGATAATCGATGCATCGGTGAATCGTTACACCCCTATTTGAAGGCTGATGATTGGTAATTGTGCCATGAGATGAAGGAGCATGCATGATACGGTGGAGACGTACTTAAAATTGATTATGTCGTACAAATAACATTGCGTTAGATGGCGACTAGATGTAGACAAAAGGATGGAAAAAAAACAATCAAATATTTGAATATATTCAGTTATTCGGCATAGACCTTGTCATTGAAAATAATAATTCCCCATATGATAAGGTGCTGCATAAATGAGCCTTCAATTTTTGATTTAATATTTATCATAAACTAGGACACCGATTCCACGCCCTGTTGAAAGTCTGCTCTGATCGTGACAATATTGTCTCTTGAAACGGAATGTACAACATTGGCAATTACCAGATTATCAAATTCACAAACTATTATATCATATAAAAGTTACTTGGTGTAAATTTGGTACAAGTATTCTAACTGAAGTGCTTTCATCTTAGAAAAAAGTACATTTACCAATAATTTTCAATGGTAATCACCCCATATCCTGCAAAATCCTCCAAGGGGCACTTTTTTGGGGAAAATTCAGCACTGTTCGAAACTGGTATGTTCACCTCTTCAAATGGGGCAAAATTACTACCTGGCCGAAGTACAGCCCATAAGTGCTGAACTGCTGAATATGAAAGATCAACCAAAATGCATGGTACATTTTGAAGATAAGGGCATGTTTCCAAAAGTGCACTGATGGATTTTGGAGGATTCAGGATAAATATCTTCAGTGTAAAAAATGTGGTGGGCCAATGTGGACTTCATGGAAAAGACGTCACTGTACTCATTATTAGGCTAACACTGAGTTCACATGGATTAATAAATTCATTTATTCAATTCATTACTCTTTATCCATGCCCCTGACAATTATTATGTGAAATGACTTATTTGAAAGTTATTTGCTTCCTTTCTACAGAATGCAC
Source organism: Zoroaster sp. YZ-2022 (assembly GCA_029582265.1). Classification (NCBI taxonomy): domain Eukaryota; kingdom Metazoa; phylum Echinodermata; class Asteroidea; order Forcipulatida; family Zoroasteridae; genus Zoroaster; species Zoroaster sp. YZ-2022. The sequence continues at coordinate 34,390,311 of CM055831.1, forward strand.
TCTGTAAACTGTAAATTATTGTTTGTTTTATTATAATATATATATCTATAGAGAGAGAAAAATAACTTGTTATGGTTTCTTGTCATAGACCAGTGTATATTTTGGGCCTGGCACAGTTTCACCTTTGGGGCTCTTTTGTAAGCATGTGATGTCATTGGTCACATCGCCTATACTCAATTTTTTTTTAAATGGTTAAAATAGGTAATGAAATGATTTGTATGTTTTTAATATAGATGATGCATCTGCAAGGAGATTCAACCTCCAGCATTCTGTGACTGCTAGTGGAAATCACCCATTTGATGAACCAGGGAAACTACTGGAGAACTCTGGCAACTATCAGATAAACCCAGACACCAACTGCAGGCTTGTTAGAGGCAGCTCACACGGTATTCCCGGCATTATCGGTAAGTTTTTATAAAAGCAAATGATACCCTTAATTTCTGCTTGGATTGTTCTTAAAAAGGCCAATGAAAGTTGATTATATTAAGTAAAACAATCTCAAAAAATTGATGAGGGAATTTGGTTTCATTGAAGGGAATAAAAGTTTGTCACATGGTCTTGACCTCAGGATGAAGACACAGGATCATGGTCACATTTGATAAAGGACTGAGACAAAAGCGCTGCCTTTTTTTTTTGCCCGTAGCCTTAACCCCAAGGTTCTGTATCCTGTGTTCATAAATGCCAAAGATAGTTTAACAAATCGGATTGGACAAAACTTAATCTATGGAGGTGTATTAACCCTCCTACTTTTGGTACCTTTTTCATACAAGTTGATGCACCATTTGAAACCATTCGCCTTTGTGGTTTTGAATGGTGAAATAACTGTACAGTATTGATTTCCCCAAATGGTTTTGAATGGTAGTACAGCTAATACAAAACCTTGTTTGGATCTTTCCAAATGGTAGTACAACTAATACAAAAACTTGTTTGGATACTTCTAAGTGGTGAATCAATGGACCATTCAAAACCATTTGAATGGATTTGAATGGTAGTAAAGCTTGCAACCAACACTGTTCAAATGGTATCACCATGTGTGTACAAACATATGGATGATGATGGACATACTTCAAATTATTCCAGGATATTTCATGAAAAATAAGGCATTTTTTGTTTCCGATGACTGTTTCAGTCATGTCACTCAGATCTTGTCAACTCACCATTAGTGACCAACACAGTCATTGTACATGCGCAGTGGCAACTATAATAGTATCCTTCTATTTTCTGAAGGGGAGGATTTTTTTTTTAGAAGGGAAATAAAATCCGAAAACCATCACAAAAGTGGATTTTAAAGATAGTTTTCGCTTTCTGTACCCCCAAAAATCGATAGAATCAATTTTTAACTGGTTAGTGGTTGCAAAATTTTTTTAAAAATAAAAACCTTAAAAAGTGGCAGTCGTATACGACATTCTTTCCAAACTTTTTTGAACAAACATTTTTTTTTTTACCTTGTATGGACATTTACTACATCTGTATACATTGTAGTGGGTTTACCTGAAGTAGATTATTGGCATTTATTCAAATAAAGAATAAAATAATTTTAGGTGTTAAAAAGGACCTTGTTTGGTAAGAATTGTTTCAGTTGTTTCAGTATACATATGTATATACCAACATTTTTAGAAATGTTATTACCATGATCATACATTCATTACATGTAAGTATTGCTTGGAATTTGATGCTTCATGTCCCATTTGTTGATGTGTTAATCGAGTGAGGAGTCCAAAATGTTTTGTGACACGATCTACGCGTTCAAAACAATTATGCAGTGTAAAGGGATTGAGTGTGTCGTGCATTTTGCATTTATATGTAGCATATTGTGCCAACGTGCGTCCATTTAGCAAACAGGCTGTCCAAAAGTAATACTATGCATGTACATGTATGCAGCAGTAATGGTAATATGACCTTATCATACCGGGTATTATTTCCAGTCACTGAGTTAATCTGCATGTAAAACAAGTATTCCAATTCAGTGCCCTGTTGATCATGATGATATTGTCCCTTTAACATAAATTGTAATTTTTATTCTTGTTGAAATGTTACATTATTTTGTTTCATTCCTTCAAGTTTTGATAAAATTGAAATATGTTCTTAAGATTGAATATGTTCCTGGGATAGTACTCATTTCTATCGATTTCCCTCTGACGTGTTGACATTTTCAGAGTTTGAGTTTAAACAACAATGTCCTGTGTCATTATTGACAGTCTGTCTGACACAGAATACAAACGTACATGTACATATTAATTGACATGATCTAAAACTTTTGAAACGAGCCCTTTTTGATACATATTACAGTCATTAACCCTAACCCCCCCCCCCCAGGTATTCTGGCTAGGAACCTTCCTGAATCCTCCAAAATCCATCAGTGCACTTTTGGAAACATGCCCTTATCTTCAAAATGCACCATGCATTTTCATTGATCTTTCATATTCAGCACTTATGGCCTGTACTTATTGCCAGGTAGTAATTTTGCCCCATTTGAAGGGGTGAAAGTACCAGTTTCCAGCAGTGCTGAATTTTTTCCAAAAAAGTGCCCCTTTGGAGGATTTGGGGTGGTTAGGGTTAATATATAAGAGGGACCTACATGTAACACACGTGCCTTGGGGAACTCCCATGAAATGGAGTTGCATTTTAGGAAACACACCATGTGATCATTTGAGATGGAATGAAATTTGACTAACAGCCTGTGAGTTTGTGTGAGACAATACAAACTTGTACACTCTGATTAGTTCAGTTGCCTGCTTAAAGCTAATAACAGCTGGTAGTGGTCAATGCGCATACTTGCTGGTATTCTACTGGCTATTAATACACATACACCCTTACATGATCATGTTTTATCCAATCAGATTGTCTTAACTGTCTTGGGCATTTATGAATCATTATTTTTTATACCATTGTCAAAAATACACATGTTTTTCAAATGTGTGATGTTCCCTGTTTAATTAAAGCATTTGTTCCTGAAAAAAAAAACATCTGGAAGAAAGGTATATTTTGTGTAGATGTGCTTGCCAGGAAATGAGGACTCAACTGAAACAAAATTTTAGTCTGCCTATCTTTTTGGGTGTTTGTTGGTTTAACCAGTTCGTGTCGGAAGCCGTGTATACACGCAAAAAAAATTTTTGGACAGCGGATCGGAGAGCGTCTAAACACACCACAGGATTCTCGGGAATATTTGTATAGATTCCCGGTCAACGTGGCAACGAGCCATAAGCATACGGTGGAAGACGCGGTCTCCCCGGTCACGCTCTGGTGAGCACCATTGATGGTGTTTGTGCGGTAAAAATAAACCCGCCACTGGGGTTCGGAAAAACTTTTTTATTCCCGGTGCGAACTGGTTAATAATGAATAATGAAATTTTCAAAGCAGGGCCAAAATTCTGACAAGAAACAAATAATAATAATAATAATAATGTGTGGACTTATATAGCGCACGTATCCACCAACTAAGTGGTGCTCAAGGCGCATTCTTTTTTACGTGCATTACACAACACACGGGACCTACTGCTTTACGTCCCATCCGAAAGACGAAGCAATTATGGTTAAGTACGTACCTTGCTCAAGGACACAAGTGTCACGACCGGGGCTCGAACCCACACCCTGCTGCTGGCAACACCAGAACTTGAGTTCGGTGCGCTAGACCGCTCGGCCACGACACTCCAATTAACTTTCATTGCCTTAGAGATATACATTGTAATGAATGAATACAATTCTCAACATTTTGAGAAGAACGAAGATCAAGAGTTCAATGAGTTGACTTTAGTTAGAATGTTGTTCAGTATGGGAAAAAACACCACCCTCTGTGATCTTGTGTTGGGGATCTAAATTTGAACATGAGTATTCCCAATTTCCTCCCAGTAATGAGCTGAAAAAGTTAGATTGGTTTCTACACATAATGTTGATCCTTGATCTACAAGGATGTGGGTACATACATGTACAATGTACTCATCTTTTACCAATAGTGCACATGGGCAAAAAGTTCAAACACTTTTTTTTTTATATAGAAAAAGGAATCTATTTAGAACCAAACCCAAATGAATAGCTAATTGTCTCCAAGTCCCTCCCTGCCAACTTCATTTATAATTCCATGAAAACAACTTATAAATCTTAATACTATTAAAAATATATTTTTCATAATTTATAGATGATGCAACAGCAAGCAGTTTCAACCTCCAACGTCATGTTTCTGTTAGCTGGCATTACAACATCTCAAACCATGAGGAATTCTCAAGCAACAGCTAGGAGGCAGCTGACAGCCATCATTAGTCCTGTAGGAGTGTGTGATCCCTGAAGAGTGAAACTAAGGATACTGGGTGCAATGTATCGCTGTATATACATGTAAGTGTAAATTAGCTTTGTAGAATGCAATTATTGGACACTCCAAGTTCACAAGACAATAATGTTAATGGATGGAAAGAGACTTCAAAACTGAAAGTTACAAAAACAAATATTCAAAGGAATTAACTCAAGTACGCATGACCCACTTTATTATTGGATTATTTATTTGATGTTTGCAAAACGTCTTCTGAAAGCATCCTTACATTAATTAAACAATAAACCTATAAAAGTGTCTGCTAAATATTTGAGAGAAAATAGAAATTTTCAACTATGTTTTCACAAGCAGTAAATTGACTTAATTTTTAGGACTCTTGGCAATAATTTCACCTTTTCCTAACAATAATAGCACCTCAGACAAAACTATTTTTAGATTATAATTCTGCCTAAATTGTTATTAAAACATTTACTGTATTGCCTAAAGTTTTTTTTTTAAATCCCATTTCCCTCTAAAACCTTTCACAGATTGGTTTCTGTGCAGATTCATTAATGAAGGGACATATTGTATCATATTTCATGGAGATCAACACATTCAGTGATGTGACATTTAAATCTTCTTTGATGTTATAGGTGATGTCCCCCCCCTGATTTTTAACATTTCTGGTTCTGATGGCTATCCCTGTGTTTGGAAATATTATGTTGTATATTTATTTGGTTTATTTCTCATTGACCGTAGTGTGGATTTGCAATTGATCATCATCCTGCATTACAAGAGTTGTACCTCCAGTTCTTTTCAGAACTAATTATACTACTCAATTGAGATTCCACATGGTGTCACCGCAATTAGTCTTACTTATCATCCTCACCATGCAAAGCTACAAGTTTTACCTCTTACAAGATAATCTTGAGACGGAGGATGCCCTGCAACATGAAACCACCTCTACTCTTGTGTTTGAAAATACAAACATATTGCTGCTGTCTTCTTGGAGTCTTAAGGAGAATACAACACATGAATGCAAAGAATAATAGACCTAAATCCATCTGATGTGCTTCTCCAGGAAATTCATGTTTGGAACAAAGATTGGAATAAGATGGATGGTGCCCTACAATTAACCTGGAGCAGACTAAACCACCTCTACCCTAGGTTGTCGTGATTTTGTTCCAGCTCTACCTGTTAGCAATGCATTCCCACTGGAATTACGTCATCTCTCTGTCTCTCCTGCTCTTCTGTAACTACTATGTCCTCTTCAGACTGCTGAGGGACCGTTTCATCCTTGGTCATCAGGCCTACCATGTCAAAGAGCAGGAAGTAGAATGTTTTTTTCAGTTTTGAGGGTCGGGGAACTGTCAGTTGAGATCTGATCTCACAAAATGAGTCTTCAATCATAACAGATTCTGACAAAAAGTTTATGTTGTAATTTTTTGAAGATCAAAAAGGAGACCACATATGTGATGCGATCTGGGAAAACCCGTCGGATGTCGGCGAACTTGTTTTGAAGATAATGGCAAAATAGTCCCCCAATTTGAGTTTTTGGTACCATTTTAATTGTTAATATCTAAATGATCATTCTTGAAAATATTAAATAAAAATTCCATCGTTTTATATGTAAAAACATAGTGTTATGATGACAGATAATTAAAAAGCCGTCTTTGTTTTTCGTTTCCGCCATTGTTTTTTTCAGGACAGTGGCAGCTATAACTTCCCGAGAGCATAACTCAAGTTATAGACAACCTAGAATCATGAATAAAACAATTTTGAAAACAGCACAGTGTCCTTGTTAATTTGATGTATAACACAAAAATGACAAATTTCACCATGTGAAGGGTTTTGCCAGATCACATCACATATTGTATTTTTTTTTAAATTTTGGACAGAATTATTTTTCTCAATTTTTTATAATTGTATTTTTTAGAAAGCTATACAACGCCATTGGCAATTTTGGACTCATTTCCTGAGATAGGATCACACAGTTTCTGTTTATTTGTAGAATTAGTTCACTTTGTCCTCAATTATTGTCACACTGTCAAGATTTTTTGTAAAAAAGACCACAAAATCCTTCCATAAGTCATCCTTTTTTTCATAAGTTTTCTTCATGGTAATTCTTCAAATCTCGTCTTCAGATAACTAAAGTTTGCGCAAGGTTTGTTATTTTTTTCAACATAATAATTGTCTTACCATAAACTCATAAGTTGCCGCCATCTTGTCTAATTCCCTGAATGCAAGGTCATGAACATAGCACTAATTCTCAATACATTAATAGGGGCCTGACTATTTTCCGGCTTATTGTAGCTGCCACCATCTTGACTGATTCCCTGAATGCAAGATCATGATCATAGCACTAATTCTCAATACATTAATAGGGGCCTGACTATTTTCTGGCTTATTGTAGCTGCCACCATCTTGTCTGATTCCCTGAATGCAAGATCATGATCATAGCACGAATTCTCAATACATTAATAGGGGCCCGGCTCGACTGTTTTCCTGGGTTATATAGTCAAAACCACAAAACCGCAAAATACAATTTCTAATAAAAAATGCTGCTAACCTCAAAACTTTCCTGAAAGAAATACTACTTTCAGCATCCAGTTTTTGCCAGGAGTAGAATTTGTTCTTTCTAAATTTTTAAAAACACTTTGACACATTTCTCCCACATAATTTACTTGTCTTCTCTTTACACATAATGTTTTTTTATTGAATGTCTTATGGGGGGGGGGGGGAGGAGGAGGGAGGGAGGGAGGGAGGGAGTTGCTTATTTGACCTTGAAATTTGCAGGGAATTTGCCCATCTGGTATGCACTGTCCATTATTAATTATGTACAATTTGTGACACAGTGCATGTAAATAGCCCATCAGTATTATTGCTCTCAAACTTTATGAAATTTTCTGCCATTTTTTTTAAAAAGTAGGCTTGTATCAGAAGTTTTTTACCTACACTAAGTGTGCCAGTTATGTACTAACCTATATTCCACAGACTAACGCGTAAGGTCGTGAAAAGAAGCACTGCATCATGGGTAATTTCTGGCGTGCGCGAGATGTATTCGACATTCACACCTTGATCGTGTACTGCGATGTAAATGCCCCGATACATGTATTTATGCGGTATTCTGCTGTCTCATCTAGTTCACGTCCCATATTGTTCTGGAACTAGTAAGCTGTATTGTGCGCGTATCACATGATACCGCAAGGCAGGGGTAGCTAAACTCGTTATCATGCTTGTTGTGTGCGCGCATTTGGATGTGTGCACACATCGTAGCCCTCTAGCGGTGAAGCACCCAGTGTCTTAATGATGGCCACTAAGGCGTCAATTGAGCGTTGTGTGTATATACACTTCATGCGCATATGTTATAATACGAAGCGCATATACTTCTGCCAGCCAATGATCGCTGGAGATATTCCGCACATATGCACATCAACTGCACAATACGCCAAACGCGACGCACTATCGCTGCCCTTTTGCCTACAGTGGTCTAACATGTGCCCTCAACGGCTCATGCACGGTACGAGTAGGAGGCTGGCACACTTAGTTTAGGTAATACTAGACGTCTGGATGTATTTATGGTGAAGAAAATATCTTTTTATAAGCGCTTAGTTGAGCTCATGAGGTTGTTGTCAACTATACTATCCCGATTGGGAGATACTGTTATCCCGATTGGGAGATACTGTTATCCCGATTGGGAGATACTGTTATCCTGATTGGAGCCTATTCTCCCAATGAGGATATGAATATACCCCAATCGGGAACCATTTGTTGACAATGACATCTGCTTTAGTTGATCATTTAGCTTGTGTTATTTATTTCTATGGAGCGTTTCTTTTTGGTGCTTCTTTGAAGGAGATTTACAGAGTAAAGTCTAAAACTGTCTGGCACGTTTTTTAAATGTAGATGAATATTCATGAGTTGTTAATATTCATCATGACCAATGAATATTTATGAGTGATACTTAATGTCGTGATACTGCAGGTGAATGAATAAACAAAACAGTGTGTGTTTTGAATTGGGAATAATAAATATCAGAGATGAAAATGGTTGTTGATCTCAAAAAATGTAAATTTTACTTCTTTGTAAAGTTGATTGATGGTCAGTCAAAGATGTGTAAAGTGACCAACCAGTGGACAGGTGGCCTTGATGTGCAGGTTTCTTAGTGTGGCAGTTTGTATTAGAACCATCGACGGCTGGCCACATTGAACAGGTGGCCTCGATGTGCAGGTTTCTTATATAGTGTGGGCAGTTTGTATTAGGCCAAAAACAAAATTTGTTGAGTTGCCCTCCAGTGAAAATATTTGAAGAGGTCGGTCGGTCGGGATTTTTTTTTTTTTTTCTTCTCCTTGACTGTCATTTTAAGATTGAAATGCATTGGAACTGAAACCACATACCATGTTTTTCATTTGTATACCTATCAGCAAGGAATTTTGTATAAGAATAAAAGTATCCCAAGCATTTTTGTTGTACTTTTCGCTGTGATTGACACAGCAAATTCATCCATATTGCGTGCAATGCTCAACATGCAACATGTGAGTGGCCATTCGATTTGAAAACGTGTAGATCGAGTCGCAATCGTTGACACACGTACAGTGCGCGAAGCCAGTGGAAAACATGTGAGGGGCCATTCGATTGGAAAACGTGTAGATTAATTGAGTCGCAATCGTATGCACACGTGTGCGAAGGCAGTGCACCATGTGAGGGCCGGGGCCATTCGATTTGAAAACATGTAGATTGAGTCTTGGGTACCAGTAAATTTACCGGTAAAAAAAGTGGAAAATTTCACAAATCAAACGTATTATGTTTTATACAAAGAAAATTGGTAAGTTTCATTAATAAATAGGCCTATGAATGACTGGGGAAAAAAAAGGAAAAAAAACCCGACATCTTTTTTTTTTTTTTTGGGCCTCAGAACCATCGACGGCTGGCCACATTGAACAGGTGGCCTCAGTGTGCAGGTTTCTTATATAGTGTTTATTATTATTATAAGTGTTATATTACGTAATATTATACTTAAACACAAAATCAACAAGAATGCACTTAACATGTTTGTGTTCCAAGCACTCAATGTTTTCCTTCTTAATCTGCTTGAATGTTTTAGTATTTTGACATGTTGCCAAAATAACTAAGTCAGAAAAAGTCATTTAATAAACTACTTATCTATTCTTCCATAAGTCTTAATCCTGGTGTCTGATGTCTAGTAACCTAACTCATTTTCCTGTCCATTACTTCAAACTTGAGAAATTCATTCACAGAATCAGAGTGAGCTATATTGACCAAGTATAGACTTATATAGCACACATATCTACCAAACTGGTGCTCAAGGTGCATTACATTATTACCCCTGCTCATCAGGCACATAAATCATTCCTGGAACCATCTCAGCTCCCTGGGGAGTATACAGCTCAATTGCTATGATGCACGGAACCAGGTGTCCTGGGTTCAAATACATCTTCTGAGTTGTTATTTATTATCTTTACATGTGTCCATTCTAAGGGTTATAATTAACATCAAATTCATTTTCATTAATGAGTGTAAGTGGTCTAGTGGAAAGACTTCAGACTATTAGTTCTGAAGTTCTGAGTTCAAATCCCGCTCATAATTTATACTTCAAATCCTGTTTGTAATGTCTTTTTTTTATATCTGCCTGTGTACATTCTAAGGATTATAATTAACTTCAGATGCTATTTTATTAGGAACACTGATTGGTCTAGTGGAAAGACTTCAGCCTTTTGTTCCAGACGTCATGGGTTCAAATCTCACTCATAATTTAAACTTCAAATCCTACTTGTAATGTCTTCGTTTTATATCTACCTGTGTACATTCTAAGGGTTATAATTAACGTCAGATGCTACCATCTTGAGAAGAGTGAGTGGTCTAGTGGAAAGACTCATGACTCTTCTTCCAGAGGTCCTGGGTTTGAATCCAACTTGTAATTTTGTCGTTTTATGTCTGCCTGTGTCCATTATAAGGGTTATAATTAACATCAGATGAATCCATCTTAGGGACGTATTCAATATTGACTCCGCGTAAATCAAGCGGACTGTCAGCGGACAGAACGTCCCGAGTGCACTCATGCCTAGCCGAGTTAATGAGGCTGGCCCAGCTCATGCCCTTTGTTAGGTGATGAATATTCAACACTTCCAACGTCCAATTTATTCATCTGCGGACTCCGTTAATGCTTTTGTTGAGGTTTATTCGAGTGCGCTTGCCAAAAGTTCAACAACAAAAATTATTAATCGGCAGACTACGTTGGTGCTTTTGTTTTATACTGTCCGTCAAAAGTTCGAGAAATATTGTGCCTTGAATTTTTGGCCATTCGGCAGACATCATACCGAAACTTTTCAATAAATCTGGCCCATTTTCCTTTTGGTTTGGAAAATTCTTGGTTGCAAATTTCTCACATATATTTTTTTTTAATTATCTGGCGACAATGTGAATGGTCTAGTGGAAAAACTTCAGCCTTTTGTTCCAGAGGTTCTGGGTTCAAATCCTGCGTGTCATGTCTTTTTTTTTTATATCTGCCTGTGTACATTCTAAGGATTATAATTAACGTCAGATGCATCTACTTTGAGAAGAGTGAGTGGTCTGTTGGAAAGACATCAACCTTTTGTTCCAGAGGTATAAGTTACAAGTTGGATTTGAACCCAGGACCTCTGGAACAAGAGTCCTGAGTCTTTCCACTAGACCACTCGCTCTTCTCAAGATGATTGCATCTGACGTTAATTATAACCCTTATAATTGACACAGGCAGATATAAAAAGAATACATTACAAGAGGGATTTGAAGCATAAATTACAACTGGGATTTGAACCCAGGACCTCTGCAACAAGAGTCCTGAGTCTTTCCACTACACTCTTCTCAAGATGGTTGCATCTGACGTTAATTATAACCCTTATAATTGACACAGGCAGATATAAAAAGAAGGATTTGAAGTATAAATTACAACTGGGATTTGAACCCAGGACCTCTGCAACAAGAGTCCTGAGTCTTTCCACTAGACCACTCACTCTTCTCAAGATGGTTGCATCTGACGTTAATTATAACCCTTATAATTGACACAGGCAGATATAAAAAGAAGACATTACAAGGACGATTTGAAGTATAAATTACAACTGGGATTTGAACCCAGGACCTCTGCAACAAGAGTCCTGAGTCTTTCCACTACACTCTTCTCAAGATGGTTGCATCTGACGTTAATTATAACCCTTATAACTGACACAGGCAGATATAAAAATAAGACATTACAAGGAGGATTTGAAGTATAAATTACAACTGGGATTTGAACCCAGGACCTCTGCAACAAGAGTCCTGAGTCTTTCCACTAGACCACTCACTCTTCTCAAGATGGTTGCATCTGACGTTAATTATAACCCTTATAATTGACACAGGCAGATATAAAAAGAAGACATGACAAGAAGGATTTCAAGTATAAATTATGAGTGGGATTTGAACCCAGGACCTCTGGAACAAAAGTTTGACATCTTTCCACTAGACCACTCACTCTTCTCAAGGTAGTTTCATCTGACGTTAATTATAATCCTTAGAATGTACACAGGCAGATATAAAAAGGAAGACATGACACGTAGGATTTGAAGTATAAATTATAAGTGGGATTTGAACCCAGAACCTCTGGAACAAAAGTCTGAAGTTTTTCCACTAGGCCACTCACTCATAATACTTTGCAACTTCCTTCATAAGATCTTGTGGATTGTACCGGTGGGCACGAGCGAAGTAAGAACTAGGCCTACCCCCTGGGGACGCGGTTGACAAAAAAGAGATCATCGTACTTTAGACAGGTTCCAGTTGTCTCTATTGCATGCACTGCACGGCACGAGTCAGGTCACTCGACTACATCTCCACATTGTTGAAATTAAATTTGGCGCGCTCTGAGTATGAACTGCAGAACAGACACACGAGTGGACGGACATGTCAATATTATCAATCGACAAACATCGAGCTAATAACTCTACGAAAACCATCCTCATCGAAAGTATCTATTAGGTAAGTATTCATACTTAATTAGTTTTTAAAATTGTGGAAAGTTATCAATCGAATTTTAAAATGTTGGCCGTTGTACGCATTTGCTTCTCCGACATGCGAGAACCGTTATTCGCCATCCAGTATCGTGGCCATATAGTGTATCGCCGTTGGTGTACTGAATTTGAAAGGTTTTACTATCATGCCATTTTCTACAAAAACGTTAACCTTTTACAGACAAACGTAACATAGGCCTATTAAAAATTGGAAAGAATGTCAAACCCACCCGCCACATGTGCACAAATGTCTAGCATTAGCATGTGTACAAAACGGCAAACAGCTCACTGGATGTGCATACATTTTAAAAGTATGTCCTCATTCGTCTTAAGGACAGTCTGATATTTCGTTATTTGTCATATTCTGATAGAAAAGTCTGATAAAAAATCCACTTATTTCCCTTCTAAAAATCATTCCTTTTAAAAAGTAGAATCTTAATAAGTTACTGTAGTGTTAGTGTTATTAACGTTGACACAATCAGACTGACAAGTGACATGTATGAGGAAGTCTTCATATACCAAAATTGCCTGATTTTTCATGAAATAAATATCCTGGAATAATTTTATGTCCATCATCCAAATGTTCTCTACCTTAAGGAATATTACATTATTGGTTATTTTGAATGAGAAAAACTTGTTGCTGTCGGATACGACATTCTACATTCTACCCCTTTATAATTCAAACATATGACATCCTTAAACCAGTGTTGTATATCTCAAGACCGGGTACGAGACCACTTCCGGTTTTTCTGTATTTAGTACTGAAAATAATCTTAAAGCAAAATATGGCAATTTGGATTTAGAGAAAAGTACATTTAAAAAATCCAAGCCTGTCACAAAACATCCTCCAAAAATTCTGGTTAAGTTTTAACAAATGTATCGGTTGATTTTCCTGAGAATCGTGATATAGTATTAATTGCTGGCCCACTGAATGCACTATGTGAAATAAAAGACCGACCAAATATTGTGGAAATGGAAGGTCCAATTTTTTAAGTTTTGTAATTTATAAAAAATATTGAGTGAATTTATTTTTCGTGTACATTTGTAAACATCCCATTTTTTGCTTGAAGTTGAATCTAAATGATGTAGTTGAATTGGTTTTGTAATCTTTCAACAGATTAGTCTGGCTGGGTTGTGAGAATAACATGATAGCTTCAACGGTGTAGCATGCTCAAGGATGTATCAACTTGAGGGATTTCTGTGAAACTTAGTGGTAAGTTTGAGATATATTATCTAGTTAAAGGGAAGGTACAACATTGGTAATGCACATCCATTCCAATCCTCCAGTTTTCAAGAAATATCAAAAATCATAAAACTAACCCGAGAAAGTTTCATCACAATAGGTCCCCCATGTTGAGAAAAGAACAAAACTGTTACATATTTGTCATGTTTTACTCCATTGTTTTTCAGTACATTTACCTACTTCATATCAAGTTAGGGGTAGAATGTCGTATCTGGCCGCCACTATTTTTCATTAAATATAACCAATAATGTAATCTTACCTACCTGGTAAGGTGGAGAACATATGGATAGGGATGTTAGACCAAAAATTGCAGTTGCTTATCTCAGCACCAAATTCATAATGGTGGATAGAGAAAAAAATATCAAACTGAAGGGGAAAAAAATGAAAGTAATCGATTTGACGGTTCAAAAGTTACAGATTTTTGACTATTTAATTTTCGGGGTCTTTCCTGAAACAATACAATGGCATTTTACTGTAGAAGAATGGCACCATGGCACCACTGAAAATGGCACCACTGACAAATCTTCAGCGTAAAATCGCCACAGACTGCTAAATCTTGTGCACGGATATAAACATCGTTAAAGATGGCGTCCACCGCGTACCGTCAGAATCGACACGGAGCCCCCTAAAAATGCGTCGATTAAAGGTGATCCTGACTGAAAGTCGATCGCAAACTTGGTGAAATTGTATAAGAGATATCAAAAAATATCCAGTAGTAACGATTTAACAAAAAACTTACGAAAACATGAAATATTAGGCTTGGATTGGGCGCATGATTTCAACCTATCCCCATGCTTAAAAAACGTGGCTTGTATCAGTAATCGTCGGAACTGTGTTCGGTTAACATCGGTATGAATGGATTCTCCAAATATGGGCATTGTAGCAGACCGGGATCACCTTCGGATCAGCCCGACATCGACCGAGTTTTCAAAGCAGCTGATACGGGGCAGTGCCGCTGCACTTCGCTGGCCCTCGATCCGTCCGCTGCGCCGGCAAGCGTAACATTTTCACAATTTTTAAACAGTGTTATCAGCTCTTTCTGAGAAGTTGTTTGTAACAAAACAGGCTCATATTAAAGGAGATATATTCCTGTTTTCAGAAATGCCAAGATATTTTCAAATATATGAGTATTAGTATTTTTAAGACATTTTGAAAAAGAGTATGGTTTGCAAGTGTGTTCTGTGTGTGTGTGTTGACGTATCGTTTCGCCATTTCAGGATTTTTTACTGGTTCCCGTAACATGCCTAATATGGATGATGATGGACATATATGTACTTCAAATTATTCCAGGATATTTATTTCATGAAAAATCAGGCATTTTTGGTATACGATGACTTCCTCAGTCATGTCAGATCTTGTAAACTCCACAATTTAGTGACCAACACAGTCATTGTACATGCGTAGTGGCAACTATAATAGGATCCTTCTATTTTCTGAAGGGGAGGATTTTTTTTTAGAAGGGAAATCAAGTCCGAAAACCATCATAAAAGTGGATTTTAAAGATAGTTTTCGCTTTCTGTACCACCAAAAATCGATAGAATGATTTTTTTTTAACTGGTTAGTGGTTGCAAAAAAATCCAAAAAGCCCTTAAAAAGTGGCGGCCGGATACGACATTCTTTCCCAAGTTAGCTTTCAGATAATGTGGTCATGATCAATACTGCACCTTCCCTTTAAACGCTAGTCAGCATATTAACCCTGCGTCTGCGTAAGGGGTCATTCCGGAAGGCACTTTTTTTGCTTACTGAAAAACCTTTGGGCGAATTCCGCTGAAACTTCATGTAATCCTCAATGAGAACCTCTAGTTTCACATTCCATAGTAACCTTTAACATCGAGTTCAGTTCAGGTCAACCCCCCACCTTGGGAAAGTTGGGCATCCAGCCAGAGCCCATTGACTTGCGTACAAATCTCAGCCCAGTCAGTTTGTAAACATCTAATCCTTTGATATTTCACCGCCTAGCCAGCCTGGCTGGCCTTATCAAGATAATTTATGAGTAATCCTACTGTAGAATGTGACCTGGGGACCTAGATTCATCTAATTACACAACCAACCAGTGTTTTATGCACAAATCTCAACCCATTCACTTGTGCGTAAATCTAAGCCTATTCATTTGTACACAAATCTAAGCCCATTCACGTGTGCGCAAATCTAAGTACTCTGAGTATCGCTGCCAAGAAAGGTCAGCTGTCTGACCTTCACAACCCTAGCTATCAATCATCCTATAAATATATGTAGGAGGGTCCAGGGGACCTCCATTCATGAATTTAGACTGTTGGAAATCGGTTAGAAAAGGATTGCGTAGTGTATTAGATCGTTAGAAAACGGATCGCGCGGTGTATTCTGCGCGTAATACAAAGTGCCTTCCGGAGTCTCCCCTTTATTGTGGCTCGGAGGGTTAAGATGTTTCTGTTTTGATTTTTCGCCCAAGTTAAATAAATTTTGATAATTTGTCAACAAACAGGAGGGAAGCAAAATCTCCAAAAATATCATTTCCAATCCTCACAGGACTACACTTTCTCTCCTTAAGTGTGTCCTCTATCATCTTTCAAAGGAAAATTTGTGGGGTAGAATGTCGTATCCGACCGCCACTTTATCTCATTAAATATAACCAATAATGTAATCTTACCTACCTCGTAAGGTGGAGAACATATGGATGATTGACATGTACTTCAAATTATTCCAGGATATTTATTTCATGAAAAATCGGGCATTTTTGGTATACGATGACTTCCTCGGTCATGTCAGTTTGATCTTGTCAACTCCCGTTAGTGACCAACACGGTCATTGTACATGCGCAGTGGCAACTATAATAGGATCCTTCTGAAGGGGAGGATATTTTTAGAAGGGAAATCAAGTCCGAAAACCATCATAAAAGTGGATTTTAAAGATAGTTAAAAATTTAATTTTTTGTATTTTAAAAGCCTTCTGTACCCCCCAAAAAATCGATGGAATCATTTATTAACTGGTTAGTGGTTGCAAAAAAAATTCAAAAAAGTCCTTAAAAAGTAGTGGTTGTATACTTTCTTTGAACCAACCAGTCTGGAGTCGAGACTTTTGTAAATAGTTGATGTTTGGCAACATTTTGAAATGTCTGCAATCGACCCCAAACCTTATTGTGATTAAGCAATGCAGTGTTGGCCACTGTTCTGAACTATGTGTAAAAAAATCCTAGGCGCTTCATGGCCATGATTAATATGAAAGCAAACAAATATGAAAGCGTTTTTAATGTTCTTGTTAATGAACAGTTATTTGAAAACCCACATTCCAGGAATAATGTCTTACTTATAATCACAAAGATGGAAGTTAGTTTGAAGGATTCCAAAAATCACATTCCTCAGCAAAAGTTAGTTTTTTTTTTGTATAATTGAAACGGCTTTAAATGACACTAATGTGTAGTTGTTGGAACCTATATTTAGTACAGATTTTTATTAACCCTTTAGAAAGACTTTTCTTGATAACCACTGTCGAATACCCAGGCATCAACATTTACCATTAGGTAGATCCATTTTAATAATTGTTGCTATTTTATCAAGGGAAAAATCTCAAAACATTTGTAGAAATCTGCATGTCTCATTGCTTTCAAGATGACACTATCGGGGAATAAGAAAATACTTAGTTTACTCTGCAAAACAATTTAGGGAACACTGGAATAATCTCAGTTAAAGCAAGATCATTTATTTCAGATAAACAGTGTTACACAGAACTTAGACATGTGTGCCAGATTGAACACGGCCATTGTGTCAATACATGAAATCATTGCACATAGCCCAAACCTATTTGATGTTAAAAATCTGGTGTTCCCTAAATTGTTTTGAGTAGTATATGTAGCAATGGCACAGGAGGGTACTGAAATCTGTGGTCACCAACCATGAGTTTGAGTGTTGAAATAAATGGGCAACCTTATCTTTGTACAGATTGTTGAGAGAATGCAATGCAATTTGCTGCCCTGTTTACTCCTGCAATCAAGGCCTAGATGACATCAGTACTGTATAAACGGATTGGAGATCAATGAGGGAAAAAAGTAAGTTTTCTCAACCCTTGTATACATGCAGTCTCCAAAATGCCACAAAAACTTGTGTCTGATAAATACACAATGCTTTTTCTATGCATGCCTTAAAATATTGTACACAAGAGTGGTACATGGATACCCAAAAACAAAATCTTCTGACCTTCACACAAAGGAGTGTGCCACATGGTATATAACTCCTGCTATATGTACAGTGTGTGCCTCAAAATGTCATGGTTGTGACATTTTGAAGCATGGGTCAACAATTGGCCCACATTTTGAGCATAAACCCTGCAAACCAGTCAAATCCATTTTAATAACTTTGTTAAAGTCCTGAATGAATGGTTTAGAAATCAATCTGTACATATGTCTGTTTTAAAAGATCTTTTAAATGGCAGGTATAGTCCTCACTCGCAGAGACTTTGCACACAGATTAGACAAAGCAGAATAATTTCTTAAGAAATACATTTATTTCCTGTTGGCATTCCCAAAATTCTGTTTTCATATTGATGTAGCAATTTAAGTACAGGGTGTTGATGAAGACCAAACATTAACATGCATGATGGTTGCTCCTCAAATACTTTTAAAGTCTTACATGACCAAATTACAGAGTATACCTTGTTATTATAATCTAACAGGCATTAACTGATGAGATCTAGAATTCAGCCAATAACTATTTCAAAAATCTTCAACTTAAACATTACAGAACCTCAGCATTATTTTTTGAGAATAGCCAATTCTATGCTTCCGTCTTGTTAAACTGTCTCAAATTTCATCACAGATAAATGTTGTAAGTTCCGTGAAGCAGACTCAAATGATATGTACAAATTACTACACAATTCCTTTTAAATGAGTTTTCATTTTGTTTTTTTCCCCGTGTAGGGATGCTTGCCACCTCCCAAGATGAGTCATTTCCTACTGTAGTAGGCCTACTGATGACCCAGTCTTAAATATGTTCGCTTCATCTTGGGATACCTACTGCTTAACAACACATGACCAACCAGCAGCGATGCACGATCTGCCTAAAGAAGCTCAACACATTCTATTGCAAATTCAAACAGAAAATTATTTCACTTAAAATGTCAGTAATTTAGAATTACCAATGCCTTTCTCTTGTGTTTCTGAACCGAAAAGTAACCAGTGCACGTTACACTTATAATATTGGTGAACGTCTTATAGTTTGTATTAACTCAAGAATCGGCAGGTCACCCTGCATGAATTTAAGAAAGAGAACTCTTTCTTAAATTCAAACAGAAATTATTTCACTCAAAATGTCAGTAAAGTAGAATTACCAATGCTCTTGTGTTTTCTGAACAGAAAAGTAACCAGAGCTGTACAATGTTTGTTACACTTATACATGTATTATTGCCGATTGTGAAAGTTTCAGATTTTTTAAACTGGGTGACTTATAGAACTCTTTCCTAAATTGTTGGTACGAGGTTTCCTTGCTCTGCATGATGTAAGAAAGAACTTGTTCATAAATTCAAATTATTTAACTTTTCTTAAAAGTTTTTACAGTATGGTTGGTAACGTTTTAGATTATTTTAAGTACACGTTTTGCACTATTTAAGAAAGAACTCTTTCCTAAATTCAAATTATTTCACTTGGGAAATGTTACCAACCCTATCTATCTTGTACCAATTTGTTATTTTAAACATTTACTTGGTGAAATGTTAATTACCAATGCTATATCTTGGTACGTTTCTGATGTTATACAAGATTGTTTTTGCCGATTTGTTATTAATATTGTACATTTTAAAAATTTATTTACTTGGTATGTATGTTAACCCTCGTTATATCTTGTATTTCTATTCCAGGTACGTAACCCTCCCTTGAAAAAACATGCTCACGCATGTTTTTTCAAGGGAGGGTAGAATTAATTGGGTGCAGAAGAGCACGATCTGGGCTATCTGTTTGTAAACAATGTATTTTATTCTATCTCCAAAACGTGTACAAAATCCCCATTGCTTTCATTTGCTGTACTGAGTCTTGACAGAATAAAAGATTTCTTTATACAATAGAAGTTGCTTTGTTACTGTTATTTATTTAAGCATTGTCTCATATATAATAAAGTACATTACAGTTAATATAATAGAGATAATTAAAGAACATTGTACATTAGAGATAAACCTACCAAACAACTGCAGAAGTATTGTTTACAAATGGAATAAAATAGTAAGATTGCTGAACTACTGGAGACAAAATGGTTAAAATACATTGTTTACAAACAGATAGAATAAAATAGTAAGATTGCTGAACTACTGGAGACAAAATGGTTCAAATACATTGTTTACAAACAGATAGAATAAAATAGTAAGATTGCTGAACTATTGGAGACAAAATGGTTCAAATACATGTGTAATAGAGATAGAACATTGCTGAAACTACACTGGACATAAAACTGCTGAACAGATAGAAAATGGTTGTCATTGATCAGTACATCAATTATACAAAGTTAAATTATTACATTTTCAAAATGTGAGAATACAACCATGTCAAATCAATATAAAACTACTTGTTGCTGACCAACCAAAATGACAAATCGTAGTCAGTGGCATAGATGTATGTTTGAAATCTTGCAAAAAAACAAATATATATCCTACTACATGTACCATATTTTTTTGTTTAGTTACACACCATCATTTGAAGGAAATGAATTATAGTATTACTGCACTATTGCAAACTTTTCATATTAAATTTTGCTACCGTCCTGGTAAGGTTAATCTAAAGCAAGGGTAACCATTACGAGCCCCTTTACAAAAAAAAGAAGGAATCTCCTTCATCTTCAAATTTGTTTGATTCACTGCACTATCAATGCCATAGTCTCATGGACATTTAAGGAATATTACATCAAAGTTCCAATAATTTGAATGCACATTGTATGATTGTGCTTGCAAATTGTACACTAACAAAAACTGCAATCTACCTCTAATTACATCATTTATGAAACTTACCCGCATCAAATACTCTCAAAGGAAGACCATGCCAACTCTTGATTTTCGCATTTCCTTGAGATGGGTTCAAGTCTATTGTTCATTGCATTCACACACTGTAGTCTCCTTAAGATTCCAAGAAGACAGGATCAATCAGTTTGTATTTTCCAAGACTAGAGAAGAGGAGGTTTAGTCTGTTTTAGGGCACCATACATCTCAAAATTATCTTGGGATCAGGAACTCTGCTGATCTGCACTTCATCTGCTACATGTATGCATTTCCTGAAGAAGCACATGAGATGGATAAGTCTATTGTTCTTTGCATTCACACGCTGATGCTGTATTCTCCTTAAGACTCCAAGAAGAAAGTAGCAATATGTTTGTATTTTCCAACACTTAGAGTAGAGGTGGTTTCGTCTCCTCCAGGTTGTAGAGCATCATCCGTCTCACGCTTATCTTGTAATGCAGGATTGATGATCAATAGCAAATCCACACTATGGTAAAAAAGAAATAAACAAAGTAAATATACACTGTACACAACATTATTTTCCACACACAGGCGTCGCCATCACAACCACAAATGTTAAAAATGTGGGAGGAGGGGGAATCCCCATCATCTATAACATCAAAGAAGATTTAAAAGTAAATAATTGGGCACTTGTCACTTCACTGGATGAAATGTTGGTCTGCATGACATATTATACAATGTGCGTTCATTAACACTCCTAGATACAAATTGCAGATTTGGGCCTAGAAACTGAACCTGTCAGCCGGAGGGTTTTGAAAGGTTATGTAGTTGCTTCACTATGCACTACTGGCAGGTTTTGAAAGGTGGTGTAGATATACTACCATATGTACTATACATAGTTTGTGTACATAACTGTTTACTGTTAGTCACTGCACATTACAAATCCCTTTGGCAAGTAATAGACTGATAGATGTGTATATCTTAGGGATTACTGTTTATGTACAGGGTAGCTCAGGCACCTTCTGAAAGGTTTTGACAGTTGGATGAACTTTATTGAGGATTGCTTTATAACTTAGTGCCTTTCAAAACCTTCCAACATGTTTTGGCATGTAGGTGTACTTGCTACAGACTTAGCTTACTTTATGACTTAGTATCTGCACCTTTCAAAACCCTCCAAAGGGTTTTGGTATGTGGATGTACTCACTATACAAGTGTTATGACATGCATTGGCAGGTTAATGCTGTGGGCCCTATGCTTATTACGCAGTGCAAATTTGGCAGGTTTTGGAGAGTTAATGAATCTACACAGAAATCAATCTGTGAAGAGGACAATGTTTTAAAACAATTCAGGCAGAATTAGAATCTAAGAATAGTTTTGTCTAAGGTGCTATTATTCTTAAGAAAAAGTGAAATTATTGCCCAGAACTTAAGAGTCCGAAATAAATTGAGTCAATTAACTTGTGTTGTGAAAACATCAAATTTGAAAATTTATATTTTCTTCCAAATATTTAGTCGACACTTTTACAGGTTTATTGTTTAACCCCCTAGGTATTTTTGCTATGAACCATCCAAAAAATCTATCAACATGCAGTAAAAAGGTACCCAGATTGGTGGACAATAATAAAGTGGATCATGAATATTTGTTAATGCCTTTGAATTTGTTGTTTTTTGTAACTATTTCACAAAGTTACTTTCTTTACTAACCGCATGTAAGGGAACAAATTGGGAACACTAATGCTCAAATTTACATACATGTA
The DNA here is from genome assembly GCA_029582265.1 of Zoroaster sp. YZ-2022. Taxonomy (NCBI): domain Eukaryota; kingdom Metazoa; phylum Echinodermata; class Asteroidea; order Forcipulatida; family Zoroasteridae; genus Zoroaster; species Zoroaster sp. YZ-2022. Next base: position 34,412,497 of record CM055831.1, read on the forward strand.
GATCTCCAATACAAGATTACAGAGGGTGGTGTTCTTTCCCATAATGAAAAACGTTCCAGCTTCAAGTACGTAAGTCAGCGCATTGAACATTTCACCTTCATTCTTCACAAAATGGTGAGAATTGCATGCATTCCTAACAATATCTATAGGCCAATGAAAGTCGATGAGTTTCTTGTCAGAATTTTGGCCCTTTTTTCAAAAATTTTACACTATTTCCAAACAAACACCCAAAAATGATGGGCAGACTAAAATTTTGTTTCAGTTGGGTCCTCATTTCCAAGCAAGCAAATCTACCTAGCCAGCAAGTATGCACACTGACCACTGTCAGCTGTTTTTAGCTGCGAGTAGGGGACTGAACCAATCAGTGTAGAAATTTGTATTGTGTCACACAAACGTACAGGCTGTTAGTAAAATTTCATTCCATCTCAAATAATCGCAAGTATAGATTGTTTCCTTTAATTAAGGCATGCATGCAATTTATGTATTGCATAGTTAAGATTTAAATTACGCTCAGGAGAACCCATACCATGTCATGGAACGTGTGCAACTGAAACGTAGTTTGTAGTTTGCATGTGTTTACATGTAGGCATTTTGCATTTTTGCCAAAACAAAACCAAGCAATATAAAATTGTGTGGAAAATTTGCAAAAAATCCATCCATCATGCTGCATTCCAACATGGAAGTTGTTTGCTACAAGTTTAGAAGTAGAGGGAAAATTTGGTGGCTATGGTAGGACCCCATGATTGATACCCCCTAATCCCTTCACTACCCTCCAACTAACCCCTTTCCCCCATGTGGTGTCATATTTAGTGAGGATTTGAAATGATTGCTTGCTTCTAAATTGGGCCACACAACCGTCAGAATAAAGTGAGTTTTACACCATCAGTAAACTGGAATATATCCATACATAACCTGTACACATGGTCTGTACATGTTCTGAATATCTAGAACAAACCTGTGAAAGTTATTTCATTGTGTCTTTAACCCTAACTCTCTAGGCCCATTTGCTTACACATAACCTGAATCCTTCCTAACTCCCTAGGCCCATTTGCTTACACATAACCTGAATCCTCCAAAATCCTTCAGTAGTAAAGCAAGCACATGACATGTATGCAAACATGCATTTCTAATCTGTAATGCATGGAGCAATAAACAGTGTCCACTGACCGAAGTACTGACCTTGCAATCACTACAACAAACATGGATGTACATGTACATGTACCATGGAAAGGCAAGTATGCCTAATAACCTCAATCCTCCAGAATTACTTCAGCAAAGAGCATGTAGCATGTAACCTCAATCCTTCACTTAACCCTCCTATGCCCAGGCTGAAATTTGGCCCAGTCAGCACGCACTCACAGACAGTCACTTGAGTATTTTTGGTTGCATTGCCAATTGGTAGGTCAAACCACAGAGTCACACAGAGCTGTGTATCAGTGCACTGCACAAAGTCAATGGGTTGGGAGTTACATACAAATTTTGAGAGTCTTTGGGTTTGACCTCCTATCACAGCCACATGTGCTTGCATGTATTTGAGTGCACTGCACAAAGTCAATGGTTAAGAGAGACATACAAATTGAGTGTCTTTGAGTGTTAAACCTATAGGAGGGTTAAGCAAAGAGATTTTGGAGGATTTAGAAAGGTTAGGGTTAAACAAGAAAATAGTAAAGTGTGTTACTTGTGTAACATCCTAGTCCACAGCATACTGTGTACATGATGTACTCCAACAATGGATTTAGACCAGTGTATAAGTCAGGATTTAATGTACATGTACATGTATTGTTCCACAGACTGACGCATTAACTCTAAAAAATAAAAACAGTGATAGAGTGAGAAGAAGTTTGAGAGAACTGTATCTTGCATGCGCACCTTAGCATTTGCACATTCTCCCCACAGCTGATGATTCGCCCGTATCTAGTTTAAGATTGCCTCTAGTTTTCTAGGAATTAGTTCTGCTGTAAGTGCCTATCCCATGATGCATTTATACTACAGCTAATTCTCTATTTATTAGATTAAAAAGTTATTAGGAACTAGTTCCGCTGTAAATGCCTATCCCATGATGCATTTATACTACAGCTAATTCTCTATTTATTAGATCAAAAAGTTATTAGGAACTAGTTCCGCATGTAAGTGCCTATCCCATGATGCATTTATACTACAGCTAATTCTCTATTTATTAGATTAAAAAGTTATTAGGAACTAGTTCCGCTGTAAATGCCTATCCCATGATGCATTTATACTACAGCTAATTCTCTATTTATTAGATCAAAAGTTATTAGGAACTAGTTCCGCATGTAAGTGCCTATCCCATGATGCATTTATACTACAGCTAATTCTCTATTTATTAGATTAAAAAGTTATTAGGAACTAGTTCCGCTGTAAATGCCTATCCCATGATGCATTTATACTACAGCTAATTCTCTATTTATTAGATTAAAAAGTTATTGTATTTGGGCTACACAATAATATAATAATTGCTTTACAGAAATGTTACGTGTTGAAAAAGAAATAAACTGTACATGAATATAGGTTCTATTTATCGGTTCCAATTACCTGTCAACGACTTTTTAAAATTCAGACTTAACATTTGATCAGAGTGAACAGAAATCTGTCACCCTTGAACAATGTAATGTTTACAGTTTTACAGACAATTATCTTTAAATTCAAGAGATTACACTCCAATAAAGCCTTGTGGGAAAATAATTATGTACTGAGATACATGTATCTACAATGCAATTACAAATATACATCATCTTTGAAGAATTGTGACATAAGATGAGTTTTAAGCAGCGAATTAAATCTAGTTATACTTTGACAAGATACGAGTTTAGTTGGAAGATGATTCCAGCATCTCGGAGCCACGACAAAAAAAGACTTATCACCCCAGTTCCGTTTTGAAGTTGGTTCCTTTACTTAATATCTTTTAAACCATCGGAAAGCGAGTACAAACGAATAAATATATAGAAAATCATTGATAACACGAATTACTATTTTGAGATTCAAGTCTCAGGAAAAAAAATTGTATGATTTCATACTGTACTGTGACCAATGCATGTGTGTACCATGCATGCATGCAAACAGATCATGTACAAACTAGTGCTGGGAGTTACCAGTTAGTTCACCAACAGTTTAACCGAATCTTTCATACTGTACTATGACCAATGCATGTGTACCATGCATGTATGCAAACAGATCATGTACAAACTAGTGCTGGGAGTTACCAGTTAGTTCACCAACAGTTTAACCGAATCTTTCATACTGTACTATGACCAATGCATGTGTACCATGCATGTATGCAAACAGATCATGTACAAACTAGTGCTGGGAGTTACCAGTTAGTTCACTAACAGTTTAACCGAATCTTACATACTGTACTATGACCAATGCATGTGTACCATGCATGTATGCAAACAGATCGTGTACAAACTAGTGCTGGGAGTTACCAGTTAGTTCACTAACAGTTTAACTGAATCTTTCATACTGTACTATGACCAATGCATGTGTACCATGCATGTATGCAAACAGATCGTGTACAAACTAGTGCTGGGAGTTACCAGTTAGTTCACTAACAGTTTAACTGAATCTTACATACTGTACTATGACCAATGCATGTGTACCATGCATGTATGCAAACAGATCGTGTACAAACTAGTGCTGGGAGTTACCAGTTAGTTCACTAACAGTTTAACTGAATCTTACATACTGTACTATGACCAATGCATGTGTACCATGCATGTATGCAAACAGATCGTGTACAAACTAGTGCTGGGAGTTACCAGTTAGTTCACCAACAGTTTAACCGAATCTTTCATACTGTACTATGACCAATGCATGTGTACCATGCATGTATGCAAACAGATCATGTACAAACTAGTGCTGGGAGTTACCAGTTAGTTCACTAACAGTTTAACCGAATCTTACATACTGTACTATGACCAATGCATGTGTACCATGCATGTATGCAAACAGATCGTGTACAAACTAGTGCTGGGAGTTACCAGTTAGTTCACTAACAGTTTAACTGAATCTTTCATACTGTACTATGACCAATGCATGTGTACCATGCATGTATGCAAACAGATCGTGTACAAACTAGTGCTGGGAGTTACCAGTTAGTTCACTAACAGTTTAACTGAATCTTACATACTGTACTATGACCAATGCATGTGTACCATGCATGTATGCAAACAGATCGTGTACAAACTAGTGCTGGGAGTTACCAGTTAGTTCACTAACAGTTTAACTGAATCTTACATACTGTACTATGACCAATGCATGTGTACCATGCATGTATGCAAACAGATCGTGTACAAACTAGTGCTGGGAGTTACCAGTTAGTTCACTAACAGTTTAACCGAATCTTACATACTGTACTATGACCAATGCATGTGTACCATGCATGTATGCAAACAGATCGTGTACAAACTAGTGCTGGGAGTTACCAGTTAGTTCACTAACAGTTTAACTGAATCTTACATACTGTACTATGACCAATGCATGTGTACCATGCATGTATGCAAACAGATCGTGTACAAACTAGTGCTGGGAGTTACCAGTTAGTTCACTAACAGTTTAACCGAATCTTACATACTGTACTATGACCAATGCATGTGTACCATGCATGTATGCAAACAGATCGTGTACAAACTAGTGCTGGGAGTTACCAGTTAGTTCACTAACAGTTTAACCGAATCTTACATACTGTACTATGACCAATGCATGTGTACCATGCATGTATGCAAACAGATCGTGTACAAACTAGTGCTGGGAGTTACCAGTTAGTTCACTAACAGTTTAACTGAATCTTACATACTGTACTATGACCAATGCATGTGTACCATGCATGTATGCAAACAGATCGTGTACAAACTAGTGCTGGGAGTTACCAGTTAGTTCACTAACAGTTTAACTGAATCTTACATACTGTACTATGACCAATGCATGTGTACCATGCATGTATGCAAACAGATCGTGTACAAACTAGTGCTGGGAGTTACCAGTTAGTTCACTAACAGTTTAACCGAATCTTACATACTGTACTATGACCAATGCATGTGTACCATGCATGTATGCAAACAGATCATGTACAAACTAGTGCTGGGAGTTACCAGTTAGTTCAGTTTAACCGAATCTTTCATGGTCAGTTAACCGAAAGTCAGCACCTGACGGTCACACAAACTAGATCATTGGCAAATGGCACAATATGCATACATGTACATTTTCAATCAAAAAGCATTGATCAATCAAATTTCTGCAATAATTGTTTAATAACCAATGCAGCAAAAAAGAAAGTCTAGAAAACCAAAAATGGGCAGAAAATTCTTCCAAAATGATCAGTCTGTTAGCTGGTTAGTGCAGTTTTGGTCGGTTAACCGTCCCATCACTAATTTATTGTCAATATTTTAAAAAGTAATCTCAATCCCCCGACTAGTGGCACAAACTTCAGCCTTATACACTGTATCTTCACTTCTTTGACATACATGTAAGATAATTCTTGTAATTGTAGATAGCACATTGGCACAATATGCTACATATAAACGCACAATGCATGACGCACGCAATGCCTTTATACTGCATAATAGTTTGGAACGCGTAGATCGTGTCACAACACCTGTGTAACTCCACCATTGAGTATAACGAAAGCAAATATGACATGAAGTGTGTAATCAAAAGAAGCAAGTTAAAAGCACCACATTCAAAGTATTTTGGATAGAATCTCTCATGGAATGATGTTAATATTTTGTCTAGTAACATTTTTAAAAATGTTGGTACGCATACATACGTACACGTGTATAATGAATCAACTGAAACATTTCTTACTGAACAAGTTCCTTTTAACAATCAAATTATTTTATTCTTTATTTGAATTAATCTAATGGAATGATCATGTTAATATCTTGTCCTTTATCTGAATAAAAATCATCTAAATACTTTGGGTAAACTCACTACACTTTAGTAACAAGCTTTACACACTGTTTATTCTACAAAAATACATGTACACACTACATGTATTTATTCTACAAAAACGAGCAGTTCGCATTGTAAACTAGGTTGGGTTCCAAGAGCATACTACTCCTTAATTACTTGAAATTGAAAATCTCAAATTTTTAAAACTGGGGAAATTTATGTTTAAATAATACTCATAACTTTCTTCCTCCTACATGGAAATAAAATCACTGAATTTTTTTCAAATTCACAAAACGTGTAAACGAATCCTACATTTAAAAAATAGAATCTTCGATTTCCACAATGTGGGCCCACTAATTTTATATCACAATTCCCAGTTCAACTGATTATGTATATTTTTAAAATGTTTTTGGCCTTAAATAAGAAAAATTCAAGCAGAAATTTCAGTCGGGTATAATTTGCTTTTAGAAAAACTTACCGATAATGTTAGGAATACCATTAGCTGTGAGCTGTCTCTGATGAGCCTGCAGTGGGTGTCTGGATTTATCAAATGGGTGATTTTCGCTGTTGGAGGTTGAATCTACTTGCATTATCTGTGGTAAAAACATACAAATCATTTCATTACCTATGATGGCCAGTTTTTAGAAGTTGAGTATATACGATGCGACCAATGACATCACATGTTTACAAAAGAGCCTCAAAGGTGAAACTGCACCAGGCTCAAAATATACACTGATCTGTGACAAGAAACCATAACAAGTTGTTTTTCTCTCTAAATGATAAAACAAAAGATAATTTACCAATTACAGGAGTGTATTTTATAAGCAACTCGTAAGCAATTAACCCTAACTCCTAATAGGCCCATTTGCTTACTGTGAACTGTGAACCTACCTAATACATGATAAAAGACATGAAACTGGTTGACCCTCATGTTTTTCATGGCAAGACTGTTGAAGGCTGATGAGCCGTGGTAGCTATTGCTTGTTGGTTGATCTGAAAACAATGATCCTTCCATCAGTAGTACAGACACAGCATCTCTGTCATGTCATCATGGTCAATGATGGCAGAAACTAGAATATTCTGTTGTCTCTTCTTCCCAACTAAATCTGTGAAATAAAAATATAGTCAAGTGAGGAATGGAAGATTATATTTTGGGAGATTTTGAGCAATGAATGTATGCACATCAAATGAGCTGTTGGCCATTTTGTCATCTGCTAAAACACATGCAATAGACATTGTGCACGAGTGATGATTGGCTTTGACATTCTTTCCCAGATTTCAATGAAGGCGGCCATTTTAATTTAGATCATCTTGCGCACACAACAATTTTATGACAGCAATTTCACGTGTGCACAGACTGTGTGGTAAGTGTACAAAAGAAAACCCAATTGATCACACCCGCGCACACCCTGGCCATCACGCAGCTACAGTGGCCTCACACGTGACTGTGTCAGGTGTGACTATCATATCAGAAGACAATGATCACTGATGTGGGCGTGATCAGAGCGCATGCGTATATAGTTGACATGGATGTTCATGTCACAAAACACGTTTTGAATAATGTCATTGGTCGATCACAGGTCATGTGGGCGGAACTAACCAGTTGTGGGAAAACAATTCATGTGCTTGCACCTTGCCGCGCCCCTGCCTTCTAAATAAGGATATCCCATACGTCATGTTGGCTTTGAATAAGGACATGATTTTGCATACTAAAATAATATTTAATATTATGAAACTAACAAACTGCAAAATATTATGAATATAAAATCAGAACTTGAATATTAATTTGTTTCTATCACAATGAACTTTAGTTAAATGTCAATAAACCTTTCAATAAACCTTGTTTCTTGAAAGAATGAATTTTTACCAATTTGGGCCCCTTTTTCTAAAAATGGGACCAAACTTGACTATTCCCTGTTGAACGTGGCATCGTGTTGATCGGTCTGTCAAGAAATGAGTCTAAAATTTAGGATGCACACTCATCAAAAAATAATTTAACAAACCGTATCGGGTAGAATGACGTATCTGACCGCCACTTTTTCTCATTCAATATAACCAATAATGTAATCTTACCTACCTAATAAGGTGGAGAACATATGGGTGATGGACCATTGGCGGATCCTGGGAGGGGGCGGCTAAGGGGGCTGTAGGCCCCTCCCCTAAAATCGTTAAAAAAAATTATAAAAAAAATTGTAAAAAAATAAGAGAGAGAGAGGGGGCGGGGAGGGGAGGGGAGGGGAGGGTAGGGTAGAACGCACTCCCATTCCCACAGTGTGCTTTGTTTTTCTCTCCATTTGATTATTTCATTGTAATTTTTGTAGTACTGAAAAATAATTGTTTTTGATTCTCAGCCCCCCCTAAAAAATGCTCTGGATCCGCCCAAATTATTCCAGGATATTTATTTCATGAAAAATCAGGCATTTGGGTATACGATGACTTCCTCAGTCATGTCAGTCTGATCTTGTGATCTCCCCCATTAGTGACCAACACGGTCATTGTAGATGCGCAGTGGCAACTATAGGATCCTTCTATTTTCTGAAGGGGAGGATTTTTTTAGAAAGGAAACAAAGTCTGAAAACCATCAAAAATTAATATAAAAAGATTGCTTTCACTTTCTGTACCCCCAAAAATCGATAGAATAACTGGTAAAAAAAATTCCCAAAAAATTCCTTAAAAAAACTCTTAAAAAGTGGCGGTCAGATACAACATTCTTTCCGGATATATACCATGCACCCAAATTTAGGTATGTGCGTATCCCACGCATTGTCGCAAATCTTTTCGGCCGCGGCCTCAATCTCGGGTTGAATCGCTGTGGCGAAGACACCGTGGAGATAGCGATTTGTAACGTTTCGCTGAGGCTGTTCTTTTTGACGTATCCACAAGGTTTTTTTTCGAAGACGTAGATCACATATTCTACTTCAACCTCGTTCTCAAATTTTCTGAATGCGGCATCTAGAAGTTTCCAAAAAAAAATCTCGAAATTTGGGTTTGTTCTTGTTCATCAAAACCATCAACGATTTACTCAAAGGTTAGTAAAACACCTTATCAAACCACATTATTAATTTTTCTATACGTTTTTTCTACCTCTTGGCCAATTTTGACGGCGATTGGACGATTAGCAGTTACGTTTGTTAGATTCACAGAAATCGATGTCAACCAAAGATTGTATTGCGCCGCGTTCAGTGCCATCTTTGATGTCAAAAAGCGAATGTTCAAGCGGCCGATTTTTCAGTCTGATAAATTGTCTCATGTCTGTTTAATATACATACAATTAGTCTTACTTAAATGCCATCTTACTTCTGCAGATTTTCTTTTCTCATGAACTTATTTCATTATTTTAAAAAAATCTTTCCAGTCAAATATCATTTATTAATTTTTCTTATGTTTAATTAAATCAGGGAAAAAAAATTCTCGCGGATTTCAGTATAAATATTAAAAAATCCTCAGATTTGAGTAGCCTAATTATTATTTTTTTTAAATTTATTTTCATTATTTTGTTTCATCTTTCCAGTCCAATATAATTTATAAATTGTTCTAATGTTTAATTAAATCAGGGATGAGAATCTTTCGCGGATTTCAGTGTAAAAATATGAAAATAAATCTCAGATTTGAGTATTTTTTTGTTTTTTCATTAGTTTTTTTAATTTTTTAATTTTTTTTAACACATTTTTTTTATATTTCTTATTTGTAAATCAGCACTACAAAACAAACTTATCATTGAATTAGCCTGGAAATAGGTTATTATTCTTCCTCTTTTCCCAAGCATTCCAGTGATACCAACCTTTTGAAAATTGGACAAGAATTAAGAAAGTTATGATATGGAATCCGAGAAAATCTAGGAAACGGGTCACAAGTCAAATTTACATTTCTTTTGTTTTTCCTTATAAAATAGTTGACATTTACGGGCCTAAAATTGCCGGATTCAACATGTCATAACTTCCTTATTTTTGGTCACAGGAAGATGATTCTTATATCATTGTAATCGTCTGTTCAAGACCTTGACAATGATACCAGTTGTATTGAAATCCGTTGATTTTGAAATTTTTTGTCACATAGCTACCAAATTTCCCACATAACCATGAGCGGATCCAGAACATTTTTTAGGGGGGGGGGGGGGTTTGAAAATCATTTATTAGCCAGGGAATAATGAATTTACATGTTTTAGACCGAAATGTTTGACAAAATGAAAACGTTGGGAGGCTATATGACTGCGGCAAGTGGGCATCTACGAGTACGACTACGTTACCGTCACTTTGAAGCAGGCGACCATTTTCGAATTTAGATAGGCCTATATAAAAATTCTAGACTGAATATTTGTGTTATTTTTAACACTGACGAATTACTAATACTAATTAGTCAGACTTTGATATTTTTACTTGTCGTTTACTTATTTTTTCGATGTTTATCGATTGATAACATAACGACTTACCTGTTCACTCGTGGCGGTTTCCTAGTTTGTATAGAATGCGCGCTAATCACGTGGTCTTGCGGTCGAGTGACTCGACTGGCTGCGTACCATGCACGTAGGAAAGGAAGCCGGAACCAGTCTAAACTAAAACGCCCTCATCGAAGAGTTATCAAACTGTCAACCACTTGCGCATGTGCAATGCTATTCCCACGTGATTTGTTTTTAGTTTCGGACAGGATGGCAATAGAATATCATTAATTATTAATTGTTACAAATTAATGTTATTTAGGGTAATTTTATTTTGTATATTTTATAATTTGTAAAATGTAATATTTGATGGAAAAAGGTTTGATGCAATTCTGAAATAATTTGCGACATTACTTTTTCTTTACATGGTCACAATATTGTTGGAGTCTTTGCATAAAATTGAACTACCTATTACTTTGCCAACATTTATAAATACATTGTTATCAATATTTCAGTGCCTAAAAATATGATTCCCAAGTTACCAAGCGTTATTATAGTAAATACGTATAATTATTAAGTATTTACTGCATAAAGGCTAATGGCACTCTGGTTTAATCACAATTAGTTAGAATTCAGGGCTAAAAGTAAATTCAACACATAGGCTAGCTTCAAGTTTTACCTGACATAATGATTGTCCAATTTCACAGATTTACATGTATATATCTTGCAAATAAAAACTTTCTTCTTGATAATTTGTTTCTTCGAGTGAAATAAACATTTCAAGGCATGAACTTATCTACTCTAAACATTTCAAGGCACTTACCATAGTACCAGTAATATACTAACAATTTTAAGGCACTTAATCTTTGCTAAATATTTCAAACCATGATTATAAGGAAAGGTACAACTTTGGTAATTACATGATTATCAAATTGACAAATTATTATTTAAAAACTTACTTGGTGTATAAAGTTTGAGGAAAAATAATTCTATCTAAAGACTGAAGTGCTTTTCCTATTGTGATAACTTTCACAGGTCACTTTTATTATATATTTCTTGATAACTAGAGGTTTGATATGAACATACATAACCAAATTGTTGTAACTTCCCTTTACATTAAAAACAAACATTTCAAGGCATATTTGATTTATTCCTACACTATACTATCAAATGTTTCTTAAAGTTCAAGTCTTCTTTATAAATTATTTTTATTTTATATAAAAATAATGGACGGATCGTTCATAGTATTTCATAAATATAAACATCTGTATTGACACACTGGTAAAATGTAAACCACCAATATTGCTCTGGCAATAAATATTTGTCCAACAGATTATGAATATTCAAAATTAAACATGAATATTAGGTATAGATAATATTCAAAATATAGACACTGAATATTCAATATATAAACCATGAATATTAGGTAAAATTTAATATATATACTACTCAAAACAATTTAGGGAACACCGGAATAATCTCAGTTAAAGCAAGATCATTTATTTCAGATAAACACAATGTTTCACAGAATTGATGAGAAACAACTGCACAATGAAACAGATGATAAAGGATGCATGTAGTGATTACACATTTCATGACATGACTACTGAAAGAGAGAGGGGGTTGCAAATAAAAATCCCGGTTCAAGGAACATTTCAAACCTATTTGATGTTAAAAATCCGGTGTTCCCTAAATTGTTTTGAGTAGTATATATAAAGAAAATCAATACAATTATTATACAGACTGTCTTCATAGGACAAGTAAACATTAGGCATAAGAAATAAATATGTCTCATTGGGAAAGATTAATAAACATGGTTTTGCCCAGCAGCGTAGCCAGGACTTTTTCAGTGGGCGAAGAGCCCGGGGGGGCAGTGGCGTAGCTAGCGGGGGGGCAGGGGGGCGGCCGCCCCCTGGCTCCAGTTCCAGAATAAGTGGGCCCCCCCTAACACATGCGAATTTTTTTCACATGCTTATGGGACTGACTGACGGGCCCACCAGCAGGCAGGACTATACAGGCAGGGCCGGATTTAGACCTTGAGGGGCCCGGTGCACTTCAGGTTCGGGGGCCCCTCGACATAGAAATTAAATTACATGACAAATAGAAAATGAACTAAAATGAATGATAAACCGCATTTCTTCGAAAAAAATATAAAACTAATTTTATAATTATTACTTTTTTTTATAAAGGAAGTCCTTAGTCTGGGGGCCCTCTGGCATGGGGGCCCGGGGCAATTGCCCCCTTTGCCCCCTTATAAATCCAGCCCTGTATACAGGGCCGCTTTTACATAAGGGCAAAAGGGTAGTTGCCCACGGCCCCAGGTAAAGAGGGGGGCCCTAAAAATCTGTTGATTGGTGGGCCCCCTGGGATCCGATTCGCCCCCCTGGCGAACATAGCCAGCTACGTCACTGGGGGGGGGGGGCATTGCTTTTCAGTGGGGGGAGGGGCCCAGGGCAGTGGCGCACCCAAGGGGGGGGGCTTGGAGGGCTCGAGCCCCCCCCCCCACCAAGGGCCCGCTGATGTTTTTTGTTTTTTTTAAAGAAGGAGCCAGGAAAGAGAGCAAAATCTGAGCCCATGTCTTGTCTACAGAGGAGTTCGGCAAGGAGTATAGGGCAGTGGTACAAGGGATGGGGACTCAGGAGACTCAAGCTCCCCTCCAAAAGTTTTCCATTTATTCCACTCACTATTATATTTTACGGCGTTGCGTATGCATGTGCATGTAAGCTTGAAGGGCCACCAATATATATAACAAGCATTTTTACACATTCTCCCCCCCGGGCCCCCCCCCCCCTGCCATGGTGCACCCTGATCAGGGAGCAGCTTTACTTAATTTTATTTTCATTTTCTGTTGTCCGTTTCTCTTGTTGAGGTCGTTGACTGTCGTTGAGGTTACGCGTAAACTTTAAACACGCCCGCATTAGAATCAACTCCGTTCCAGTGTGGACACAATGGCCCAGGATTGGGTTTTAATTTACTAAGATTATGTGACACTCTTTAGCAAACACCGATTGGATAATATTGGGATTTGGTTTTGCCGCCAAATTCGTGTTTGAAAAAATTTAGCTCCGCCCGGAATGATCACAAACTTTACGTCCACGCAATGAAAGTATTTAACTATAGAAATCTTGCAGACGAAACAAGCTCAAGTTCTTTACACCAAGAGGAGGAAATTATATGGAAGGTAAAACCCTACGAGTCCGAATCATGCCATAATGTCTTCTTTTTATGACTAGAAACCACCAGGAAACATTTAACATGTGCCGTAGGTTCACTGACGAGCGCGACTAGGGACATGGCTGCAGCCGCGCCAGCGGTTATGGTTTGGGTCAGCCATGTCTCTCCCCCATATTGGATTTCAAATAAAAATATTTTGAGCCCCACCCCCCCCCCAATCAAATCCTGGGTGCGCCACTGGCCCAGGGAAATTTGTGTGGGGGGGGGGACGGACACGTTCCCCCAGGCCTCCCGTGGCCAAATAATATAGACACTCAATTTTTACTAATTTTACCATTTTACACTAATTTCACCATGCATAATTCTGTTAATGAATAATTTGAAGATCACCCTAAAATAAATTTTGAGAATGTTTTTATAATCTGTTGGACCCTGTTTAGGAAAAGAAAACAAGAAACAAGCAACAAATGGAATATTGTTTCTTCTTTACTCATTCATTTTAGTGTAGTGCTTGGAACTATTTCTATATTTTATTTCTTTAATTTTTAACCAAAACTTTCACGGTCAGTTAACCAGTCAGCAAATGGCACAATGTGTATAAGTTTTCAATCAAAAAGCATCAATAAACTTCCCGCAATGATTGTTTAATAACCAATATGGCAAAAAGACTGTAGTTTCAGTCGGTTAACCATCCCAGCACTCATTTTTGTGATTTGACTCAAAGCTGAGAAATGGCATTAACAAAAGTTTATGAACAAATGTAAATTACAAAATGGTCAATAGCAAAAGTTGTCAATTACCAAACCTTATTGGTCAATCCATACTGTTTGATTGACAGGTGTATTACATAGTATATCAGGCAAAATATACATGTATATAGCAAAAAAGTATAACGCATAAGTCACAACAAATGTTCACTGAAACATGGAGCAATACTACTTTTAAAAATCATCTAACTGATGATATAGCTGGGATTATTTTTCCAAAAGAAACATTTACAAATGTTATCGAACACATAAATATATACAAGTAAATTAAATGAATATAACACTATTTAGGAATGTATTGTAATGTTTGTCTTAACCTATTCCTTAAGCGCACGGGTAGCGTGATAGGCTTCTAAGCAATAGGTTCCTGCGGTGGTGGATCGCAGCTTCCAAGTCAATGAATGTAGCTCTGAGTTGTTCACAGTGAGGACCCCATGCAGATCATAGTGAGGATCGCATGCAGATCTTACACAGTGAGGATCCTATACCAATAACAGTGAGGATCGCGTGAGGATCGCGTGAGGATCCCATGCAGATCACAGTGAGGATCGCGTGAGGATCCCATGCAGATCACAGTGAGGATCGCATGAGGATCGCGTGAGGATCCCATACAGATAACAGTGAGGATCGCATGCAGATCTTACACAGTGAGGATCCTATACCAATAACAGTGAGGATCGCGTGAGGATCCCATACAGATAACGGTGAGGATCCCAGTTACACTAATACTAAAGTAAATGGACACCAAAAACGGTTTTCTATGGTGATTACATAGCAGCAAGAACAACAACACTTTATTCAGAACAACTTCTCCTTATATAGGATCTCAACCCCTATACAACGCATGTAAAATCAAGTCATGTACAAAACATATGGCCTATACATTAGTACAGTAAGTAACTGACCAATCAGTGTCGTGAGTGACCCCTAATGCATGATGTAAACATAGGTGACTAGAGTGGAACGTTCCATTGTGTAAAAGGTGATAAATATTGCAGGGTGAACTCTAATAGGACTAAAATCATGGATCATTACATTACCCCCTACCAGAATTTTCAGTCTCTGAAAAGTATGCGACTATAAAATTTTCATCTAAAAAACAAACTCAAAATTTTGCGTTGTGAAAAACAAAGTTTACTTAACAACACTTAAGTAAAATACTTTCGCAATAAAACATGAACGAAACCAAAAACTAATACTCAATAGAAAATCCTTTCATGAACAAGATTAACTTAAGCAAAACCGTTAAGTGACAAATCTTTGCCTAAATCATCAAAATAACTTGAACAAAAACTAATAAACAATGAAAAGCCTTTCAAAACAAAGTTTACCGAACTAAATCCGTTAAGTGCACTTAATAAACTTTTGCGTAATTATTGATATCAAGATAATCCAAACAAAACTAATAAACAATGAAAATGCTCTCATGACAGCCCGTTCAGTAACACTCTTTTACAGAACGTAAAATAACTTAATAAAAACTTAAAGATCAATAGAAAGGTACCATTTCCACCTTTCTTTCAAAACAAGGATTATCATTAACTTTAAAACATTATTACACAAAGAACTGTGTAACTGATCAAAAGAGTTGAATGAATCCAATTTAATTTAACAAAATATAAATGTTCCATAGTTCTCCATGTCATTAAAGTCTTAACACGAAGGTATGCGTAGACGTCCTTCCTCCATCGGCCAAGTCAGTGAGGGGAATCATCCGGGGAAGTTTTCCAGGAAGTCCATTTTCCTCGGGGTCAGCTGGGACGTGTCATTTGGGGGCGGGGGAGTTGGTGCGTCTTCATCAGAGTCAGGTGGGGGTGGATTCATCTGAGGAAACTAGGGCGTGTTCATCGGAGGAAACTGGGATGTGTTCATTGGAGGAAACTGGGGCGTGTCCATCGGAGGAAACTGGAATGTGTTCATTGGGGGAAACTGGGGCGTGTCCATCGGATGAAGCTGGGGTGTGTCCATCAGATGAAGCTTGGGTGTGTTCATTGGAGGAAGCTGGGGTGTGTTCATTGGAGGAAACTGGGGCGCGTCCATTGGATGAAGCTGGGGTGCGTCCATTGGATGAAGCTGGGGTGTGTCCATCGGAGGAAGCTTTTGCAAGTTTCCTGATGGGGATCGTACCTGTTGAAATTTCTGTCGTGACAAACTGTAGGTGTAAGTTGTTCCCCGCTTGCTGTTTCTCCTCTTCGTCAATGAAGTGTTTATTATGTGCAGTGTATTTCTCCGGTAGGACAATCTCTCCTATAATGACCCTTTCCGCCGCACTTATAACAAGTAAATTCTTTCTGAGAATTAACACCGTTCGGTGAGTACGTCCACTTGGTTGTTGATTGCGGTCCACTTTTAACTGGAAATCTTTGATAACCTACATCTTTGGTTAAACTTGATATCATTTCATGGAGAGCTTTCAATTGCTCGCACAATGCACCGGTCTGCTTATCAACTTCATTTTTGGTGATTGTGTCCACTTGTCTGGCGTATTTATTAGCTCGCAAGTCCTTTGCAGCACTTTGTTCTGGCTGACACTGTTTTTCTGAATTGAGAAATGACTCCGTCCCCAATGCTGCCCTTATTGCCTCATCCAATGTTTTCGGATGGGCCCTAAAGATGCCAGCCCGCACCTCCCCATTCTGAATGGCATCCAGATAGTGCCCCCGTGCCAGTCTTTCAGTCTTTCTCTCGAGTCCCGGGGAAGTTCTGGATAAGCTAGCTCCGTCAATCGCCGTATGGCTTGACCAAGTTCTTGTAACGTCTCATTCTCTTTTCTCTTTCTGCCCCGCAATTCAGTCAAGAATGTTTCCGCTTGCTCTCCTGGGCCAAAACGCCGATCGAGTCTGGCAGTCAGTTCATCGAAACTAAGTTTCTCTCCTGCCGATTCATCCCCCAGTACTTGTTGTGCTGCTCCCTTCAAGCTGGCCGCCAAGAAAAACGCCTTTTCTTCCGCCGTCCAGCCATTAATTACTGCACAAGACCCAAAATGTGCCTTGTAATCACGCCAGGGTATTATTCCTGCAAATCTATCAGGGATGAGACTGAGTTTTCGTTGTGCTCGGTTATGCCTTCTGTCACGTTCAGGTGTAGCTGCCATCGGTGAAGTTATCAATTGCTCCAATGGAGTTATTTGCCGTCCCACGGTCGCACTCCATCCCGGCTGGTTAAATCCTTCCACTACTGAAGTGGGCCCTGCTATTGGAGTCGCCTGCTGACCCGCAGTTGCACTCCGCCCCGGCTGGGTAAATCCTTCCACTCTTGAAGTGGCCCCTGCCAGTGGAGTCGCCCGCTGTCCCACGGTTGCACTCCATCCCGGCTGGTTAAATCCTTCCACTACTGAAGTGGGCCCTGCTATTGGAGTCGCCTGCTGACCCGCAGTTGCACTCCACCTCGGCTGGGTAAATCTGTCCACTCTTGAAGTGGCCCCTGCCATTGGAGTCGCCTGCTGTCCCACGGTTGCACTCCATCCCGGCTGGTTAAATCCTTCCACTACTGAAGTGGGCCCCACACTGCATTGGAGTCGTCCGCTGTTCCGCAGTCGCACTCCACCCCGGCTGGGTAAATCCTTCCACTCTCGAAGTGGCCCCTGCCATTGGAGTCGCCTGCTGACCCGCAGTTGCACTCCACCTCGGCTGGGTAAATCTTTCCACTCTTGAAGTGGCCCCTGCCATTGGAGTCGCCTGCTGTCCCACGGTTGCACTCCATCCCGGCTGGTTAAATCCTTCCACCCTCGAAGTGGCCCCTGCCATTGGAGTTGCCCGCTGTCCCATGGTTGCACTCCATTCCGGCTGGTTAAATCCTTCCACTACTGAAGTGGGCCCCACACTGCATTGGAGTCGTCTGCTGTTCCGCAGTCGCACTCCACCCCGGCTGGGTAAATCCTTCCACTCTCGAAGTGGCCCCTGCCATTGGAGTCGCCTGCTGACCCGCAGTTGCACTCCACCTCGGCTGGGTAAATCTTTCCACTCTTGAAGTGGCCCCTGCCATTGGAGTCGCCTGCTGTCCCATGGTTGCACTCCATCCCAGCTGGTTAAATCCTTCCACCCTCGAAGTGGCCCCTGCCATTGGAGTCGCCCGCTGTCCCATGGTTGCACTCCATTCCGGCTGGTTAAATCCTTCCACTACTGAAGTGGGCCCCACCATTGGAGTTGTCCGCTGTTCCGCAGTCGCACTCCACCCCGGCTGGGTAAATCCTTCCACTCTCGAAGTGGCCCCTGCCATTGGAGTCGCCCGCTGTCCCACGGTCGCACTCCATCCCGGCTGGTTAAATCCTTCCACTGCTGAAGTGGCCCCAGCCATTGGAGTCGCCTGCTGTCCCACGGTCGCACTCCATCCCGGCTGGTTAAATCCTTCCACCCTCGAAGTGGCCCCTGCCATTGGAGTCGCCCGCTGTCCCACGGTTGCACTCCATTCCGGCTGGTTAAATCCTTCCACTACTGAAGTGGGCCCGCCATTGGAGTCGTCCGCTGTTCCGCAGTCGCACTCCACCCCGGCTGGTTAAATCCTTCCACTCTCGAAGTGGCCCCTGCCATTGGAGTCGCCCGCTGTCCCACGGTCGCACTCCATTCCAGCTGGTTAAATCCTTCCACCCTCGAAGTGGCCCCTGCCATTGGAGTCGCCCGCTGACCCACGGTCGCACTCCATCCCGGCTGGTTAAATCCTTCCACTCTCGAAGTGGGCCCCGCCATTGGAGTCACCCGCTGACCCACGGTTGCACTCCATTCCGGCTGGTGATGACTTGA
This sequence comes from Zoroaster sp. YZ-2022, assembly GCA_029582265.1. NCBI lineage: Eukaryota > Metazoa > Echinodermata > Asteroidea > Forcipulatida > Zoroasteridae > Zoroaster > Zoroaster sp. YZ-2022. The sequence goes on from CM055831.1 coordinate 34,431,459, forward strand.
CACCCCTGGTGCAAATTCCGCCTGTGGAGTTATCCACCGTTCCCCGGTCACACTCCACCCTGGCTGATTAAATCCTTCCACCACTGCTGAAGTGGCCCCAGCCATTGGAGTCGCCCGCTGTCCCGCAGTCACGCTCCTTCCCGGCTGGTGATGACTTGACACGCCTGGTGCAAATCCCGCCTGTGGAGTTATCCGTCGTTCCCCGGTCACACTCCACCCCGGCTGATTATGACTTGGCACCCCTGGTGCAAATCCCGCCTGTGGAGTTATCCGTCGTTCCTCGGTCGCACTCCACCCCGGCTGATTATGACTTTGCACCCCTGGTGCAAATCCCGCCTGTGGAGTTATCCGCCGTTCCTCGGTCGCACTCCACCCCGGCTGATGATGACTTGGCATCCCTGGTGCAAATCTCGCCTGTGGAGTTATCCGCCGTTCCTCGGTCGCACTCCACCCCGTTTGATGATGACTTGGCATCCCTCGTGCAAATCCCGCCTGTGGAGTTATCCGCTGGTCCGCGGTAGTACTCCACTCTGGCTGATGAAGACGTTGCTGTTCCTGCTCAGATGAAAGTATTGGTGAGTAAGTATGAGTTAAATTGGGATCCCATCTCACCTGTCGTTGTTGCGATCCTCCTGCTGCTGATGTGTGTACTGCTTGGTGTGGCTGTGGTGTTTCCATTGTTGTCTCTAGTGGTTCAGCTATTCCTACAACCGATGATTTTGATCCTCTTGCCAACGGCGTAGACATATATGACGGTTGAAGAGGTGTCTGTGTCATGTAGAGCCCTGACGACCCAACTGGTAACCGCCCTGTTGATATTTCCGCCGTCCCCGCTCTTTGCATGTCCCATTCCTCTTGTCCCGTACGTTGTGTAGTCTGCGGTTCCACCCGCCGCTCTCCTGCAGTTTTCACCAGTGTAAGGTCGATAAACGCAGTCGTTCTTACTGGTGAGACTGTCGGAGTGGAGGGTGTCTCTGCTCGTTGGAGCACGAAGATAGTAGTCGTTACTGTTGATGGTGTTGTCTGAAAAGATCCCTTTGGTCCGGGATAATGGAATTCTACGTCCGAATCCATTTGCTCAACCCAATCCGCTTGGATCAAATCCTCCACACGTTCCATGATTTTTGCGATGTGTAATCCTCTGTTTTATCCTCAAGCTGTATCTCAGTCGACTCCTTTGGTGGATCCCACCGCTGCCACCAATGTAATGTTTGTCTTAACCTATTCCTTAAGCGCACGGGTAGCGTGATAGGCTTCTAAGCAATAGGTTCCTGCGGTGGTGGATCGCAGCTTCCAAGTCAATGAATGCAGCTCTGAGTTGTTCACAGCCCCATGCAGATCATAGTGAGGATCGCATGCAGATCTTACACAGTGAGGATCCTATACCAATAACAGTGAGGATCGCGTGAGGATCCCATGCAGATCACAGTGAGGATCGCGTGAGGATCCCATGCAGATCACAGTGAGGATCGCATGAGGATCCCATACAGATAACAGTGAGGATCGCATGCAGATCTTACACAGCTAGTGAGGATCCTATACCAATAACAGTGAGGATCGCGTGAGGATCCCATACAGATAACGGTGAGGATCCCAGTTACACTAATACTAAAGTAAATGGACACCAGAAACGGTTTTCTATGGTGATTACATAGCAGCAAGAACAACAACACTTTATTCAGAACAACTTCTCCTTATATAGGATCTCAACCCCTAGACAACGCATGTAAAATCAAGTCATGTACAAAACATATGGCCTATACATTAGTACAGTAAGTAACTGACCAATCAGTGTCGTGATGAGTGACCCCTAATGCATGATGTAAACATAGGTGACTAGAGCGGAACGTTCCATTGTGTAAAAGGTGATAAATATTGCAGGGTGAACTCTAATAGGACTAAAATCATGGATCATTACAGTATAAATGCCCTTTGAATCTTTGGTAAAATAGTTAAAGCTGCAAATTTTCTCTGCTTCCACTTCCCATAAGTGTTAGCCCAGCTACTTGTGAATAAAGCTACATGAAACTGAAGAGGATATGAAAGTAAATCTTGTCGCTTCATTTGTAAAAGTTTTTCCTCCAGCATTGTACATCTCCGAAGTCAAAAATTTAAAGTTTGACCTAGAGCCGGAACTACTTTATGCAAATGAGGTCAAATGACATCAGAGGTCAAAGGTGGTCAACCAACAACGACCCTCCCCAGGGAAGAAGACTTCAATTGTATATTGTATATCGTTGAGGGCGCATTTTATTATTATATTATTACATTCTTGTGCATATTAATGAGATGACATCACTTGACAACGTATACAACCACACTAAAAAAAACACGTATTTCTTGTTTAACAAATATAGCAACTGAAAATACAGGCTTTTATCTTTATTATTTCACACCGTTCGATGCAATTCTTTTATTTTGAGAGTTAAGATTTATTTTTACCGGTTTATAAGTTTGCAATATTATGAATTAAAAGGATAATATTTATACATAGTTTAATCATGGACAATGAATTGCACCGGGTATATCATATTTAATTTACTGCTTTGGTAGCCATTAATTTAATGAAATTAACTCCAAAGGTGGTGCTGATCATTAAGTAGTAAACACTGGATTTATACTTTCTACCTTATACTGATAACTTAAAATTCGTCATGGAGAGACACATTTTTATTCAAAGTGGAGATTGTAGCCAATTCACCCCCCTAGTGCATCTGAACAGAGAAACCATGAGTAAAATCTACATTATCATAGAAGTCATCAACATCGCTCAAAAACCCCTGCCACTCTTTATCAGGTCGATCTATTTCTACATTGTCTGGAAATTTATCTGGCAGATCGTCCCAAAATTCGGCCAATCGCAATGATTTGTTGAAAGTGACCGAATCTTCCGAATCTGAAATTGTGATAGGTGACTTATCAACTTCATCAAAACCACGTTTTTGGCCTGGACATGGAGACAAAGGTAATAGTACGGTAAGTTTCTCCAGTTCGTGTGGAGGAGAGTAGAATGGTGTTGTAGGAGGGGTTATGTCGGGGGAATGGGGTGTATCAACCCCATGTAGCATAGGATCGCTGAGCTCAACTAATGCTGCTGCTGCTATTTCTTCATTTGTGTACGATTGAAAATCGGTCACAGGGTCATACAATACATCACCTCTTTCAAACATTGGCACCCCTTGTAAAATTTCCCATGTATGGTTACGAATAAATTCCCAAACAAGGGGATGACACACTTTCTGTATTTTTGCCAATGGTTCAAACTTTGTCAAGCCCTGATAACAATATGACCGATTCTCTATCGCATTCTGTTGACAATGACATGCTGCGAAACGCCAAAGCGGCTTATTGCATGTCACAAATACTGGTGTGCGACGTAAGTGCGCTTCGCCTTGATGCTTTATTGGGACCCGAGTGTTTTGTCCTAGAATTATTTTGGTTTTTTCTATTATACACATGTCGATATAAGGTTCATTCAACACGATCATTCTCTTGTCAACGCACTCCTGCCATGTAAATGCGTAGCCACTAATGCCCTGGGTCACTTCTCCGACATGTTGCGCTAGAACTTGTAGTGAATTAACAATCCAGGTTTTCCCTGCATTGCTCGCCCCCTCAAAAATCATAGTATTAATCTTGGGCAATTTCTTATCAAATATCTCGTGAATTCTTTCTTCCAATTGTATGAGATCGACCCCTTGCTGCTGCGCCCAGAGCATTAAAATGGCGCACGATTCGCGTAGCGTACAGAAATCAATGGATGATATATCAAAACCAAACTTATCTGTATCTAGTGTATCATCTACAGCTTTTAAGTCAACAAACGACTGGTATTCTGTCTCAAGTTCCTCCATGGTCTTGTCTAGTGAATGCACCATCACGTGCGTCTTAGCCTTTTCAAACACACTTCGGTAAGTTGATTTATAGTAGATGCGTTCGAAAACTTCTTGCTCTGTATAATTGGCCAAAGTTCACATCTCCGCACCATAAGACGTGGTAGTGAACTCCGTTCGTTTTACACGCTGGACCAGACTTATCGCTCTGAGGATCGTGTTCCACCAAAATCCACTGTTCTTTTGAGAAATGATGCTGCATCGCTGAATAAACGGTTCTGAAGTCAACGTCTGCATCGTGGTTTATGCGCGAGATGACAATACCGGAGAAAAAAATAGTTGATTTTGTCGTCATGACATTGAATACTTTCTCTCACAGTATTTGGTTAGCACTCTGATTATCAGGAGAGAAGTCATAGGATGTGACCTTAGCTAACTGCAGCATGAACTTGCCAACAAGCTGACCAGCACCAGCCTTGGAGGAATGTAGGGCACCATCAGTGACATGATTGACCATGATCCCCTGCAACTGATTCAAGAGAGGTCTGCTGGGGTTGACGTAGCCCTGCGCAGGAACCAACAAGGTTCTTTCAGCATCCAATGCAGCAGGAGTGACCTGAGTATAAATATTGAATAGCAAAAGGATTGTTGAAAGCAAAATGTGGATAACACTATCTAAATAAGGAATTCCAGATGAAAAATAGAAATGAAGAGGGACCTCTCAAAAATAAAGTTGTTGTGGGAGAAGGGATGGTCTACTGAGGGGGCTACTAGCAGATGAGGGCCACTGATAAGGAAGGACCTGACCTCTGAGCCTACTGGTTGGGGAGGGACAAATTTGAGGGGAATGCCCACTTGGAGGAAAGGTCAGAGAGGGGGAAGACCCTCATCAGAGAGGTAAGGGACCACTTGGAAGGTATGGCCCACTGAGAGGGAGTGCAAATTCAAGGGACCTTGGTCCCCGAAGAGGGAAAGGGAAAGCCTTTTGGGAAGAAAACAAAGGAAAAGGGCTCCCATTTTCACAAGGGAAGGGCCACCCCTAAGGGATGAATATAAAAGGGCCTCGAGTAATCAAGGATGGTGATGGAAAGGCTTTTAACAGATTTGAGGAATAGCAAAGAACTATCATACATACCAAGACATCTGATTTATGCTTGAATTCCAGAACACCTTGAGGGTAGTCCTGGGCACCTGGCACACTGTCTGGATGAAGGTGCCACTCCTCGACAACGGCGGATCTAGGCCCAAAGTTTAGGGGGGGCCAAATGCTCAGTGGAGGGGTGTATTTGCGAGCGCAAAACGTTTCTGGTGGGGTTTGTTTGTTTTGTGGGTCTAGACGACAATACTTGATTTAGTATGAAATTTCAGTGATAAGCTTTGGATTTGAACCCGCAACCTTGTGATTGTAGGCTAGGTCCTGCGGTCTAACCACTTGACTAATGCAGGGTTTCCGGAAATGCTTAGCTTCTGGTTGCTCTGAGCGGACAAATATTATTACGTTGATACTTACTGCTCATATGACGATGGAAGACTAATCTTTCAAGTCACTGCTCCTGCTCGTACTCACAAGATTGAAATGCGTTTTATGCACGCGATGTTCGCGCCAAGTCTAAACGTAGGGCCTACATTGCGGACGTTGCATGGCTCACCTAATATCCAGGAAACCCCACACAACCAGTCGCGTGTGCATAAGCCATGCATACAATCACCGTGTACGCCTCGTCTAATGCAGCTTGGCTTAACTGCACAAACTACCATTGCAAATTTTGTGGCAATGTTGGATCGTGAGTAGGATTATGAACACATTCATGTAGCCAATCAGTGTGTTGTAATTTGCATACTTTAACAAAAGCTGAACGTATAAGCAAGACTTAGCTGCACAAGGAGGGGGCGTAAAGTTGTGGGGTGTTGTTTTGTCTCTCTTTCCCCTTTTTTCTTCTTTCTTTTCTTTTCTTTTCTTTTCTTTTTTTTTTGGGGCGTACAGCTGGTTTTTTGGGGGGCCATGGCCCTGCTGGCCCCCTGGATCCGCCGTTGCTCCTCGAGCGCCCTCTCAGGCATCACCTCGTAGAGGTACAGCATGTCTGGATGGTTAGAGGTGGTAAAACAGGCCAGGAGACTGCCACGAAAGATGGTGAAGATGAGTCGTGGGTTTACATAGGGCAGTCTGGAGATGAATGGAGACAGAAAACTTGAGAATTTTTTTTCCATCCTCCTTAATATATATCAGTTTTGTTGAAAGATTTAATGACCCTGCAATTTATTTTTGGTTCATATGATCGCTTCCTCCCCCACCCCTTGATTTAATTCCTCAGTACCTGTGTGTTCCCATCATGACCTTGTTGGTGTGAAGTGGGGGACTCTTTGTTCCAGATGTCAAAGTCACTCCCCTTGCAAGAGCTGGCGATGAAATCCTCAGACATGCATAACACTTGTCCTTGCTCTGAAAACAGAATCAAACAGATTTTTTTAAATAAAGACTCAAATGATATGTTATGAATAACAGTGGCTTCATCCAATGTTGTACCTTCTCTTAAAAACAAATTAAAATCCACACTTACTACAAGACTCGGCAGATCTCAAATGGAGAACTACGTTCGGTGGGGTTGTAGCTATAGTGACACTCCAAAGCCAATGTTCGTCGTCATTTTGGCATGATGTAATACTGCATGGCGACCATCTGTTGAACATACACAGCTTTCTACTGGCCCATAATGACTCTACAAGGAAGAACAATATATTGCTATGGTTACCACTTTTATTTCAATTTACACTATTCATAAAATGCCTGTATATGCATCAAGATATAAACCCCAGTATATGAAAATCTCATTTTATTTAACGTTTTCATTACCGATTTGTTTCAACAGGATGTCCCACTGGTTACCGAATTGTTTGCCCAGTCATGCATGAATTCACACATTATTGCACAACAGTATGCATCCATTTACAGGCACTTTTTTCTAAACTCATTTTTCAACATGAAGACTTTGTTGGAGATAGATATATTCAATGAAATGATTATTGCTTACGAAATTCCCTTTCATATGATACCAAAATCATTGGCATTGCATATAAAATGATCGAGTTATTTATTTTACTTCCCCTAACTTTGTTTCACAAACACAGAGAGCATTTTGTACACAAGTGTATGGCGTTCCATAGCATAAAAGGCCATTGACTTGTATTATGTCTGATTTCTAAAATAGAAACATGTAGGTTGGGCTATACCATTAGAAAGATAAGGAATCAGTCTTTCCAACCATATATAGCATGGGTATGGACTGCACAGAAGGGAAAAAATACAGCTGTTTTAAAAACTGGTCATGATACTCCCAATTAAGTGCTAGCTGTGTGTGGTGACCTTGGTCGACTAAAGTCGCCAATGGTAAGCAACAGGGGGTATGTGTGTTGTAGTCGCCAACATTTGCCAATATGGTAGTAAAAGGGTTAAAGAATAAGTGAAAATACATTTTGATTGTTCATATTCATTCTTTGGATGAAGAAATTCAATTTGTACATTTTTTAAAGTACTTTTTGTGAAATGATAGTAACCAAGGCAAATATATTTCAAGGGATGTTTGACATCAATACTAACTGTACACTAAGCAAGTTTTATATAACACTGAAATTTTGCTCTTTGAGAATTCAAAGGGTATAGACTGACTTTAAAACAAAAAAACACCAATAAACACAATGAAGAAAAAATGGAAGATACTCATACCAGATTTTTTATGACACTCCCCGTCATGCTAGCCCAGATCCTGACCGAGTTGTCCTGGCTTCCCATCGCCAAAAGCACATCCTTCTGTAGTGTCTCCCCAAAATCTCCCGATATGATGGGCCGGTGGGGTGAAGACGTAACACCTTATCATCACAAGATTGAATTAAATCCAAAATACAATTAAAGTCACACATAAGATTTGAGGCTTTGCATGGTGGAATGCATGTGTTCAAAGTCAACATCGTCAGCATAATCACCTTCATCAGCACTTCCCACTTCATAATTCCATGAAAATATCGTGTGTTTCGCATCTTGTTGTGAGTTCCATGGAGGCCGCCATTTTTAATTCAACGTGTGTGGTAAACCGCATAGGGTCATGTGTAATTAACGTAAACAAAAACTTGACACAATCTGAGCTGATCGGATCGGAGTGTTTCGTCTGTTCTCGTATAAACGTCATCATTAGTCAATATTTATTAGCTAATTTGCATTGAAGGTACATGACCTCGAATTCTTATTGGTGTAGTGATATGGAGTTATAACATAAATTAATCAGACAATTAATTATTGTTATTAAAATGATTCCCTTGCTTTACGCGCGAGCTGCATGCGTGCGTAAGCGTCTTAACAAGTAGATGAAACTCGAGTTGTGAGTGACCCCGATTTGACCTTACTTCCTGTCCAAACCGGAAGTCAAAGTTTAATATTTAAAAAAATCATATCTCAACAACCACAACAGGTAAATGGACATTTTTTGCACTATTGTATAGATTGTTAATTGTCGAAAAATATTTACAAAAACATGACCCCAATTTGACCTTACTTCCTGTCCAAACCGGAAGTCAAGGTTTAACATTTAAAAAAATCATATCAACAACCACAAGAGGTAAATTCACAATTTTTGTACCATTGTACAGATTGTTAATTGTCAAAAAATATTTACAAAAAGGTGACCCCAATTTGAACTTACTTCCTGTCCAAACCGGAAGTCAAAGTTTAATATTTAAAAAAAATAATATCTCAACAACCACAAGAGGTAAATTCACAATTTTTGTACCATTATACAGATCGTTAATTGTCAAAAAATATTTACAAAAAGGTGACCCCAATTTGACCTCACATCCTGTCCAAACCGGAAGTCAAAGTTTTAAAAAAATCATATATCAACAACCACAAGTAGTAAATTGACATTTTTGCACCATTGTATAGATTGTTAATTGTTGAAAAATATTTACACAAAGGTGACCCAATTTGACCTTAATTCCTGTCCAAACCGGAAGTCAAAGTTTAATATTTAAAAAATCATATCTCAACAACCAAAACGGGTAAATTCACAATTTTTGTACCATTGTACAGATCGTGAATTGTCAAAAAATATTTACAAAAAGGTGACCCCAATTTGACCTTAATTCCTGTCCAAACCGGAAGTCAAAGTTTAATATTTAAAAAATCATATCTCAACAACCAAAACAGGTAAGTTCACAATTTTTATACCATTGTACAGACCGTTAATTGTCAAAAGATATTTACAAAAAGATGACCCCAATTTGACCTTACTTCCTGTCCAAACCGGAAGTCAAAGTTTAATATTTAAAAAAATCATATCTCAACAACCACAAGAGGTAAATTCACAAATTTTGTACCATTGTACAGATCGTTAATTGTCACAAAATATTTAAACAAAGTTGACCCCAATTTGACCTTACATCCTCCCGAACACCTAGAGTTTGTGTCGAGACAAACTCTGAATCTCTAGTTTTTCTTCCTTTCGTGCCGAGTTTGACAAAGTCTGAATCTTTAAATCAGTCATCACTCTCATTCTACGCACTTCTTGGAATAGTTTTAATCTATTTGTCCACGGTGATAGAATTAACGTTTTTGCATATCGTGAGATATGTTTAGGGCTAAATAAACCTTATGTTTATTTATAATCAAAACAATTACCACATTATTATATGAAAGCGGGCTTGATGTTAAGTCAGATAAGGTACCAATCATACTGAAAAATAATTCAGCAACAAACAATTTGGTTGTCCTTTTCTCAATATGAACACCGATTATGAAAAACTTTCACATGTTAGATTTATGATATGGGTTGAAATGGTACCACATTACCTTCCCTTTAACTTACTAATATAACAAATTATCTCAAACTTACCAGTTTAACACAGAAATCCCTCAAGTTGACACATCCTGCAAATGCAGTAGAGCTACAGAACCATCTGATGGTAGCATGGTCATTGGCCACAGACAGAGGGCAGCATACTCCAACATTGATCTGTAGAAAAATAAAATAATTTCAATATTGTTTAAATTCAACTTCAAGCCAAAAAATATTTTCATGGCAAATAAAAAAACAACTATCACACATTGTGCATCCAGCTGGCTTGTGACAAACTTAAAATGATCCAGTCCCAGCCGGATAGAAGGTAATTAACCCTTATGTCTTAAGTATTGGTCAATAAAGCTGATGACAAAAGGGATAACCCATTTTGCTTGAGTTCAGGGGCGTTATTTTGAGCCACAATGCAAAGTTGTGAGAAATGAACAGGTACCCCCACACAATCAACCGAGTTGTGTGCACTGATGCGCAACGTTATCCGCACAAATCTTGCTTGCAACATGTGTGTCGATGATCAGGCTAAATCGTCATATCATGTTTATGCTCATAAGTCTCTAAAATTTAAAAATATTTTTAAAACATACAGGTGGGGACTTTCTTTTTGTGAGGTGTTTATTATACCGCATAGGCCTACTAGTAGTGCTTATATAAGCAATTAGTTAAATTTTAAGGTTCGGAATAAAATTACCCCCTCAACTTATAGGTCTGCATAACTTATGTTTGATATAGGCTATTTGAGTTATAACTTTGGAACCAAACATTTCTGCTATTAAATCAATTTCCTGCACCTTATTTAGCATGGCTAAGATTTCATGTACACAATTAAACCAATTGTGTTAAGTTTGGCAAGATGGTCAAGATGTGAAAGGTTTATGCTCCTTAAAAACCAAATACATGTACTTTGAAGGGGTCATAGGTCAGATTGTGTGAAAGCTACAGTACAGCACTGGTACTGTTAGCAACCCTTTAGTTGGGAAACATTACACGACCAACTAATTCTTAAGAAGCATTAAACAGAAATTTTCAACATAGTGAATATCTTCAAGTGTAATGCAAGTAAGGAAAAGTTTAAAATATTCGTTTGTTTCAGCAGTGCATGGTGGAATTATTCTATGGTACCATAGATTAATTGTGGTAATGTTAGTACAACTTTAATTGTGCTTATTTTGTGTTCATCGGGGGGAAAAAATACACAACCAACGTATTGAATATCTTCAAGTGTGCATTGCAAGTAAAGAAAAATCAATGATGTTTAAAAGATCATCTTATTTCAGTGTGCCACAGAGCAGTGCATAGTGGAATTATTCTATGGTACCATAGATTAATTCTGTCAAACAATTATTGGGAAAAAATTTAAATATATTTGTTTCAAATTAGCACAACATACAAAACTATTTCAAAGCATAAAACAAATAAATATACTTAATTTTTTTCTTCATTTTAAATTACCAATGTTGTACTTTGGCTTTAATATGAAAGGGCTTCTCTTACATTTTGTTAGAAAATTTGTTCCAGAAACAAATGTATATTGTACCGACATTGGCACTTTAAAATTATTCGGAGCATAGCTTGTTTAGTTCTGTAAACTTAAAGTGGTCTTCTGAAACATCATTTCAAACTATTGGTAGTTATTGGTCAAAATAATTATTCTTTGCATGTCACAGTTAAAGGCAGTTTTGCTAGGGTTATAAATCCAATGTCATTTGTGGTATCTGTCGGCAAACTTCTGGAAAAAGTACTTTTTCCTTAATTGCACAACAAAGCTAAAATTTTCACAGATTGGTTGTTTAAGGTGTTTCAAATAGAGTATGAGATAATAACATTTAGTTTTTCAAATATTGATACATTTAATTCTGTTTAAAGGTAAGGTAAAGGATTGATAATTTAAAACCGACAACAGTTTTGATTTGTAATGTAATTTTGTCAGGCGCTGCCTCTTTTTAGAAAAATTTCCAGTAAGAATTTAGCAAACATTGCTCCTTCCAAAATTCAACATTAAAATGATTACAAAAAAATCTTAATGCTTTTTCACTAAATTAAAGTGACAATTTAATAAATGCAAATATTTATGAGCAAACTCAAAAAAATTGTTTTGTAAAAATTACCAATGTTGTACCTTCTCTTTAAATAGCAGAGCAATTTGTAAAAAATTCTAGGCAATAGAGAATTTATGTTCAATATTCACAACTACTGAAGTTGTGTAAAAATTGTAAACTAAGTTTAACTAAATAATATCAGAGAACACTAATACAAAACTACTCACTTAAAAAGAAGTTTGTCTTAAACTGAAGTTGGTCAGTACAATAATTATAAGTTCTTTTATTTTTGAAAAAACACATTGTATTGTCAGGTGATTGATAATCAAAAACTACATGACTTTTTAAAAGTATCTTTCAAACTGGTTAAGTAATTGAGTAGAAGAATTTCTTTTAAAAATATTTGATCAAACATGACAATAAAATCTTATGTCATGTCCGTGTGCATTTCCAAATTCTTTTAGTTGAATTATGTTTGTTAGGCCTGTAGAATTGGAATATTACAGACCATTATTTGATAACATGATAATCATAAGCACCATTTATGAATAAAATCTAGTAATTATAAATGCATTATTGGAGTTATTTACTGGGTGGGTGGGTAGGTCTCGGACATCTACTGGGTGGATAGGTAGTGATCAGTCATCTACTGGGTGGGTCTCCGTCATCTACTGGGTGGATGGGTGGTTTCAGGCCATTGTATAAAGCACACCTTGATACACAAAAAGGATGAAGACATTTTTCAGTTAAGAATATTTATGATAGGATTGTCATAAATGCTTGCCTAAAAGAGAGTGTCGTGAAGTGTCATGGCCGAGTGGTCTAGCTTACCGGACTCAAGTTCTGGTGTTAGCAGCAGAATGTGGGTTCTGAATCCCGGCCGTGACACTTGTGTCCTTGAGCAAGACACTTAACCATAATTGCTTCTCTCCACCCAGGGGTTAAATGGGTACCTGTGAGGGCAGAGTTGGTTGATTAGCCCTATATGCGCTGTAATGAATGGCAGCAATTGAGCTGTATACTCCCCAGGGAGCTGAGATGGTTTCAGGAATGATTTATGAGCCTTATGAGCAGGGGTAATAATATAATGCGCCTTGAGCACCACTCAGTTGGTGGATACGTGCGCTATATAAGTCCACACATTATTATTATTATTAAAATAAAAAGTTATAGATTTGCTTTAAATTCAAATTCCTGGTCCACTTGAGGGCATAATATGCAGTTATCAATAATCCATGTTCACACATTAATTTTGGTTTAATAATTACATTCACAGTAAATTCCATTCTAGTTTGTTGTAAATTGTATTTTGCTTATTGTATTTAATTTGTCATTTGATGCTATGTTGTAAAGCGCTGTGGTACCTTCCTGTGTAAGAGCGCTATATAAATGATTATTATTATTATTATTATTATGATATTCCGGAGAGATCATTGAAAATTTTTAGCCTCATATATGATATGAATAAATGAGACCCTGCAGATGTATGTAACTGGACAAGAGGTATTCTGTGTAGGAATTTCAAGCAAATCCAAAACAAGTTAGTTGCCATCTCCAAAAAATACAAAAATTCAAAAATCACAAGGGGTATATTTTGTATTATTTTTCAGAATTTTACAACAAAATTTAATTTCATAATTGTAGATTCTGAGAAGACCCTATGATGAGAAACTCAATGTTTTGATCAGTATCTTACTTCAACTGTACTTTTAATCCTACTTAAAATTCCTTTTTTAATTTTTCTAAGAGAACAACCACCTTATGTAACCACTGACCAGTTAAAAAATGTTTCTATTGATTTTTGGGGGTACAGAAAGCGAAAACAATCTTTAAAATCCACTTTTATTATGTTTTCGGTCTTTATTTCCCTTCTAAAAAACCCTCCCCTTCAGAAAATAGAAGTATCCTATTATATACTACTCAAAACAATTTAGGGAACACCGGAATAATCTCAGTTAAAGTAAGATCATTTATTTCAGATAAAAACAATGTTTCACAGAATTGATGAGAAACAACTGCACAATGAAACAGATGAAAAAGGATGCATGTAGTGATTGCACATTTCATGACATGACTACTGAAAGAGAGAGGGAGTTGCAAATGAAAATCCCGGTTCATGGAACATTTCAAACCTATTTGATGTTAAAAATCCGGTGTTCCCTAAATTGTTTTGAGTAGTATTGTTGTCACTAACAAGGGAGTTGACAAGATCAGACTGACATGACTGAGGAAGTCATCGTAAACCAAAAATGCCTGATTTTTCATGAAATAAATATCCTGGAATAGTTTGAAGTATATATCCATCATCATCCAAATGTTCTCCACATTACTGGGTAGATAAGATTACATTATTGGTTATATTGAATGAGAAAAAGTGGCGGTCGGATACGACATTCTACCCAAATGGCCAAACCAAATTATGTGCATAAATTATCATTTCTAAGGAAATTAAAAAATTTCAAATCAGACATTATTTCTCAATAACTACTGAAGTAATGATTTGATTTACGCTCAAAAGTAATTGTCATTAAGCAAATCAGGCAAAAAAAACTCACAATTATGTTTAATAATTAGGACTTATTAATAACAAATAATTTGCATAAATATGCATTCATTTTGTTGAGATTCTGATAAAATATGGGGGGGCGTGGTTCAGAGGGTTCAACCCCCCATGGTCCTTCCGATTTTTTTTAGTAAAAAAAGAGAAATATGGTACATAAAGTGTTGTTTTAACCGGTGCTACCTCTGGGCATGATTGCAAGAATTTAGCATTTAACATGAGGTCGGCGGCATAGCCAGGACTTTTTAAGTGGGGTGGCCCAGGGGTATGGGTTTTTTCCCTTTTCTTTTTCTTTCCTTTTTTTGGGGCACTATCGGGATTTTTCGTAGAGGGGCAATGGAAATTTGTGTGGTACAATGGAAATTTGTGGGAGGCACGTCCCCCGGGCCCCACTCCCCCCGCCCACCCCACTCCCCCGCCCCCCCCCCCCATATTTCCAGTTCACACATCAGGTGAAATTTAAAAAAATACTATTAAGGATGTCTTATGTCGTAATTTGGCCAAAAAAGTCCCATCAGTGTGTCTATATAAACCACTCTATGGTCCTTAAAAACGTCTGTAACAATAGTGTATTGCATACATGATACAAAAATCCACCACGTGGTTTTTCAAATACGTTCGAAATGCCGCGCTTATGTGTAATAGTTATTCAATTTAGTTGTTCAGTTTACGTCTTTAACACAATAATTATTTAACAAAATGATTCCTGAACTCACCATAACTCTTCAGAAGTAATTCTGCCCGTTTTTTGCCTGCTAAAATCTGGAAAAATCGAGTCAAAAACGAAAAAGGTCTGCCGAATTCAAAATGGCGTTCGTCTTGGATTCGTTTGTCTTGCGTCAGCTCATGCTTACGAGCGTCTTCTAGAAACACCTGTTGCAACGTGCGCGCGCTCAATTCAATGCTAATTTGCATATTTTTATCTTTTCAAAACCAACTATTCTTAAGATGGGTTGTCTTATAAGCAGTGATCAAAACTACACCATAATTTGGAACGTAATCAATTAAATTTTAATGAATGTTCAATTCAGAATGAAGTATTTTGTCAGTTTTAAGTATTAAACAAAAGTTTTTATTTTGGTAAGAAAGAAGAATTGGGAAAAAGTTAATACTGCATAAATGTTGACTTACCCCCATAGAGTGGAACATTCCAGTTTGATTTCTGCGGTAACATTTTCCATATATGGTAATTTGAATATTGCGCAATGACCAAGAATTCATGGGGAATAAATCCAATTTAAATCAAGTATGATTTCTTTCATATAATATGTGAAGAAAAAAGTGAAATAACTTTTGTTTTATTATTAAAAAAGAACAAACTAGTAAAACTCTGAAAAGGGACAGTGGTACAGAAATACATGCAATGGGAATGTTTATTTATTTATTATTTATTTAATTTTTTTAATCAAATTTTGTTTTACCAAAATAAAATAAGTCCACTAATTAAAATTTAAATAAAATAAGTCTACAAAATGAAACAAAATAAGCCCATAAAATAACCAGAATATAGGTTGCGGTCTAACTTTATAAAAATAAAACTCATCAGCGAAAAAGTAATTCGTAAAGATAAGACTGTGGATATATAAAAAAAAAACGCTACAATTAAAACAATAAAACATTGCCAGATATGTTAATTATTGGCCATAACTTTTGATCCTTATTTAGAATATATATTATTTCAAAAAGTGCGTATTTTATATTCTTGTTCAGTGCATATTTTATATTCTAGTTTCCACATTGATATCTCAAAGTGTAAATTTCTTACTTCTATATCATTGACGTTGCACGGATAATGTACATGATAATTAAGGAATGAGATGTGAACATTTGATTCCTCTAACGGTGTGATAATTAGCCTTTGTTTTGTATTTGTCAAAAAGGGGGTTTCTCTAGGTTAAGTTATGTGTGAGGTACCGTAGTGGTGGAACAAACAACAAAGAGCAGAATGTGTGAGCCATCTTTGCACTCAGTATATCAATAATATAATTCTATTATCCAACATGTATGTAACCAAACAAAAAGTCTTGAGATTACGGTCTCGGACACAAAAGTCTCAGTTTCGGAGACTGTAGTGAGATCACAAGATGGAAGGTTAAGAGCTTGTGACTGGAAACCAGGCTGGGGAAATGAATTGGGGAGGAACATTTTGTGTGATTCATCCAAGTATTGAGTCTCATCGGTAGAGAATGAAGTAAAACAGGTGGAGGTTAAGAGCTTGTGACTGTGATTACTGGAAACCAGGCTGGGGAAATGTTTGTGCGAAGTGGCAATTTCAGCAGAAGGGAGGTGCTTGAGTTAATCAAGAAAGGTGCTTCACCTTACAGATTAATACCAAGGGAAACAATGTAATATATATATATTTTTAGATTGAGTTCCAGGCAACTAGACACCATTCAATAACTGCATCAATTCTTTCCATCCATATTTCTAAATGAGGATTGACTCTGTTGAGAAGATCATATATAACTTTCACATAGTGCGTTATATTGTATCCAAGTTTTGCACTGATAACTAATACAAATTTAATTTTGTTCAATAAATATCAGTGCAGACGGTGGCGCTACTTCACTTTGTCGGTGGCAACAGAAGGGTGCGAATGGTGATTTATCCTCCAACGATGCAATGATTGTATTTCACATTAATTTGCAAACCTGTCTTGTATTTGTGAAAGAATGTGTAAGGAAACTCACCATTTATGAGGATCCTTCCCTAAAAAATTAAAAATGAAAGAACAAACATTTTATAAAGAATGTATATTATTTTCAAATTTAGCATAACATTTTGCATTAATAATCAATAAATATCTCATGGTATTATTTCTTTGAATATCAGAGGTGACGACGGTAGAGTGACAGCCCTCAACAGGAAATTTTGCAACCAGCCCCAATAGCAAGAACCTCCTCTCCCAATTAATTTTTAAAAAATTAACTAAAATTCTTTTCAAAGAAATACAAGATGCTTTCAAGATTTATCAGAAAACCTATAAATATCTCTCCCCCTTTATTTTCTAAACTCAGTGGCACAGACAGGATTTCATTAAGAATTTTGTTTTGAGGACCCCAAAGAAAAAAAAAATTTCACTATCCTTTTGATTTTGGTTGAATATTTGGTTGAAAACAATGTTTGTGTTTCATTGCAGTTTCAGGTGCAAAAATAACAATGACAAACAATGACAAATATAAACAAAAAATAAAAGGAAAACTTTGGAGTGTTGGGAAGAGTCATCATCATGATGTCACTGAATCTAAACTCTTTTGTCTTGAGTTTTCAAGATGAGAATTCATCACTGCTACCGGTTGTGCCAGAATCTGATAGATTAGCATCCCAGCAACTGTAACTAGGCATTTTCTCAGCCGAGGATACATTCTTGGTGTCGTACAGTAGGTCAGTGTTGTTAAAAAGTGATGACTGCGTGGGATAGTTGTCGGCCATGCTCATGGAGAGTGCCCTCACATGGGCTTTTGCGAGCGCCGCTTGGATATCATCTTTATGTGGCTGACCATGGCGTCTATGTGACATAAGATGGAACCAGAAGGTTTAAGATGGAGAACAATCATCTCAGTTCCCATGATACACAATCGGTATTTGGTAAAGTTCATTCACTCTCTAGTTTTCAAAACATAAATTAACTAATTTCATCACAATATGTGTTAACATTTTTGAGAAAACAATAAAAATAATCAGGCAACTTTTTGGTTAATTCAACTAAACAGCTTTTGCAAAATACTAGTTATTGGCCTTACGTTTCAAACCTAGCAGGTTCTTTCTCATTTGGTTCATTCTCAAATGTTTTCGTCATTTTGCCTTAGAGAAAGAACCTGCTAGGTTCGAAACGCAAGGCCAATAACTACTATTTTGCATTTATACTACAGGTCCTTTAGGTTGGTAAGCAGTTAATTCTCTGTTTATTTCTAAACAGTTTATGAAATCTAAGTTGAAACCACTTCAGAAGAAATTTTTTTTCAGGATGATTGATGTGTACTCACTTTACAGCGAGTAAGTTTTTAGATAATAATAAAATATTTTGATTATCTCAGGCCTCCCAGAGCCTAATCTACCAAATATAGGTTTTTTAAATAGGTTTTTAAGCAAAATATAGGTTATTTTAAGTTTACCAAATGCCAAAAGTATAGGCTTTTATAGGTTATTTCCCGTGATTATGCAGTGTTAAGTAACAAGTTTTTGGTAAATTGCCTACCTTCTGAGTACTTTTTGCAACAAAGTACATTACCCCATACCCTGTCCAGCAGTACACATGTTATACCGGTAGTTTGGCTACTGTTTTAGCTTCATCTCTTTGTACTTAGGAAGTATTTTTTCTTCAAAGCCATGAGAATTTTATGAGGAAGTTGAAAATGTGTTGCCGGAGATTAAAAATATAGGTTTTTATAGGTTAATATAGGTTTTTTGGGGGGAAATAAAGGTTCCCATTTTGAAATATAGGTTTTTATAGGTTTTATAGGTTTCACTGGGTGGCCTGTTATCTGAAATTTACCAATATTGTACCTTCTCTTTAAGAAATATATGTATAGCCTACAGGTTGTACACATGTTGACATGCAGTAACACATGTGTCAGCAAGTGCCTCGCGCACTGATCATATTTTTCATTCCCAAAAAGGAATAATTATAAATAGGCCTAAATCAAAATAAACAATGTCATGTCCTATTCTGAAGTGAAAATCAAGCTTAGAATTGGCAAGTGTACCTGCCCACAGCAATTTATCCAATTCAGGGACTCACTTGTGTTTGAGTGCAGCTGACCTCTGCTTAACCAGCAATTTCTGAAGTTTCTGTACGTCCTCTGTAAGTGACACTATCGTCAGCTTGTCAACAGAATGCAGTCCTTCAAGCTTAGATAGTTGTCTCTCAAGTTCTTGTATCTGTGAACATTGATAAAATGTTATGGGGTTTCATAATTTTTAAATCCTTTTTTGTTTGTTTCAGGAATAAGGATGGAAGTGACAATATCGTCACAATCAGAGCAGACTTTCAACAGGGCATGGAATCAGTGTCCTAAATTAAGATGAACACAATGACTGAAAATTACTGGCTTATTTATGCAGCAGCAACGGTAATATGACCTTATCATGTGGGGTATTATTTTCAGTCACTGAGTTAATCTAAATGTGACAGGTAGAATTGACGTACCCTATTTTATATATTGCGCCCTCGCTTGACCCTTAAAAGTTGATACCATCTAAGAAGTTGCTTTGTCTTGTGGTCATAACCACCACAGCTTCTGTTTGGGCCACATCATCAAAATATTGTGCTGTCCATATGTATACAGTGTACACTTAATATTCAAGTTCTTCATTGCACCTCATAATGGCTTCCCACTGATTAGACTGGGGTGAGTGTACCTTCATTTAATTTGTTCTTTTATCACACTTATTATCAAGTTATTAATTAGTGTTTTCTGAGTATTATTTTGACATCTAGTCAGAAAATTAATTGGTTTACTCAGTAGTTTAGTCGGTGGAAAGTGAATTATTTGTTTAACTGATTTGCTGATTTGTTTAAATGACATTGAGTTCATTTACAAAATGAATTACTTTTTAGCTTTTATTCTCTTTAGTTACTTTTAATAAGATTGTCTTCATTTATACATTTTTAGGAGTATTTGTTAACTTTCTTTAGTTCCTTTTAATTTCCTTTTTCACTTTGTATGAGTGTGCTCCTTTAAGGATGGATGCATTTTTAATCATCTGATCTATTTTAGAATATTCACCATAGTTTAGTATTTTATACACTCAGTAAATCTAGTTTGGAAACATTCATAAATTTAATACTGTGATCAAACTGCTTTTCTTTAACCTTATACCACCACTTAAAATATTGTACACGTATCAACTATAGGAGTGACCTAGCCATAATAACATGTGGTTTTCCTCAACTGCAAGTGAAAGGTTGAAGGTTATTGGTACTTGGTAGTGGCGCAAGAAACCTTGATTTATTATGGCATGCTCATTTCGCTTCTGGAGTATCAAGTCCCTAGACTATTAGCTGAGTGTTTCTAGAGTATATGAAATCTAATTATCAATTGCCTATAGGTTTGCACACAATTCTGTCCATCGATATTGCTTTGTTATTGATAATAGTATGGTTGTTCTTATTCAAGTTTTCTCCAGCAATTGATATGTGATCATTTCTATTTTCCATTCCATTAGCAACCACTAGGAATGACCACCAGTTTTATTGTCCTCTTGGGTATTTAACTTTCTAGAGCATCATAGGGTCAATAACAACTTAGCCTAAAATACTTGTATTTTATTTTAGTTACTTATTAGTTTTATCCATTGCTGTTTACATAATTTCTTATTCTTCATCATTTGACTGATTATTTTTATCTTTAAATTTATCTAGTTAATAGTTATCTTTTTGATTATATTTCCTATTATTATATTCACACTTAATTTTCTTACATTATTTGAATGGTGAATAGACTGAGTCAAGTCTGTGATTTATTAACTTCACATTGATAGAGGTCATTCAATTACACTTGTGCTATACGTAGTTATTTGTTTCTTTATTTGACTTTGCAAGTTAAAGCATTCCCATGCCTTGTATTTTCTTATATGACAATAACTTAACTTTTGAGTTAAAGTACACTGTGTAAAGAGAGTTCACATTTATTATTTTTATTAGTATTTTCCAATTCATTATATTTATACAGGAATTGTATTTTGTATCTTTTCAGGGTTTTTTCCTTTTGAGTAAATGCAGTCACACCATTAAAAGAACAAGACCGCTTAAAATGTACACCATCCGTGTCGTGATATATTCATTTTGAGCTGTCACATAAAACTAGCACTCTGATTCCATGCCCTGTTGATAGTGATGATACCGTCCCTTTAAGTGAAATATTTGAGGCTTTGCATGGCGGGGTATAGGTATCTAGCAAGATTGGTTAGGGTCAGTTAGGGCCATCATTTTATTCTTACCGTACATTTAAAAAGACATTTAGAAAGCATACTTTGGGGGAGGGTAATAGGAATTCAAACTCATCCAATTTTGATTTGACTTTTCATCATAAATCGCAACAGTTTTAAAAGACTTTTTAGCAAAATTAGTATTTTGAAAGGGAGGCGAATTTGAAAAACAAAATGAAGAGAAAATTTAAAAGGATAATCCTCTGGGCCAACATTGCATAATTTTGGTTTTTACTTTGTTGTTCTTGTCGTCTTTTCTTGGTGAGGTATCAATCTTACTGAAGATCTCTCGGGTGATTTCTGCTTTGATATGTTGCAGTTCAATCCTAGGAACACAAAACAAGAAAATTCATGAGTTCAATCGGGGGGATTCCAAGAAACAGGAAGGTTTTTTGCAGGTTTATCACAACATACATCTTTTGTAAATCTTCACTTTCGAACAAAAAATATTTATTTCTCAGTGTCTGGTTTGTGTTAATTTCAAAGCAGCTTTGTCAGTGCTTTAATAGGCCAAATTAAAGTACTGTGTTTATATAAACTGGGTATTTAAAGATACAATATCATCACGATTAGAGCAGACTTTCAACAGCTGAGATGGTTTCAGGAATGATTTATGAGCCTGATGAGCAGGGGTAATAATATAATGCACCTTGAGCACCAGTTTGGTGGATACGTGCGCTATATAAGTCCACATTATTATTATTAGTAGTAGTAGTATCATCATGATCAGAGCAGATTTCAACAGGGCATGGAATTGTTGTACCAGTTTAAGATGAACACAGTGACTGAAAATTACTGGCTCATGTATGTGTAATAAATAGCAGCAATGGTAATATAACCTTATCATGTGGGTATTATTTTCAGTCACTGAGTTAATCTATAGCTAGCATTCTGATTCCATGCCCTGTTGGTCGTGACAATATTGTCCATTTAATACATTGAATCAGGTAATATTTGTTGTCTGTTGTTTAGTAAATTTCTGCAAATTAATTTCCAAATGACCAGTAACTTGTAAAAGAATAGCACAATGCCAGCAGACTCTTTCCAAAAGATAAAACAATACTGCTCAATAATCTGACGAAAATGGCAGAGTTGCACGTACACAGATAATAAAACAATATCTAATGTAATTATAACTGACTTTGTGTTACATTCCATGCTGTTCTTGAGTTGTTCCATCTTCTCCTGGTCATTCTTTTTCATCTTTCTCATTCTCTGTATCTCGGCTTCCTGGGACTCATGGCTAGGAAAACAACAAGGAACAAGGATTTGTTGGAATTAGACCCTGCCCAAGAGAACAAGAACAGACCTCCCAACATTCAGTTTTCAAAAATAGTACTTTCTTCAAGCCGGTAGTCATTGTGTCACACGTCAGTTTGCACGCACGTCAGTTTGCACGCACGTCGTCTATTCATAAACTAGTTGACAGTCCCTCCTTTGCCCTTCAGAGATCGAACATATTATAGTGAATGCGATTATGCGGACCGCACGACCGGGAACAACAGACCACACAGGAATAGGCTGTGTTAAGTCTCGCCCATGAGACTTGCACGGCCTATGGCGCGTGAAATAAAAAAATAACAAATTAAAAAAGATTTTTTAAAAAACTTTAAAAACGGCATTGTCAAAAATCGTACAAATGAAGAATAAAATCGTAAAAGCGTAAAATAGGTGAAAAATCGTAAAAAGTACGCCAAAATCGTACATGTTGGGAGGTCTGCAAGAAAGCAAGAGGGATGCCCAAGCTAAAATTGGTTTATTATGAGCAGGTGGTAGGTCCATCAAGTACACTCCTCAAAATAAAATAAGGGTCAAAAGTATTTTTGTGAAAAATGTTGACCAAGTCAGGACATAGAAACATTTTTAGTAAGGGTAATGGGCTAAAGGTTGCTCTGCAACATTTTAAGCACTTTTCACATGGTTTGCATGTCTATTGGCTTAGAAACTGACAGATCATGTGACAAGACACAAAAATGCTGATAACAGGTTCATGATGTCGCAATCAAGTTTGGCACATCTGCTATTTATTTTGTGGGGTGTTACTGAGATGTTGTCAACAGGATTCAACACTGGGTACACAGTACAGTCCATGAGGAGGCGTTGTACGGAATGTGTGCGAGTCAGGGGTCATGCAACCTCATACTGACATTAACTTTAAGTCTCAAAACATACAGAAATAATGTTGATTTGCCAAAGTTTATGACAGGGAGAGAATATCAACTGGTGGGAAAGCCTTCAAAATAGGGAGGGGGCTCAAGGGGTCCCCTCATCCCTACAGCTTCCATGCTGGTTAACCCACTGTTTAACTTTACTCTATCAAGTGCAGAATCCTATTGATTATGTCATTAAGTCTTGAAGAATAATAAAGCAGATGTGCCAAACTTGATTGCGACATCATGAACCTGTTATCAGCATTTTTGTGTCTTGTCACATGATCTGTCAGTTTCTAAGTCAATAGACATGCAAACCATGTGAAAAGTGCTTAAAATGTTGCAGAGCAACCTTTAGCCCATTACCCTTACTAAAAATGTTTCTATGTCCTGACTTGGTCAACATTTTTCACAAAAATACTTTTGACCCTTATTTTATTTTGAGGAGTGTACTTTAGCTTTGAAGGTCTTATTAGATTAAGAATCAACAACAGAGTCAGGCAGAAAGTTCTCAAGCCAATGTTCGGATGTTGTGAAATAATGTCAAATAGTCCATGAGCATTCCCTTTTTAGCTCATCAAGTACCTTTTGTTGAGCTCATCTTGTACATTCTTCTCAACGTTGAGCTGTCCTTCCAGTTCATGGATTGTCCCAATCATTTCTTTGTCTCTCATCTCAGCTTTGTGGAGAGCAAACAACGCTCGGCTGTAGTCAGACCTCTTCTTGGTTATGGTCTCACTGGAATGGAGAAAATAGAAGCAGTCATTTATATAGAGTCATTAAGAGATTTGGTTCACTCAGTTGGGGGGGGGGGGAGAACTGAAGTGAGCAGAGATACTTTGTTAGGGGCACATTTGGATGACCACAGGGAATAAGCACTTGGATTTCATAAGGGGAGGTGGGGAAACGCCCCTATATGGTAGACATTTTTGGGGTGGGGGGGGGGGTTGAGAAACCTTGGAGAACATTACAGCATTTCCTTTTGGGCCTTTTGAAACTACACAATATTGATACATATAACTCCTTGTCTCTTACCGTACTTTATTATATTCATTTCTATACGACCACTTTATGGTTCTCCTTACAGACATGCTTCATTTCTATACGACCACTTTATGGTTTTCCTTACAGACATGCTCCATTTCTTATATATGATAGCCCTTTTCTCTTTTTGAGAAACTTGGGGAACAGTTTTTCCTTTGGGGCCTCGATCTCGAAGCGATATAACTTATTGTGTTACTTACTTCAGTATATTCATTTCTGCGACCATTTTATGGTTCTCCTTACAGACATGCTTCAGTTCTTCCTCTTGACTTTCACTTGGAAGCAAAACAAAATTGCCAATTAGTCAAGATGTTGACCAAGGGAATATAACAATGTCAAGGTTTAAGAGCTGGTCAAAACAAAAATGTTTCAGGCCAATTTAAATAATGTTGTTACCATCACTTCTAGTTTTTCTCAATATAAAACTCCAACACAAACATGATTTATTAGTTTCATAAAACTTACCTAGTGTACTTACTTACTTATTTAATTGATGATAGTATAAAATATTCCTCAATATATGTATGTCTGAGGTAAAATTAGTAAAAAAGCAATCATGCTGAGTAGGCTTGTTCCAAACAGTCAAACCATCATGGACTTATTTAATTGATGATAATAATAATAACAATAATAATGTGGACTTATATAGCGCACGTATCCACCAAACTGGTGCTCAAGGCGCATTATATTATTACCCCTGCTCATCAGGCGCATAAATCATTCCTGAAACCATCTCAGCTCCCTGGGGAGTATACAGCTCAATTGCTGCCATTACATATAGGGCTAATCAAACACAACAACCAACTCTGCCCTCACAGGTACCCATTTACCCCTGGGTGGAGAGAAGCAATTATGGTAAAGTGTCTTGCTCAAGGACACAAGCACCATGGTCGTGGTTGGGATTCGAACCCACATTCTGACGACTCAGCCATCAGAACACAAATCCGATGCACTAAACTGCTCGACCATGGCACTCCATCACCCAAACCCACATTCTGATGACTCAGTCATCAGAACACAAATCCGATGTACTAAACCGCTCGACCATGGCACTCCAACATGATGGGATAAAATACTAATCAAAATATTCCTGTCTAAGGTGTTACCTTTAAGGTAAAATTAATCAAAGCTACCATACCCAGTAGGCTTGTTCCAAATAGATTTGAAGTGAAATCCTCATGGACTAGACAGGGATCAGGACAAGTTAGTCCAACTGTAGTTGCTCCTTTAAGTGTGCTTTTGAGGGATCCTTGGTTTCATTACAAGAAACCTCAAAGCTACCATGCCTGGTAGGCTTGTTCCAAATAGTGGACTAGAGAAGTCAAATCATTATAGACTAGACGGGGATCAGGACAAGTTAGTCCAACTGTAGTTGCCCCTTTAAGTGTGCTTTTGAGGGATCCTTGGTTTCATTACAAGAAACCTCAAAGCTACCATGCCTGGTAGGCTTGTTCCAAATAGTGGACTAGAGAAGTCAAATCATTATAGACTAGACGGGGATCAGGACAAGTTAGTCCAATTGTACTTACAGGGACAGTATCCTCACGATCAGAGCAGACTCACAACAGGACATGGAATCGGTGTCCTAGTTTAAGATGAACACAGTGACTGATAATTACTGGCTCATTAATGCAGCAGCAACGGTAATATGACCTTATCATGTGGGTATTATGTTCAGTCACTGAGTTAATCTAAAACTCCAATTCCATGCCCTGTTGATCGTGACGATATTGTCCCTTTAACCATAGTTTGTGGTCAAACTTTCTCATAGTGGTGTTTGTAAAAGTGGCAATCTACTGTACACTAGTGTTCAGTACTTACCATGTTTTCTCCAGTTGGGATATTGTCTTTTCTGAGTATGACATCAGCTTGTTGTAATCAAGTTCATGTTTGTGGTTTGTGGACTGTAGCTCCAACTGAAAACATTAAGAAAAATCAAAATGGAATTGTTAAATTTAAAAAGTTTGCTGAACTCACACCATTATGTTTCAGTTTTTTTCTCTCTATTTGGAAATATATTTTTGTGAACCAAAACACAAAGAAGGTTGTTTTAATCTATCCATCTCCCACAAGGTGATTTCTATTTCAGCAAACCTTAAATTCTAACAGTCAAGTTGCAAACTTTACGTTTGTGCAAGTTATTAGTTTAAATAGTTAAATGTTTTTAAAAAGTTTTAAAAGTTTAAAGGGACGATATCAGCACGGTATGGAATCGGAGTGCTAGTTTAAGATTAACTAAGTGACTGAAAATAATACCCCACATGATAAGGTCATATTACCATTGCTGCTGCATAAATGAGACAGTAATTTTCAGTCACTGTGTTCATCTTTATAAACTAGTACACCGATTCCATTCCATGTTGAAATCTGCTCTGATCATGATGATACTAATAATAATAATAATAATAATGTGGACTTATATAGTGCACGTATCCACCAAACTGGTGCTCAAGGCGCATTATATTATTACCCCTGCTCATCAGGCTCATAAATCATTCCTGAAACCATCTCAGCTCCCTGGGGAGTATACAGCTCAATTGCTGCCATTACAGCGCATATAGGGCTAATCAAACACAACAACCAGCTCTGCCCTCACAGGTACCCATTTATCCCTGGGTGGAGAGAAGCAATTATGGTAAAGTGTCTTGCTCAAGGACACAAGCACCATGGTCGCGGTTGGGATTTAAACCCACATTCTGACGACTCAGCCATCAGAACACAAATCCGATGCACCAAACCGCTCGACCATGGCAC
Organism: Zoroaster sp. YZ-2022; assembly: GCA_029582265.1. Classification (NCBI taxonomy): domain Eukaryota; kingdom Metazoa; phylum Echinodermata; class Asteroidea; order Forcipulatida; family Zoroasteridae; genus Zoroaster; species Zoroaster sp. YZ-2022. The sequence goes on from CM055831.1 coordinate 34,458,609, forward strand.
TCCATAAAATGTTACTACAGTAAACAAAAAATTCTGCTTACAAGTGCTGCTTAAGAAGTGTCAAAACTCTTCACCAATTAGAAATTATTTGCCATTCATCAAATGTATCATCAACCAATGAAAATCTTTGTTATATAACAACATCACCTGTAGGTCTTGAACCTCTCCTGTAAGCTCAACCAATTGGTTCTTCTGAGCACGAACAGTATCCTTTAGATCAAAAGCTTCCGCTGAGAGGGATTTGACCTTTGACCTTTCCTCATTCAGTGCAGACTCAGTGGCAGCCATTTTAGTTGTAAATTTGGTCATCTGGTTGTGGTAATCATTCTAGGAACAAACAATGAGAGGGACTCGGAAAATATGAGTAATTAAAAACAAAGACTCTGCAAGACAATGGTTGATTTTCACCACTATACAGGTCAACAATTAGTCTTGGTTCAAAACTGTGTTTGTATGTTAATGATACACGATCCCACGGCGCTACACGAATGCTACAATCACGAACCGCTACCACACACACGAACCGCTATCAAACAGTCTTGGGAACTTCACATAATCTCCTCCCGGGGGAAAACCACTACGCATGCGTAAATTTGAAATGCTAGCGAGGCCCACACTTTTGGTGCGCACGCGCATAAACAACAATGCACTGCTGTGTTCATTGATCGATAACTTCACGGCAGTCTGTTTATGTCTGTTGTTTATGCGCGTGTGCACCAAAAATGTGGGCCGCGCAAGCATTTCAAATCGACGCATGCGTAGTGGTTTCCCCCATTTCCGGGGGGAGATTCTATGAAATTCCCAAGACTGTGTTTGATAGCGGTTCGTGTGTGTGGTAGCAGTTCGTGATTGTAGCGTTCGTGTAGCGCCATGGGATCATGTATCATAAACATACAAACACAGATTTGAACCAAGACTAGTCGACAATGAGCTCTGAACAAATAGGGGCTCAAAAACTGAGTCATGCACTCACATTCATCTTTTTCTCTTCTTCCAACTGCTGTTCAAGATTGTGCGTTTTGTACAGCGCCCTCTGTAGTTCATCCTTGTCCAGTTTCCGCTGTTCCTCTAACATATTGCAAGTTGCTGATAGTTTCTGTTTGTCCTCTACCAGACGTAGTTTACACTCCAGAGCTGACTTCAACCGCTGTTGTATGTTTGTCAAGTTCTTAGTTGTCTGTGTATAGTTTTTAAAGAAATAGTACTGTAATTGATGTTTTCTTTTCTTTTTCTCAGAGCATTTTGTCCAGTGGTATAACAGTAGTGATGGCTATGATTGAAAAAAGTAGATTTACATTAACAATCTCAAAAGAATTTACCCTATCGCGGCAGAATCACATATACAGGCAAATTAAAAGTGTCCAACACCGTCATTTTTATCCAATGTAAAATTCACAAAAAAATACCAAGACACCAAAAAATTGCTGCCCAACCTTCCATGTTTATGGGTTGTCTGAGGGCATGACTGAGTCTTCAACCGTGACAGGTCTATAGTGTTAATAAAATTACTGAAAACTTAGTAATGCCCCAGTATCCACCAAGCATGACGCTCATGGCGCATATAGGAACAATATAGATTAAACAGAGAAGCGATGACAGAACAGATGAGTTTTGAGGGATGATTTGAATGACATGGATTGTTGCTGGCGAAGTTGAAAAGAAAGACTGTTCCAAAGTTCAGGAGAAAGTGAATTTAACATAAATTGTAGCACGCATCTTTTTTGAAGGATAGCAATTTAATAAATGAATAATTCATGATCTTCCATTGCCATCCTATGTAACAAATTGTAGCACGCACCTTTTTTGTAGGATAGCAATTTAATAAATGAATAATTCATGATCTTCCATTGCCATCCTATGTAACAAATTGTAGCACGCACCTTTTTTGAAGGATAGCAATTTAATAAATGAATAATTCATGATCTTCCATTGCCATCCTATGTAACAAATTGTAGCATGCACCTTTTTTGTAGGATAGCAATTTAATAAATGAATAATTCATGATCTTCCATTGCCATCCTATGTAACAAATTGTAGCATGCACCTTTTTTGTAGGATAGCAATTTAATAAATGAATAAATCATGATCTTTCAATGCCATCCTATGTAACAAAGTTTGACTTGCAGCATGCATATTCATAATAAAGTTTGTACCTCTGTGACCTGATTGGTCAGTTCATCCTTCTCCTCTTCTAATCTCTTGAGGGCGCTGTTTGACACAGCTTTTAGCCTTCTCAGTTTTTTCTTGAGCACTGTTTGCCTAGAGAGGGCACTATTGAACTCATCCTGTAATGTTTCAAGGTCCTCGTCTTTCTGTTGTTTCTCAGCAGTAATCTCTTCCATAGACGACTGCGATATGGTAAAATCGGTCTGTAGTTTGGTCAGTTGTGATTGTAATTGCTCACAGCAGCTGTCAGAAAAATGTGTCCAATTAATAAAAAACAAGTCAAAAGATATCTTATTGTCAAGGTTTACTGTGTAGATTCTGGTTTTACATTTGGAAATTAAAAAAACTAAATCATTGAACAAACCCAAACTTCAAGTATATGACTGAAAACCCCAATCCACATAATGGTCGCAATGGGATTCAAACCAGGGCCACCAATGGTTAAAGCCATAAACCTGACCACCCAAACTGACCATCCAAAGCTGGCTAATAACCAACTAAACTTTCTTTGCAAATTGGTTCTGCTTCACAATTTTTTTATTTAATTGCCTCCTGTTTATTACCTGGAGCATCAATAATTTTATCTCCTAAGATGTCTGAAAAAAATATTAAAAGCCTGAGTCTTAGAATTTTTTCAGGAAATCAGTGCACCTTTTAGACGCCTGTAAATCTGCCTTCTTTTGATCATAATCCTGTTGACTTCCCTCTAAGTCTCTGACCCTCTTGCTTAGTTCATTCCTCTCTGTCGTCAAAGCTTCCAATCTCCTCTCCAGGTCAGAATTCAAGATGGCCCCCTCCTTCAACTTTGCAGATGACTCAATCTCTTGGGTTGCCATGGTAACCGTGGCCCTGTGCTGCAAGGCATGTAGGTCTTCAGTTGTCTGTTTCAGTTGTGCGTTGACTTTTGCATTTTCTTGATGGTTGTTGTTTTTTAGGGTGAAAATAAAAGGTAAAATAAAGATTTGTAAGGAATGATTATTGCAGGTCAGTTGTGTAAACCATTATATTTTCAGTGCTATGGGAGAGACTGGGGGAAAGTATTTCAAAGGGGGTGCAATTTTTAGTGCTAGAAAGACAATTATTTTAATAGCATTCATTAAAAAAATCTGTCGAGCACTAGCTGGTTTTATTTCCTTGTTTTCTTTTACCACTGTGATTGTAATTCTTTACCAAAGATATTAACTAAACATAAATATAAAAAGTTCTTTTTGACATAGTAGGCAAAACAGTAGGATAAAAATGTTTATTTCTTATTTTACCATGACTTTTGTTTGAATTTGTACATTGTTTTTTCTAAGAAAGGAAGTAAATTAATTTGCAATAAGTCATTTTACAATATAATTGACTGGAGCATTGTGAGCAATTAAGTGAATAAATTAATTTATGATACAGCATTTTTAGTTAATAACTGTACCCAAGGATTTTTAACAATGCTTAGGTAAATTATTTTCTGAAATATCTCCTTTGAAAGTAATGTACATCCTTTCTACAATGAAAAATGGAGGGAATAAATTAATTTATGATACAGCATGATGAATACATTTTAGTAAAATAACTGCACCCAAGGATTTTTAAGAAAATTGTTTGTTGTGGAATGTCCCATTTGAAAGTAACGTACATCCTTTCTACAAGGAATATAGAAGTGTACGATTAAATACAAATCACCTGTGAAAAAGCAAAGCACAGTGAATAAGCATCTTTAATAAATTGTTCACTAATTTTCTAGCATCAGTCTAATATGTACTTGAGGGTTGAGTTTGTACAGTAAATTAGCTGAATTCAATTTTATCTACACACATTAAATGTAAATTTCAAACTCCTAGGCAATTCCCAGACTCCCAGCCCATCTTCTTCAGTGATGTTTCAACCAGCCATGCTCATCCTTACGTAACTTTGTAAAATTGATACGACAATAATATTCTCACCTTCCTTACACTTGTTGAACTCTTCTTGGAGATGAGCCGTCAGTGTCTGAGCCTCTGCCAATTTCTGACTAATCAACTGATGATCCTGCTGGAGTGTCGTCAACTGATGTTGTAGACATGCTTTCTCTTCCTCAAACTTATTGCACTTTGTCTGTTGACCATCAGTAACAAATATAAATACCAGGAGTGTGATTTCACAAAAGTAAAAAAATCCTGAAAAATGAGTAGCGGCCCCGGGTCTCCCTTTGGTCTAGAGGACAAAGCCCCCTGAACCTCCTGTGGGTAGCAGGCCTGGGTCTCCCTTTGGTCTAGAGGACAAAGCCCCCTGAACCTCCTGTGGGTAGCAGGACTGGGTCTCCCTTTGGTCTAGAGGACAAAGCCCCCTGAACCTCCTGTGGGTAGCAGGCCTGGGTCTCCCTTTGGTCTAGAGGACAAAGCCCCCTGAACCTCCTGTGGGTAGCAGGACTGGGTCTCCCTTTGGTCTAGAGGACAAAGCCCCATGAACCTCCTGTGGGTAGCAGGCCCGGGTCTCCCTTTGGTCTAGAGGACAAAGTCCCCTGAACCTCCTGTGGGTAGCAGGACTGGGTCTCCCTTTGGTCTAGAAGACAAAGCCACCCTGAACCTCCTGTGGGTAGCAGGACTGGGTCTCCCTTTGGTCTAGAGGACAAAGTCCCCTGAACCTCCTGTGGGTAGCAGGCCTGGGTCTCCCTTTGGTCTAGAGGACAAAGCCACCCTGAACCTCCTGTGGGTAGCAGGCCTGGGTCTCCCTTTGGTCTAGAGGACAAAGCCACCCTGAACCTCCTGTGGGTAGCAGGACTGGGTCTCCCTTTGGTCTAGAGGACAAAGCCACCCTGAACCTCCTGTGGGTAGCAGGACTGGGTCTCCCTTTGGTCTAGAGGACAAAGCCCCCTGAACCTCCTGTGGGTAGCAGGACTGGGTCTCCCTTTGGTCTAGAGGACAAAGCCCCCTGAACCTCCTGTGGGTAGCAGGACTGGGTCTCCCTTTGGTCTAGAGGACAAAGCCCCCTGAACCTCCTGTGGGTAGCAGGCCTGGGTCTCCCTTTGGTCTAGAGGACAAAGTCCCCTGAACCTCCTGTGGGTAGCAGGACTGGGTCTCCCTTTGGTCTAGAAGACAAAGCCACCCTGAACCTCCTGTGGGTAGCAGGACTGGGTCTCCCTTTGGTCTAGAGGACAAAGCCCCATGAACCTCCTGTGGGTAGCAGGCCTGGGTCTCCCTTTGGTCTAGAGGACAAAGCACCCTGAACCTCCTGTGGGTAGCAGGACTGGGTCTCCCTTTGGTCTAGAGGACAAAGCCCCCTGAACCTCCTGGATGTTTAATTTTGGAGGATTTACAAACTCTCCACATCCCCACAAACAAGAAACTAGAGGTTTGGAAACAACACAGGCTACTTCTTTCTTTCCTTGGTGGTTACTTCTCTTCTTTCAAGAAAATTTTGAGGCAAAGGGAGATTTGTAAGAAAATCCTGCAATCAGAAAAATCCTGAGAAATCACAGGCCTAAAATAAATCAGTTGAATTTCAAGAGATGATAATTTGGTAGTGGGAAATGGATGATTTATATTTGTTTCCTGGGTGAAAGCAAAACGCAGCTTTCATTGCACAGTGACTTTTTAAAAAGTAAAGTAAAGTCTGTCCCGAGCCATATTGGCTCATCAGGCCGGTGTTTATCTCCGGTTTCGTTGGCATGAAACGACAGAGAATATTTCCATTCCCCCTGGATGGGATGCCAGTCCATCGCAGGTTACTTCCCAAGCTATTGCCAGGTACCCATTTATATTCCTGGGTGAAGAGAAGCAATTACGGTAAAGTGCCTTGCTCAAGGACACAAGCACCACGGTCGCGGTGAGGATTCGAACCCACACCCTGGCGACCCAGCCATCAGAACCCAAGTCCAATGCGCTAGACCGCTCGGCCATGGCACCCCATAGTGACTTTTTAAAGGGACAATTTAAAGGGATAATATCATCACGATCAACAGGGCATGGAATCGGAGTGCTAGATTTAGATTAACTCAGTGACTGGAAATAATACCCACGTGATAAGATAATATTAACATTACTGCTACAGAAATGAGCCTGTAATTTTCAGTCACCATGTTAATCTTAAACGAGGACACAGATTCCATGCCCTGTTGAAAAACTTACCTGTATCATGTCTCTTGCTTGTCTCTCATATTCTAGAGATGTGGTTGCAGCCACTAGGTGTCTTCTGACTGCCTCTGCACCCTGTTTGGTCTGAGTCAGGTCAGAGGTCAAGTGTCCACGGACTTCAGTCACCTGCAGAAGCTGATGCAACATAAAAATGGTACTGGTACCTTAGGACATTGTTAAAGCCTCAAAAACTCCTGAAAGCAGAGAATACTGATTGAAATGCTGAGTTTATCCAAAATTTCTTCTCAGAAAGGTATTACTCAAGAGAGATTATTTACTTGCAAATTATTAATGCAAATTATTAATGCAAATCTACTCTATTTATCAGCTTTGCCAAAATTACCAAAATACAAAATTTAAAGTGGATTTATTTTTAAAATAGTACATACAAATCTGTTTATTCTCCAAAGTTCATTGTTACATTTCTTACTGTGATTCCGAAGAAGGTTTCAGACAGGAAAATAAAAAGATGATTATCTTACTGATTCTGTAATTTTTTGGACACGTTCTTCCTCCATTCGTCTATCAACATCTAGTTTATGCTGAGCCTCTATCTGAAGCTTCTGTGCAACTTCACAAGCCTCACGCTCCTTGGATAAACCTGTCTGTTCATTCAAACATGTCATCTGTGAGATGAAAGAGTTTTTAATTGAATGGATTTTGCCACAGTCCACTGCCCCACATTTAGCAACTATTAAAGCAAATATGATGATGACAAGAAGAGATCATTACATGGTGTCACCCGAAAGAACTCAAATATCTATCTCCACCATGCAAAGCCTCAAATCAAGTCTTGCGTCAAGACGTAAGTGAGAAATCTGTTCAAACTACACAGCCTAATAAGTGGTCGAGCGGTCTAGTGCATCGGACTCAAGTCCTGGTATTGTCATCAGAATGTGGATTCGAATCCTGGCCAGGCCGGTCTCAACTTTTGTGTCCCTAAACCATAATTGCTTTGTCCTTCGAATGGGGCATTAAGCCGTAGGTCCTGTGTTCTAGATTATTAAAGTAATGCTCATAAAAGAACTCAGAACACTTATCATGGAAGAGTTGGGGTTTGGAAAATGTGTGCAGCACAAAAATGAATTTGACCTTAGAGGCTCTCTTTAACAAATGTTACATTTTGTGTATGTGATGCATATTGTACATTGTCAAATGTAAATTCTTGAGCATTCTTGTCTGATTTAGATTTGGTTGGTAATGTGATGCGTAATAAGAACTTAGATATCCATCGTGTATGAACTAGTGTAGACAAACAAAGAAGATGAGGGAGGAATTTATAGGAAGAATTAGAAGACATACCTCCATACTGGCTAATCTTACATCTCTCAGTTGATGTGCTTTCTGCCGTTCTGTTTCTAGCTCTTGTGACATGATCAGGTGTCTATCAAATTGTTGATGGATGGCCTGGATTGCATTGCTGCTAATCAGCCAGTCAACATCATGGTGGGTGGATGGTGGGTGGATGATCTTGTCAGAGGAACTTGACTGTGAACAAAGCATGGCAATAGTAATAAAAACATATAAAACAGCAGTATTTTTATTTATTAGGGTTTCGGCCTGGTCGCCGAAACCCTATTGTTTTCGTTCGATTATTTTTCTTCTTGTTTCCGCCAAAACCCCATAGGTTTAACACGTGAAAGTTGTTGATGGATGTTATACTTAGCATCGTCACATCAACACAAAACAATAACCATATGAAAGCCTGTATTGTGAATTAGTGTCTAAAACAAATTACGTCATCATAATGTCAGTAAATATCATGTTTTTCACATTTTAGTGCGACGCTGCGGGGGGTTAAGACATCTTGTTTTTAATTTGTTTTTCTGGGGGAGGGGAAGGTTTTGGAGGTGCGGTTGACATGTGCCTCCCCTTATATTTTATATATTTGTTTGTTTATGCCCCCTCCCCCCACCCGCTTTCATCTAATTGAATCTTTTTGGACAGTGTGCCAACCCAGAGCCCTGAAGGAGCCTGATCATGAGCAGAGTCTGTCTCACCGTATTGGTTGTTCTTGGGTGCATCTTTTCATGTTTGATTGTCTTTGTAGTCAGCTGCTTTGCCATGTCTTGGTGCTGCTTCCATAGTTCACTGCACCTTGTCTTGGATGTCTGGAGTTGCTCCTCCAGAGAATTGATCTAGAACAAGTAAAGGCATGCATGGTGAAGAGGATAAATAGTAAGACTAATTGCGGTGGCACCATGTGAAATTCTCTATTGAGTAGTAATTAGTTCTGAAACCTCCAGTTCTATTCAGAACTAATTACTACTCAATAGAGAATTTCACATGGTGCCACCGCAATAAGTCTTACTTAACTGTTATCCTGCGTGGAGCCACGATCGTGGCTGCTGTGTTCCGTGCGGAAAGCCACGATTGTGGCTTTCAACAACACTGTGAAAATGATGTTACGTGGCTTGTGATTGGTTAACGCTACCTACCAAGGTTTACATTAGCCAATAGCAGACACTTTTAGGAAGCCAATGGAAAGCCGATGTCATGAAGTGAGCGTTCTAAAATCAGCTGTTTGTAGGACAAATGATGTAATTCATGAAAAAACAACAACGCTTGTTTCATTACAAGCATGACAGAGTCGCGGTATACTATATACTACTAGTACTACCAAACACTGTGAATAGTCTGGTGACAGTAACTTTTCATGAATTTTATATCGGAATATATAAAAACTCCGCACACTGTATTGATTTTGTGTACTGAACTCCGCAGGATAACAGTTAAGCAACGGCATAATAAACAGATATGGCCATTATCTCATTGCATGTCATTTTGATTCATTTATTTCATCAGTAAAAACTATCTACTCAAATATAATACACCTATCTCATGCTGTAACCTACAAAGCAACTTATAAAGATTATCCATAACAATTAGGTATGAAAGCCATTATATACATTATTAGGTATAATCTAAAAAAAAACTAAAATGATGACAGTTTTACATAAAACTTACTTGGTGTAAAGTTGATGATGGTATCAAACATCCCTAGAAATGTTTCTGTCTGAGGTGATATCATTTTAGTAAGATTTGTGAAATAATTTCCCAAATGAATTTCATGTCATTCGGAGACAGAAATTGCAAGATGGAATGAATACGTCTAATCTGAATGTATTTTCACTCTCGTTATAAACGACACAATGAAATAAGCTGAAACTTTCATTGGTTGGTTTTTAACATATCTCTTGATTCTAAGAAAGTATGGATGCATTTATAGACATTTTACTAAAGGTGTATACTGGATTTTAGGTACTCAAAGTGACCTATCAATGCCTTGTCCCCTGAAAAACTCTCACAAGCCCAACATGTGTGTTTATAAAACATGTATATAAAGACACATGCTTATCAAGCTTGCTCGAAATATTTGCTTCTTATTATAAATGTATTTTACATAATTGATTGAAAAAATATTGCAAATTTGTGTAAACCATGCAGATATGCATATAAGTTGCCATACAAAGTTTAATCTCTTTCGGTTTCTACAACAATAATATAGATGCAGCCTATGCCTGTGGCTTTAACTCTTTCTCTCCGGAATTGATTGTTTTCGTTATTGTAATTTGATACTGTAAACAATCAAGGGCAAGTGTGGAAATTAGTAATAATTTGTTTATCTTTGGACTATCAAAGAGAGTAAGGTATCAAAATAAAGGTTATGATTTGTATTGATCAATTGTGCGCTCTGTTGTCAAAATAAGTCAAAACAAGACACGTTGTCAGGTAATGACGTTCAAGGCTTTTAAAACGCTCGTTGTCAAAACGCAACACGCGGGCACGCCTTTTAAAAGGCATGCCGTCCAGAAAGAGTATTTAACTTTATATAGTTGATTACCTTTTGTTGATATTGTTTTGTTTCTTCATGATCTGCGAGTGCTTTCTGAAGCTGATCTGACAGAGCAGAGATGCGACCTTCCAGTTCCTTGTGGAATGTCTTGGACTTGTCATTCTCTAGATTACACTCTGATATCTGTTTAATAATAATAACAAAAACATTTGTGTCCTGCTCCAAGAAAATGAGAGTAAAGTCAGCATTTTTCTGAATTGAGATTTTAATATTTCTGAATTCAGTTGGAAAAGAGCTTTCCGATGGTGCCCAACTTTTAGAGTACTGTACACTTATCACTAAAATCTGTTGAAACTTGAGAAATTTTAATTTGTTAAATTTTGACTTTGTTTGGCCATACCTGCTAATAATAATGGATTGCGACTTTATGTTCATTTTGTGGGAGTAAGGCACATTAGTGATCAGCTCTATGGAGAATAAGGTCTCATGATCCAATTTCTTCGTCCAAATTTTTCACATGGGATTTGATATAAAGGTACAAAATGCAGTCATGTAGTACAATGAAATTCGTACTATGTCTCTCTACTGTCCAGTGTATCATGTGCTTATTATGCTGTCAAAAGTCAACTTACGCACTAAGAAACAATTAAAGCCACCTAAATAAAGGGGAAGTAAAGACTGTTTGTGGTGACACCATGTGAAACAAATTCTCTTTTGAGTAGTAATTAGTTCTACGGTCACGGCAAACACTCTTTACTTATCCTTTTCACCTTGCAAATCTACAAATCTTACCTAAATAAAGGATGAGACCCACATGAATGCCTGCCACAAATTCCAATCATATAAAAAAATACAATTCAACACTGTTGAACTTAGTTCTTTTGACAATTGAGTCACATATGAACAAAACTAATGTTATTGTTCGTTTAAAGGGACAATATCGTCATGACCAACAGGGTATGGAATCGGAGTGCTAGTTTTAGATTATCTCAGTGACTGAGATTATTGAGCAGTATTGTTTTATCTTTTGGAAAGAGGCTGCTGGCATTGTGCTATTCTTTTACAAGTTACTGGTCATTTGGAAATTAATTTGCAGAAGTTTAATAAACAACAGACAACAAATATTACTTGATTCAATGTATTAAAGGGACAATATTGTCACGATCAACAGGGCATGGAATCAGAATGCTAGCTATATATTAACTCAGTGACTGAAAATAATACCCCACAGGATAAGGTCATATTACCATTGCTGCTACACAGGGACGTGCACAGGGTTGTAGAGGGGCAGGGGCTCAGAGTCTGAAAAGGGCAGTGTAATTCCATGCGAGCGCGCATAGCGCGCGAGCTAAAAAAAAATTGGGCGTTTATTTATTAATAAAAACGCATAATATGGTTTTTAACATTACAATCAGATCAGATTATGTTGATGACTGGTTTTCATTTACAATCTGATCTGGTGGTGAGTGAGCCTATAGTCAAGGACCAAGTCCACCAAGTCTAATTATCCCCTTAAGTCTCAGACTGCCGTGTGAATATATTGTGATTGAACGTGCAGGTGAGAATGTGATAATAAAGTGATATGGAATGCAATGCCATGGCACGGTATGATGTTAGCCCATATGGAGTTACATCGGGGCTAGAATAACCCTAACTCCCTAGACAACAAAGGCAGTTGGAGGATTTTGAAGGATTTTTATTGTTCAGTAACAATGCTTAGGGAGTTAGGGTTAATGTGTAAAATATATGGAGGAACTGCAGTGTAGATATTAGATTTGCCGCCGGAGTTTTGCTGGTAAAGTTAGATGGTTGCAACTTGCACAAGAAAACGGAGCTCCGCCTAGTCAAACAATCATAAAGTGCACCAATAACACAAAACCGAAAATGAACATGTATTGGGGCAAATAGCTTACCTACCTAATGAAGTAAGTGTAGTAGTTGCTTTGAAGTAGGCTAACTGTAAGACATAGGTCTCAGTGGGAGCGGGATGTCAATTTAGTGTTTCAGTGACAGCGTGTGCCTGCCTATCAAAGGCGTATAGGCGGCAGCGCGACTATCGTGAAATCTGGTTCATGGAGGGGCACATGCAGGCCCGTGCACAGGAATAGTAAGGGGCATCTCTGCTGACCTAATATGTATTCTAATTTTATTCTATCCTGACATCTTTCAACTAGGCAGGGCAGTCTATGCGCAACAGGAACTTAATAATTCATTCAAAAAAAAAAAAAAAAAAAAACCGTGGGCTAAAAAGGGCAAATTTTATACTAGTCAAAAAGGGCAGGGGCTCAAGCAATGCTTGAATAGCGGGGGGCAGGGGGCAGACTGCCCCGGAAAAAAAATAGAAGTAAAATCGGGAACGGTAAAAAATAAAGAAAAGAGAAGGAAAGGAAGAGAGAAAGGAGGGAAAATTGAGGAGGGACTGAGGGAGAAAAACGAAAGAGGTAAAGAAAGAAATTAGAAGGTAGGGATTATTGACGAAATGAGGGAGGACGGAGGAGGAGGAGGAGGGAGGAGAGAAGGAAATGTGGGCCTTGGTAATGGAAGAAAGGATGGATAGGACCGTTGGGACCAGGTACCAAGGCAGCCTAACTTAAGGCAGGCAAGGTTAGGCGGGTGGAAGCAGGTAGGGGCAGGGTAAGGAAGGAAGGGGCCGAGGGAGCCGGAGAGGGTGAGGGACCGGAAAGGCGGGAAGGACGGACCTGGGACGAGAGGATGCAGAGGCAGGCAGATTTAGGAGGAGGAAAGGATGATTTAGGGAATGGTAAAGGGAGTGAATAATTGATAAAGGGGAGACGGGAGAGGAGGATTGAGGAAGGAAGTTAGATCTGAGTTTTTATACCCGGTTTTTGTCCCGGAAATCACTTTATCAAATACTGTAAAACAGGTTAATTTCTCGCTAGCAATTTAATTTCGCTAGGAGGCCCAATTAAGCTAAATTAAATTGCTGCCAAATATAATATTTTTATGGTTTTATATAGCAAGAGGATGTAAATTAGTGAAATTAAATTGCCTCCAAAAAGTGAAGAAATGCCAATTCGCTAAATTAAGTTGCCGTGAAATTAAATTGTTTTGTCTGTTGACACTGTTGAATATACAGTATAGCATTGCATTACCTCACAACTTCCAGGAAGAACGTACATGTACTTCAAACTGGCCGCCAAATTGATCTCATCATACGTTATGTACATTGTATGCAGTGTAAGTAACCACAATACCACGTCCACATGTATGAATGCCAGCGGTCAGGTTTCGTTCAAAGAAAGGCATTTAACATTGCACTCATAGTCATAGATCTGAGTCTAAATTTACATTGGCTGTGTTAACTTTTGATGCAGTTAACGTACAATCCACAATGTCGTCTCAGAAAGACATGGCAAAGTGTGGGTATTGCAGTAAACAGTTCCGAAGGGACCGTTTGAGGAGCCATACTGATTCAAAACACCCAGGCAAAGCCCTAAAGAGAAAGGATGGCAGAGCACGTTGATTTTTGACATGATCATTGAGGACTTTAGTATGATGTCTGTTCCTCGGCGAATGGCAACTCAAATTTAGTATAATAGTTGCTGATAAACAGGGGATGTGGTGATTCATTTTTGTTGTTTCATTTGAATAGGAACCGGGATAGAAAGCAGCTCGCCATTGGCAGCAAAATATATTTTGACATTACAAGAAAGGCAACAAAATGCACTAATGAGAGATATATAAATTGCTCATAAAATATGGACCTTACAGATGGATCTTTCAACTTTTGTTAATTAGAGACAATTTATATAGAAACAAACATTAAAACATTAAAACTTGAAATTTGAATCAATACAATGAACCAGTATGTACTCGGGTTACGTGCAGAACGTATTTACATCTTGTCTTACAACATTTTATTAAAGGTTTTTATACGACATGTACACGAATAACTTTCAGTGTAATGTGTGTTGTAAACGGTGTGTATATATATACATTACGAATACGATTAATTATGAATGTTTAAGTTCATCACAGTCATGACAGTGTAGAAATTAATAGCAACAGTTCAGACAGTATAGATCCAAGGAAAGAACAATAAATCACAGATGATCATGTTTGTACAATATATCGATTGTTTTGATTCAATATTATTCAGTATTTCGCAATTAAATTTAAACCATGAAATCGGGACGATCATCTTAATTTTGCCCCCCCGGACCGACAGGGCTGGCTACGCGCCTGGGCTCAAGCACCCTTTGGGACCTATGTATGCACGTGCCTGCTGCTACATACATGAGCCAGTAATTTTTAGTCACTGTGTACATCTTAAACTAGGACATCGATTCAATGCCCTGTTGAAAGTCTGCTCTGATCATGATAATAGTGTCCCTTTAATGAGATGGCTGCAACCCAGTTTTCTGGCAGCCAATTTTTGTTTTGTCTTGCTCCTTGACTGTCAATCACAAATCACTATGAACAAAAATAAGTTTGAAATGCACAAGTCTATTTCGGACAATTGCTTAATTGTTATTCCCATAGACTTCAAGACGGCCAATCTATGAAAAAAGGTTTCCTCTTTTAACTACCTTTGCCATTAGTGCTTTGATAAGTTCATCTTGTTTCAGGCTTTTTGCTCTCTCCATCTCCTCTGCATCTTTCCTCCGTCGACACTCTTCCTCCATCTCCCACAGAGACTGCATCTTAGCCTCACATCGTTGTCGTGACAACTCTAGCTCACGACGTAGCTGAGCCGTCATCACCTGCCAGCGAGTTGCCTGCATGTCCTGCATGTGCAGCTTGGTCTTCAGTTTGTCTGAGATCATTCAAATATTAAACTGTTACAACAAACAACAGTAGAAATTGGGAAAATTTTAAAGATGTTTTTGACAGCATTTTCCCAGAAACATTTAAATGGAACATTGCCATTTTATGTGAGGAAGTGAAAACAAATACTGTAAAATAACACATTTCTCAAAATAATTATGAGGAATCTAGTTTAATAATAATAATAATAATAATAATATAAAAAAAATTCTACGAAAAAGTGTCGCCCTAACCTAGCTTTCAGTAATTTAATAATAATAATAATAAAAATAATAATAATAATAATAATAATAATAATAATAATAATAATAATAATAATGTGGACTTATATAGTGCACGTATCCACCAAACTGGTGCTCAAGGCTCATTATATTATATTACAACAGTATGTACCAAAATTAATTTATGGTGGGTCCTGTCAGAGATTCTGACAACTATTGTAAAAATATATTATTGTAAAGTATTTGGTTTCCTTTCTAAAAAGAAATTATCAATGTTCCAATGAAAACAAAACAAAATCGGAAGTTGTCAGTAAAACATCTGTCATCATCATGTCAGTGATACATCTTTAATTTTTGGAATTCTGTATAACTTTCTGAATAAAATTCTGTATAAGGGTTTAAAGATGAGTTGCCAATTTGTTAAACTTTTCATAAAAATATGAATATTTTATCAAATCTGATCACTGAATGGAATTTTCAGCTCAATTGCTAGCACATTTCTGAGAATTTGGGAAACTTTACAGATGAAGTAAGCAGTACTTACAAAATGTTTGTACCCCTCCCTTTAAATAACCGATCCAGGATGCAACATACATACCAAGTAACCCAAAGCATAGTTCCTCTTCATCATCTCTGTTATGATGTCTGATAAAATCAGATGATGGCATGGCAGAGGTTTCACCTTCACCTTCGACCTCCAGGTCAAAGATCAAACCTTCTTGTTCTTGCGTCTTTCCCAGTATGTCTTGTAGGCCGGTCGTGAGACACTGCAGTTTACCCTGAAGGAGTTGACATTGCTTTGATATTTCCTTTAACAAATGAAAAATGAGGAATTTTATTCTGGCTAGATTCATCCTTTTAAAGTTGATTTTATCAACAAAATTCATCCAATAAAGGTTGAGGTTGTGTTACTTTCCTAACTTTTCACCTCCGTGGACCCGGGTTCAGATCCCACATTGCAGACATGTGTATTGGGTTGTCAGTCCTTACCTGATTACGTGGGTTCTCTTTGGAATAAT
Source organism: Zoroaster sp. YZ-2022 (assembly GCA_029582265.1). NCBI lineage: Eukaryota > Metazoa > Echinodermata > Asteroidea > Forcipulatida > Zoroasteridae > Zoroaster > Zoroaster sp. YZ-2022. Next base: position 34,474,693 of record CM055831.1, read on the forward strand.
TTGTCTTGCTTTGTATTCTGAGCTGAAGTGCAATTTCAAAATGGCTTGGCCACTCACCTTAACCTGGTCTTCAAAGTGTTTCTTTGCAAACAGAGTATTCTCCCTGGACGTGTAGAGATGAATAATAGCTTCTTGAAGACTGCCTTGACTGAGCCACGCCCTCTTTGGTCCTCCTTCATGCTCTATACACTCAAAGATGTGCAACAGCAATCTGGAATGCTGATGCAGGGAAAGAGAAATAAAGGCACTCAGATGCGGTGGAGAAAGTTTGGTTGCTGAGCAGGGCAGGATTAACACCTCTGAGGGCCCCTGGGCACCTGAAACTCCAAGGGCCCCCCCACGGGCACGGGTCGTTCTCGCGTGTGCCGCCGTGACCGTGCAAAATTTTGAGTTTTTTTCATTTTCCTCTAAATATTCACAATTTGGTGATTGTCAATATTTAGATACCTTATTGTCCAACTGACAAATAAGTCCTCAACTATACAGTCATTGTAGTCTGTCAGACAGACGCACAAAGGCCTACATGCTAAGCTGGCATTCATTAGAAAATGAGTTTCAATCAGTTGACTTGACTTTCATGAAATAAAGTTGATTTAATCAATAAAGGCAAAATAACAACACAAGGCTACTATTTCAAAGGATTTATTAATTTTCATTCACTATTATTCAGTGGTGGAAAGTAACTAAGTACATGTACTCAAGTACTGTACTTAAGTACAATTTGAGGTATTTGTACTTTACTGGAGTATTTCCAATTTCCAATACTTTTACTTCTACTCCTCTACATGTCAGAGGCAAATATTGTCCGTTTACTCCACTACAATTATTTGAAAACGTGAGTTACTAGGTACTTTGTAGATTTTTATTATTATTACAATACGTCCATTAACAGATTGGCTGTTTGCTGTTCAAGGTCCTTGAACATCAAAAAGCCAATCTAGACCATTGTTACTGGTTTAACACACAATCGGCACTTTCCAGCAGCATTCTCACCAACAATAAAACACTCATTTTGACTAATTTATTTCGGGGTGGACGGATCCGGATTAGATAACTTTTTTTTATCTATTAGATAAATAAAATAAATTAGGGGGTTATCTGCGAGGGGGTTATCTGTAATGAGGGGGTTATCTGCGAGTCACCAATTGTAATAAATGGAAGAGAAACTTTAGACAATTGCTGACGTGATCCAAATAGAACAAATTCTGTTTTTTCATCGTTCAATTTCAGGAAGTTTTGTCTCATCCAACTTCGAATCTCTTGAATACATTTCTCCAGTGTTTTAATGCAGGAATCAGCAGGTTCTTGAGAAGATTTAAAAGTAATGTAAAGCTGCGTGTCATCAGCGTAAACATGGTAATTTAAATTATACTTCAAAATGATATCACGAACTGGAAAGGTATAAACAGTAAACCACTGTGGGCCGAGCATAGAGCCTTGGGGTACAGAATAGTCAAGAGTAACAGGCTCAGAGATAGCGTTACCAATACAAACATGCTGAGGCCTATTTAAAAGGTAGGACTTACACCAATCCAGGGCTGTGTCATGTATTCCAAGATGATATTGAAGGCGGGAGAGAAGGATTTTATGATCGACAGTGTCAAAAGCGGCGCTTAAGTCTAACAAAACTAATGCAGTGATTTTCCCCTCATCCATGGCAGATAAAATGTCATTGTTGACACGAAGAAGAGCAGTTTCCGTTCCATGAAATGGTTTGTAGGCTGACTGAAATGTGTCCGACAGGTTATTGGCACGAACATGGTCAGAGATCCGTGATGAAACAACTCGCTCGATTGTTTTTCCAAGGTACTTTAAATGAAATGAAATGAAATTATGAAATGAAATGAAATTATGTAGCAAGCCCTCCCCAGAGTCATGGAGCCTGCTCGCTACCATCACCCTTCCCCACCCCCACAATCGTAACAAGAAATCACTGCCATTGGGACTGACAGACATTGGCAGTTTGAACTTCAAGGGATGATATAGTCACGATCAACAGGGAATGCTAGTTTGAGATTAACTCAGTGACTTAAACTAGGACACCAATTCCATGCCCTGTTGACAGTCTGTTCTGATCATGACGATACTGGCCCTTTAAGGAAAGCTAAATACCTTTTCACTGAGCTGAAGTGGTTTATTAATCCCAGTCTGTAGTTCTCTAACCACCTGCCAAGCTTTATCAATCTCCTCTGCTGCATAATCATTCTCATCCATTCTTAATGTCAGTTGCTCTTCAGTCAATTCCAAGGCTGCCCTTGTCTCTTCAAGCTCAGCCTGATCAAATAAAAGCCAAGCAAGATTTGTAGCTTTGCATGGTGAAAAGGATAAGTAAAGACTGTTTGGGGTGACACCATGTGAAATTCTCAAATTGAGTAGTAATTATTTCTGAAAAACTCCAGATCTTTTCAGAACTAATTACTCCTGAATTTGAGAATTTCATATGTGTCACCGCAAAGAGTCTTTACTTAAATTAAAGCCAGTGCTTACACTTTCATTACAAGGTCATTAACTCAATCATGAGGGTGTGATGAAACCAACATTATGTGACTGGCTCTGGCAAAACCCTAAACTTGGACCCAATTTTCAAAAGTGAGATTTTGGTATAGTTTGATTCTCTAGATTTTCCTCTTTCATTTGATACCAGATTAGTAGAAATCCAAAAAATTCAGTCACATATATATGAAACTTTAACCCATATCCGCCGATCTACGTGATAACCCGTAGATATGTAAAACGCTACAAACGCTGACCTACGTGATTTTCCGTACCGTGTTTTTGTCCAATTCCAATTTACTACGTTTTTCCGATGACTGTATTTCATGATTATAGATATGAAATTAGACAAGTCTGACATCATAATAAAGTGCATGTTCTCCTCTTTCCATCAGTATATAATGTGTCTGTGTTAGTGATTGTAATATTCTCTAAATAAGGAATCTTTCTGATTTTGTGCAAAAACAAAAATCTCTGTGCTGGGGCTTAGGCACATACAGTCTTTTGTGTGTTTACATGGTTAGGCGGATATGGGTTAAGCTCAATGAAAACTTGCATATAATCTGAGACAATGATGAAAATTCACAATTTTATAATATAAAGAATCTGTGAAATTAAACTGTACATGTATCTAAGCACATATTGTTGCAAATATTTACGCTTCTAAAAAGTTTAAAACACAACAGAAAGTCTAATGCTGATGTACAGTGAAGGCTGGTGGTTGTAATTTGCGCAATTTTGAAAATGTTCACGCTGATGTTTGATGCTATCATTGTTTTATCAGATCATAGCAGCACTAACAGAATACAACAAAATCACATACAAATATTTCTAGGGAAGGTTAATACCATCATCATACCATAGTAAGTTTAAGGTTATGATTTGACAATTTGGTTCTTTTTGAATTACCAATAAACCCTTTCACGGTAATATTGTTTATTTCGAACACTGGTTGCCGTCTGTGACCCGGCGCTCGAACTTCATGCGCACTCCAGACGCATGCGTGAAGTTCGAATGCCAAGTCGCAGACGGCAATGAGTATTCGAAATAAACAATTTTGCCCCGTCAAAAACATGGTGCATATTACCGTGAAAGGGTTTATTCTGTACCTTATGATTACCGTAACGACATGACAAAATATGATTTTGATATGAAATTTCTGTCCTGATCTGGATGAAAGTTGTTTTAAGGGGCAATATCGTCATGATCAACAGGGCATGGAATCAGAGTACTAGTTTTAGATAAATTGAAAATAATACCCAAATGATAAGGTCTTAATCAGCATTTCTGCTGCATAAATGAGCCAGTAATTTTCAGTCACTGTGTTCATCTTAAACTAGGACACTGATTCAAAGCCCTGTTGAAAGTCTGCTCTGATCGTGATGATACTGTCCATTTACTTACCTGTAAATTATTCAAAATCTCCAGCTGATTAGAGGAAGATGTGCTCACTGTTCCAGATGACCCCTTATTATTATCGGCCTTCCCTCCCCTACAAGACAAATTGGAATCATCCGCTTTGACTTTGGCTTGCATCCTGCACATTTCAGATGCGGATCCTTCCATTAGTTCTGGGGAATATACAGCAGAGCCGCAAGGTGGTGATGTAGTTGGGATTGGGTCAAGGATGTTCGGGAGTGGTTCGGTCAACAAGGTGCCATTTTGTGTTTGTGTTTGATCCCCATACGATCGTGATGAGCTTGACGCTTGGACCATGAGAGAGGTGTGGTCCGTGTCATATGCAGGTGTCCCGTTCCTGCACCAATTTGTGAATGTCTGTAGGTCACCATTTCCATCGTCGGATGTTGTTGTCGTGGACGATGCTAGTTCTTCAGAGCTGCTGTTGTTTGTAGCTGCTGTCAGCATCACAATGCATGTATCCCGATGCTCGTCTGAGCTCATTCTTGTTTTGCAGATATTTGTCAATGGGAGAACATCTATCTAATGTTCAACCTAAAATAAGAATAGAAGTTTATATCAGTTAAAATTTAAGCAGAATATTTTTTATAATTTCCAAAAATACAAAGACATTGGTGACTGAGTTCACTTTTATAATAGAAGTGTATGTCTTCTGTAAATTATTGTAACCTGATCAAGAGAAATGAGGAAGTTAAACCACCCTCATTATTGGTACAATAAACCCTATCACAGTAATTTATGCGCCATGTTTTTCGTGGGGCAAAATTGTTTTAAAACACGCGTTGCCATATTCGACCCAAAGATCAAACTTCACACGTCCTCCTGAAGTGCGTGTGAAGTTCAAGCTCTGATTCGCAGATGTGTTCTAATAATGTTTGTCTTGTGAAAAACATGGCGCATTATTAAGTTAACGTTACCATTGGCAATGCGTTGGTGTAGGGCAAAATCAAAACCAATTTGAATATTTTGCTTACCGATGGGCGATGGCGATGGGCGATGGCGATGCACTTGCAGTTGCACAGAAAGGTAGGCTACATCAAAAAGTAACATATAAAACTAGTAAACTACTAATATTTTAATGATTGCTGTGCCTAGTCATGCTAGTATAACATATATTAACGTAATTATTAAGTTATAACAACAGCTTGTGTTTTGTGTAACGTACTTACAGTTGCCAAGTTTGTGACTAACGAGTAACGTTATCGAGTAGGCCTAGCCTATACGAGTTTGCCAGGTGCCGAATTTGAAGTTGCCAATAAGTTGTGGTAACTTAGGCCTACCAAGCCAGGCAATTAAAATTAAAAAAAGAAAACACACCTAGTTCATGAGTTAACTAATTTCCCAACCTTCACTTCGAAGAAATACAAATTAAACATGTCAAGCAAATGTCACATAATTTTGGTTTTATTTCTTACCTTTTTTGTGTCGAAACTTTTCAACTTGGCAAGGCAATGCGCGTAACGTAAACACGGCGCCAACGCGTTCTGCGCCACCGTACCACCAAAAGTAGAGATTATTAATTCCTTAGAAAACTATTGACCAATCAGCTTGCAGAATAATTAGCGTCTATAGAGGGCGCAATTCCTTTTGACGCATTTCACATTATGCCAGAGTTGTGCTTAGATTAAAGGGAGGGTACAATATTGCTAATTTATTATTTACAATCAAATTAACGAATTATTTATAAACTTACTTGGTGTGAAGTTGAAACAAGTATCAATCATCGTGAGAAAAAGTGCATTCACCTTAGAGAAAACATGAATTGTTATGTTGTTTTTGACAAAGTTGCAGTTTTTTTGCAGCTTTTTAAAAACATAACCCCCCTCATAAAAAGATATGAGCTGCAATTTTTCTGTTTTCTGAAAAATGCGAGCTGAAATCTTTACAGGTTAATTTCACAATACAGTTCTTGAAAACTACAGGGGTGAAATTTGATATGTTATCAAATACAAATAGTGCACCTTCTCTTAATAAAACAAAGCAAAACTAAAAATAAAACAAAAGAAACAAACAATATTTTGTCACGCTACTTTATTGTTAAAAAATTTTTTTTAAAAATGTCAAAAACATGATTTATAAATTTTGATATCTACTTGCAGCCTTAAAGCATAATATTATAGTTCAAAATATTAAATATAAAATAGATATTTGTATTTCTGTCTCAGAAATCTTTTCAATGTGAAAGCATTAAGGCATTACTTTTTAAAGGGGCAACAGGGCATGGAATTGGTGTCCTAGTTTTATTATTATGCATCCAATTACTTAGTACTGATGATGCTACATCCACGGTAATATAATCTTGTATGTTATCTAGGTCAGCGAGCAGTCACGAGATATTATTTAGAGTGGCTGAGTTCATCTAAAACTAGGATACCGATTCCATGCCCTTTCGAAAGAATGTTCTGATCATGATGATATTGTCCCTTTAACTGCATTAGTTCTTAAAATTATGTATTATAATCTCTGGCAGAATAAATGCTTCAAAATTGTATTCTGAATTGGCTACTCAATGAAAAAAAAACATGTTAGCATTGACAAAGCCAAAGTAGTCTAAAAGCATTACTTTACATTGTGTGCATAGCTGTAGTCACGGAAACACTCAATTATTAAAAAATATATATGTTTGATGATATGTAAAAGCGCCAGAATTTTGATGTTCTAAAATGTTCAGATAATAACACAACATTGTGCTGGTTTCAGAAATCTTTCAAACTTGAATTCAACTTATCTTCCTCAAGAATCATTTAAAAAAAAATCATGGTTCATTTAGGTAGAAAATAAGGTAAAATATTGTTAACAGAAACAGGAATATAACTAGGGATAAGTGAAATAAATAATATAAAAAATAGCTGACACTGCTAAATATTCCACTCTTACATTCATCATAGTGGGCCGGATAAATAAAAAGTAGCAATTGCTTTTACTAGTCATTTTCTTAAATCTTCATTAATAAAAGTGAGCAATTACTTGCAAGTAATTGCTTCCAGTAGTTAGCAAAAGCAATTGCTATGATTGTTAAGCAATTACTAGAGAGATTAGCACTTGCTTGGAAGCATATAAATAAACCAGACCTTTTACTAATGACTTGTAGCACTTGCTAATATTTTTACAATATACTAAATGAGGAGCTTACGCATTTGCTAACACTTGCATGTTGCATTACTCCTGCCATCATGGCCGAGTTTATGCATGTAAGGGAACATGAAAAGGTGTACAATGAAAGAATAAATCGTGATGAAGTCAATCCTACCAGATACCGGAAATTATTTCGGTTCAATTTTGAAAATTTGGAGTGGCTAGCAGCAGTCGAAGTACTTGGTTTGAAACTAGCAGAAATGGCGCATGGCATCTTCGTAATAGTCGGGTTTTCATCCCCTTTGAATATGTTGTACAGATCTTGTTCACATTTAACAAATAAAATATTCATATTTCCTGTTTGAATTCCATATGTTTTCTTCTTCACTTGACTTTTCATGTTTGCTATCTTTTCAAAATTTGCTTCTCATCCATGGCTTTACCTGTGTTGGTAGCAATTGACATTTGTGCTTTTTTAAGTGCATTTGCCTTCATGTCTTTTACCCCCGCAACTGACTTTTCTCGATTAGAACAGGGTACTCTTTGATTATACTAACGAACAGTTCGTTCAAAGATTGCTCACTATTTGTACCACTCCCCAATTCTTCGGCAGCATCCATGTTGCTAACACATGCCTCATATACAACCACTAGGCTAATCGGAACTGACCTCCCATCATTGTTATACCCATAAGCAATTGCTAACCCACCCAAGCAACAGGTGCTAGTCAAAGAAGAAGGTTATTTATACATTTTTAAGCAATTGCTTAACCTTGAGCTTTTACTTGTTAAGCAATTGCTATTGCTTGAGCTTTTACTAGATAAGCAATTGCTAACTTTTATTTATCCGGCCCATTATGCTTACATGGAGTGTCGTGGCCGAGCGGTCTAGCTTACCGGACTCAAGTTCTGGTGTTAGCAGCAGAATGTGGGTTCGAATCCCGGCCGTGACACTTGTGTCCTTGAGCAAGACACTTAACCATAATTGCTTCTCTCCACCCAGGGGTTAAATGGGTACCTGTGAGGGCAGAGTTGGTTGATTAGCCCTATATGCGCTGTAATGGCAGCAATTGAGTTGTATACTCCCCAGGGAGCTGAGATGGTTTCAGGAATGATTTATGGGCCTTATGAGCCTTATGAGCAGGGGTAATAATATAATGCGCCTTGAGCACCACTCAGTTGGTGGATACGTGCGCTATATAAGTCCACACATTATTATTATTATTAGGGTTAACGCAAGTATTTGTGTTAGCAGATAAATTTCTAAGTAATATTTTCTGGTAAGCAGCTCTGTGAAATTTACTACTGATAATAATTATATTAAAGGGACAGTACCGTCATGATCAGAGCAGACTTTCAACAGGGCATGGAATCGATGTCCTAGTTTAAGATGAACACAGTGACTGCAAATTACTGGCTCATTTATGAAGCAGCAACGGTAACATGACCTTGTCATGTGGGAAATTATTTTCAGTCACTGAGTTAATCTAAAACAAGCACTCTGATTCGATGTCCTATTGATCATGACGATACTTCCCCTTTAAACAGAGATTTTTGTTTACTACAAGGGAATACACAGTTTTGGACATTGTTGATGCGTTTTGTAAACAAGGACAATCATGAAAAACTTTCATTGTTCCAAATTTTCAGCAAAAACTTCTTATCTTAGGGAACACGACAATGATTTCTGTGGGGTGAAAAGACTATGATGATTAGTTGTCATCAGTGGACCTTTTTTCATTATGTCCGTCCTCCATAGTATGTCTGTGTGTGATGTTATTGGTTAGGCCCGGTGTATTATGGTTAACAGTGTTGCTAGTGTTCTTCAAGACCTGTAATAAAACAGAACACACACACACACACACAAATTAATAAATCACTTCAATGTGAAATCAAATTCAACAAGATTGACAAAACAAATGAAAAAAAAACCATGACAGAACAAAAGTTTAGATACCTTGATCACCATCAACCACCCTCAAAGGGAAGGTACAACATTGGTAATGTTGGCATAACTGCTTCTATGAGTATGCTTACTCTCTTTGAATCAAGATGTACATTGAAGGGAAGGTACAACATTGGTAATGTTGGCCAAACTGCTTCTATGAGTATGCTTACTCTCTTTGAATCAAGATATACATTGAAGGGAAGGTACAACATTGGTAATGCTGGCCAAACTGCTTCTATGAGTATGCTTACTCTCTTTGAATCAAGATATACATTGAAGGGAAGGTACAACATTGGTAATGTTGGCCAAACTGCTTCTATGAGTATGCTTACTCTCTTTGAATCAAGATATACATTGAAGGGAAGGTACAACATTAGTAATGTTGGCTAAACTGCTTCTGTGAGTATGCTTACTCTCTTTGAATCAAGATATACATTGAAGGGAAGGTACGTACACCATTGGTAATGTTGGCAAAACTGCTTCTGTGAGTATGCTTACGCTCTTTGAATCAAGATATACATTGAAGGGAAGATACAACATTGGTAATGTTGGCCAAACTGCTTCTATGAGTATGCTTACTCTCTTTGAATCAAGATATACATTGAAGGGAAGATACAACATTGGTAATGTTGGCAAAACTGCTTCTATGAGTATGCTTACTCTCTTTGAATCAAGATGTACATTAAAGGGAAGGTACAACATTGGTAATGTTGGTAAAACTGCTTCTATGAGTATGCTTACTCTCTTTGAATCAAGATGTACATTAAAGGGAAGGTACAACATTGGTAATGTTGGAAAAACTGCTTCTATGAGTAAGATTACTCTCTTTGAATCAAGATGTACATTAAAGGGAAGGTACAACGTTGGTAATGTTGGTAAAACTGCTTCTATGAGTATGCTTACTCTCTTTGAATCAAGATATACATTGAAGGGAAGGTACAATATTGGTCATGTTGGCCAAACTGCTTCTATGAGTATGCTTACTCTCTTTGAATCAAGATATACATTGAAGGGAAGGTACAGCATTGGTAATGTTGGCCAAACTGTTTCTATGAGTATGCTTACTCTATTTGAATCAAGATATACATTGAAGGGAAGGTACAACATTGGTAATGTTGGCAAAACTGCTTCTATGAGTATGCTTACTCTATTTGAATCAAGATATACATTGAAGGGAAGGTACATCATTGGTAATGTTGGCCAAACTACTTCTATGAGTATGCTTACTCTATTTGAATCAAGATATACATTGAAGGGAAGGTACAACATTGGTAATGTTGGCAAAACTGCTTCTATGAGTATGCTTACTCTCTTTGAATCAAGATATACATTGAAGGGAAGGTACAACATTGGTAATGTTGGCAAAACTGCTTCTATGAGTATGGTAACTTTTCTTTGAATCAAGATAAACATTAAACAAACTAATTCTTGTGACAGTTTCAGCTCAATGCTAGGTCTAAGTCGTGAGAAAAGTGTGAAAAAGCAATCATAATGTTTTCAGAAAATACTTGAGAATAAAGGTGTTTTCTCTGAAATGAGAGCACTTTAAAATTTAATTAATTATCCAGGATGGATTGTATCTTTAATAATTACTCATCATGTTAGTTTTCTGATTGGGTAATTTTATGATAAGGTAATTATCAATGGGAATCTTTCCTTTAACACTTTCCTTACCATAAGCGACTTTTGTCGACTGCACTCATACCCCCTCTTCTTTACCATAGGCAACTTTTGTTGACCAAGCTTCCACACTAAAAAGCACTCTAGCCTGAGCACAAAGGCCATTTGTTATAAAGCTGTAGTTTTGTCCATGTTCACCCTCCATACCCAAGCTTACAATGGTTGGAAAGAGCAAGATCGGATCTTTCCATTGATGGTGAAATAAAATAAGGTTGCTATTATGCAATCCCTTCAAATTGGAGTTGAAAGATCCGAAATACCAAACACCTACGGAGTGCCATTTGTTTGTGTACAAAAAAGTGTTTGAGTTTACAGATCACACTGAGGAAACAAAGATTGAGAACTTGGACATTTATTGACCGATCTTAATGATTTTTGGATTATATGAAAGGGAATTAAATAAGTAAGATAATTATTATTACTTATTTTTCTGTAAAACGATATCTTCAAGGTGATAATAGAGTTTGTAAAATCGGCCTTTGAACACAAACTTTCTGTTGTGTAAGAATGTAAGTTTGTTGTGTAAGTTGTGTAAGTTTGAGTGGTCAAACAATGCGGTCACCAGCGGTTGTTTATGTCAAAACAATTCGGTATTGTGAGAGGGTTAAAACCGTGTTGTATTAATATGGTCAAGAAAGAAGGAAATGCACAAGCCGCATCATCACTTCCATAACCCTCTCCACCTTCACCCCCACCCCGAACCAAAATCTGAACTTACATCTAGAGATTCAGGCAGTATTGTTGAAGTGTAAATTCTTTGGTCGTCAAGGTAACTTTTGATCTGTTCAGCCATGTTGGTATAATCTTCCTTGTTGTGAAATAAAATCTGAGCCGTAGCTATGTATTTGTCACCATCTACACCCTGAGAAACAAAAACGAGGTCGTCTTAGTCAGATTACAAGACCACAAAGCAATAATATAGCACTATTTCTCAATACACACAAGGGGCCAGCCTATTTTCCTACCAGCCTCAGTTTGGTTTTGTTAACTTGTATGGACAAAATCTTGATGCAATAGCGTGAAAAATATGTGTTATGCACTTTGCCTTTCAGAAAGAACCTACTATTTTGCAAAAACATGTATAGGCCTACATATAGAACTGTTGCAGACCCAGAAGCGAAGACAAACAGTGCTCCATCATTTTGCCTACATAATCAAAGATTCATATTCTGTCTTCATTTCAACATCTTTTTGTTTAAAATTTGTACATTGCTCTTTTCCTGGTAGAAAGAAAAATGATTTTTGTTTTAAGAAACAATTTACCAGGGCATGGATTAAGATAAATTATTAATGTGATTTAAAATTAATGTAGGATGCAGCGTGATAAATTAATGACTATTTAAATAACTGCACCTGAGGAATACTAAAGGGACAGTATCGTCACGATCAGAGCAAACTTTCAACAGGGCATGGAATCGGTGTCCTAGTTTAAGATGAACACAGTGACTGGAAATTACTGGCTCATTTATGCAGCAGCAACGGTTATATGACCTTATCATGTGGGTATTATTTTCAGTCACTGTGTTAATCTAAAACTAGCATTCCGATTCCATGCCCTGTTGATCGTGACGATATTGTCCCTTTAAACAAAGCATTGGTCAATAATTTTGCTTTATATCTCATATGAAATAAGGAAACAAAGAATTATACTCATTACAAATGAAGTTGCCATAAAAATAACAAAACATACTGAATATTATATCTTTAAAATGAATTTGATTAAATCTCAAATTATGGCAATTCTTCCCAGCTCTGGAATTATATAATTGATACTCACATTTTCTTTAAACCTTTCTCTAATCTCACTGTGAGTTAAGTCTGATGGAAGAGACTGCATTAGAATCTTACTAGACTGCCGGACTGAAAAAAAAATGCAAATGATGAAAACCGTTTTACTGGCAATTTCTGAAATTTTGTGAGATATTTCACACAAAAACTTGTCAAAAGCTTGGTCTTACATTAAATGAATTTTGGACAGATTTCATTAATTTCGGGAATTAATTAGTGTGAAAATATAATTCCCACTACTATTTTTATGAAACGTTTCATTATAAAATACCTGTTCTTCTTTCTTTCAAAAAGTAATGTTTCAATTATAAAACAAATTATTGATATTCTGGTAAGATGAAGCAAAACAGAGGCAATATATTTTTAATGATTTTAATGCATTTTGTATAAGCTGTAAATACAATTGATCATGTTGACAAAACTGCTTCTTAATGTATCCTAACTTTCTTAGAATCAAGATATACATTAAACAACCAACCAGCGGCGTAGCCACGGGGGGCCTGGGGGGTGGGCACGTGCCCCCCCCCCACAAATTTCCAGTGCCCCCCAGGTGCCCCCCACGAAAAATCCTCATGGTGCCCCCCACGAAAAATCCTCATAGTGCCCCCAAAAAAGAAAGAAAAAAAGGAAAAACCCATACCCCCTGGGCCCCCCCCCCCCCCCCACTGAAAAAGTCCTGGCTTCGCCGCTGCAACTAACCTGTAAAAGGTTGTCACATTGTTTAAAGCTTATCACATTGTTTGTTATCGAGAAAACTTTTTAAATCCATCCAGATTTTTCATATTCAATGATTTTTTTTCCCCCTGGAGGACAAATGCAGAACTGTGGTGTGTTTACCGTTGGAGAGCTACAATGTGTACAGATCTCGAGTGGATAGGAAAATAACTTACACAATGGTATAGTGGTGCCAGTGATAATTGCGACAATGATGAGACTCATAGCTGGGTCAACGTAATGTCTAACTTACACAATGGTATAGTGGTGCCAGAGATAATTGCGACAATGATGAGACTCATAGCTGGGTCGACGTAATGTCTCCACTCATAGTCTGTCAGCCAGATGAATAAAGCACTGATGATGACCACGACAGAGCCTAGGGCGTCACCGAGAACGTGCAGAAACACGCCTCTCATGTTCATATGGGCGTGTGATGATGATGCTGATGTAAACCAACAATCAAAAAAAAAGATTGAGTTATTGTGTAAGGGTTAGGGTTAGAGTTAGAGTTAGGGTTAGAGTTAGGGTTAGGGTTAGGGTTAAGGTTAGGGTTAGGGTTAGGGGTAGGGGATAGGGGTAGGGGATAGGGGTAGGGGTAGGGGTAGGGGTAGGGGTAGGGTTAGGGGTAGGGGGTAGGGGTAGGGTTAGGGGTTAGGTGTAGGGGTAGGGGTAGGGTTAGGGCACTTTCATTAGAAAATCAGAATGAATATAGGAACATTTTTAGAGGGCACTGAGGCCAAGGATAGGGCAGGGAGGCAGTGGCCTTCTTGGTCTCACTTTAATGCCAGGTCTGGCATTATAAATACATCCATAACAAATTGTGACTGGCTCTAGCAAAACCCTAAACTTGGACCCAATTTTCAAAAGTGAGATTTTGGTATAGTTTGATTCTCTAGATTTTCCTCTTTCATTTGATACCAGATTTGTAGAAATCTTTTGAAAATTGGGTCCAAGTTTAGGGTTTTGCCAGAGCCAGTCACATTTATCTTCCATGTGCTGCATCTCTTTGGAATTCCTTGCCTGGTGTATGTTTCCCTCCATCCTACGATTTATCCTGTTTCAAGAGGAATCTCAATTCCTACCTTCAGCTCCTCTGAGTCTATTTACTTATTTATTTTTCTTCTATTGTAGCCCTGTACTTTGAGTGTTTGGTACAAAATGCAGAAATGCAAACATCATTTTGATAAAATTAAGACTCTACTCTCATTTTCTAGAAGCAGTGTAAAGCACATTTTTCAGGGGTGTGATTTGACAAAAGTAAAAGAAATCCTGAAAAATGGGTAGTGGGCCTGGGTCTCCCTTTGGTCTAGAGGACAAAGCTCCCTGAACCTCCTGTGGGTAGCAGGCCTGGTCTCCCTTTGGTCTAGAGGACAAAGCTCCCTGAACCTCCTGTGGGTAGCAGGCCTGGGTCTCCCTTTGGTCTAGAGGGACAAAGCTCCCTGAACCTCCTGTGGGTAGCAGGCCTGGGTCTCCCTTTGGTCTAGAGGACAAAGCCCCCTGAACCTCCTGTGGGTAGCAGGCCTGGGTCTCCCTTTGGTCTAGAGGACAAAGCTCCCTGAACCTCCTGTGGGTAGCAGGCCTGGGTCTCCCTTTGGTCCAGAGGACAAAGCTCCCTGAACCTCCTGTGGGTAGCAGGCCTGGGTCTCCCTTTGGTCTAGAGGACAAAGCCCCCTGAACCTCCTGTGGGTAGCAGGCCTGGGTCTCCCTTTGGTCTAGAGGACAAAGCTCCCTGAACCTCCTGTGGGTAGCAGGCCTGGGTCTCCCTTTGGTCTAGAGGACAAAGACCCCTGAACCTCCTGTGGGTAGCAGGCCTGGGTCTCCCTTTGGTCTAGAGGACAAAGCTCCCTGAACCTCCTGTGGGTAGCAGGCCTGGGTCTCCCTTTGGTCTAGAGGACAAAGTCCCCTGAACCTCCTGTGGGTAGCAGGCCTGGGTCTCCCTTTGGTCTAGAGGACAAAGCCCCCTGAACCTCCTGTGGGTAGCAGGACTGGGTCTCCCTTTGGTCTAGAGGACAAAGCCCCCTGAACCTCCTGTGGGTAGCAGGACTGGTCTCCCTTTGGTCTAGAGGACAAAGCCCCCTGAACCTCCTGTGGGTAGCAGGCCTGGGTCTCCCTTTGGTCTAGAGGACAAAGTCCCCTGAACCTCCTGTGGGTAGTGGGCCTGGGTCTCTCTTTGGTCTAGAGGACAAAGCCCCCTGAACCTCCTGTGGGTAGCAGGCCTGGGTGTCCCTTTGGTCTCGAGGACAAAGCCCCCTGAACCTCCTGTGGGTAGCAGGCCTGGGTGTCCCTTTGGTCTAGAGAACAAAGCCCCCTGAACCTCCTGGATGTTTAATTTTGGAGGATTTACAGACTCTCCACATCCCCACAAACAAGAAACTAGAGGTTTGGACACAATACAGGCTACTTCTTTCTTTCCTTGGTGGCTACTTCTCTTCTTTCAAGAAAATTTTGAGGCAAAGTAAGATTTGTAAAAAATCCTGAGAAACCACAGGCATGGTTTTTCTTGTGTGTATCAGGGGATATGGCTACACATCACTATCAATAAGTTAAGTGATATCTCACTATTTGATGTCTTGACATTTAGTTGATTCTCTTCTCCATCTATATTCACACTGACGTCATCTACAGGCTGAGAGATTGTTCCATCCTTAAGTGGCTGATGAACATCCACCCCATCTTCTTCTTCTTCCTTGTTTGTTTCAGCATCTGAGTTTAATTTCTTCCATTTTGACTTTGTGGTGTGGCCGTGCCCACCCCCACTAACTCCATGGGTGTGGCCATGTGGCGCCCCTGTGTGAGATAATAAAATCAACATTAAAGGAATATTTAAAGAGAATGTATGGCATTGGTATTTGGTATACATGTATGTTCATTTCAAAACTCCAGTTTTCATGGAAAATGTCATAAAACTAACCTATTGTCATGGGTTTAACTCTCTAATATCTGTCACCGGAGGCAGATGATATTCAAACACAACATTGTCTTCATTGGCCAGCTCAGTATGAATGTCTGTCTTAGACGATGCCAAAACAATAACTGACTGCATTCTGGTTATTCTATTAAACTAATTCGATTGACAATATTTATGAATGGAATTCTAGCGCTTGCGTGTGCATAACATTAACACGCACACTTCACCAACAGAGGGCGTTGGTGCAACTAAACAGGGCGCGTGTAAAAACATCGCGCACAACAGGTATATCGTCGTCGCTGATGTTGCAGGTGCATCGCAGTGCACGCACACGCAAGCAGATCATTGCATAACGTAATGTACAAATCATTCACTGATAATCAATTTGTAATAAACCTATAATCAATAATCATGTAATTTCACAACACTTTGAAAGCTTCATTACAGCAGGAGGTCCCATGTTTGAGAAAACTTCATAAAACTGTTACATGTTTTTTTCTGCTTTTATGTTTTAGCCCTGCAGTCACAGGTTCAGATTCCTGCTCTAGTCAATATTTATTTTTTGTTTACTCTAACAAATGTTTTAAATAAATAGAGAATTAGCTGTTGCAAACTGCTTACCAACCTAAAGGACCAGTAGTTTAAATGCAAAATAATGGTTACTGGCCTTACATTTTGAACCTAGCAGGTTCTTTCTCAAAGGCATTTATATTTCGTCCATTTTGCATTTGAGAAAGAACCTGCTAGGTTTGAAATGTAAGGCCAATAACCATTATTTTGCAAAAATACAAAAATAAGATAAAAACTGACAACTATACTATAAATCCAATGTGTTTACTTACCGTGTGCACCAAAAAGACATAGACCAATTCCATTGACAACCAAACCTAAAGCCCCGACGATGAGAATAAGAATGGGGTTCTCAATGGTCTCAACGGCGATCAAGCGTTGGATTGCATCCACAAAGATTGTGAAGCACAGAGCTATTAACAAGACTGAATTAATGAGGGCACCAAGAACTTCCGCCCGCTGCCAACCGCTGGTATTACTCTTTGATATCTGGATAAATGGAAAAGAAACTGGGTTTAACCAGAGAAAGATTATGTCCTGCTGCCCACCAAAACCCTTTGTCTGTCAGTCTGTCAGTTAACTGCATAAAACATATTACTATGTATAGTGCAGATGCATTCCCACACAAAACCACTACACATCGCTGACAAGTAATTGTACTTTTTACTTATCAAAAACTTTCAAAGGGTTTTGATAGATCAAGCTATGCAAGTTATGCATTTATTTTTTGGGGGGAGGTATTTTTGGTGACAATTTGTTTTATATTGTTTCGGTTTATGGTAACACCATGTGTTTATCTCAACTTTCGCTAAGCTGAGGTACAGATTCTGAAAAGAACCTTATCGCACAACTCATATCTGGACTGTCGCTAAGTGAGATTATGGTTCAAGGGAGAACCAATATCGGGCAACTCGTTTTTCTCTATTATCGCTAAGTGAGAATGTGGTTCAGTGTGAACCATGGGGACTTCACGGGTTATTCCTGTGTTACTGCAAACCGAAATGATATCGATATTCCCCCATGCAAAGCTTCAAATCTTATAATTTGTTTCATATAATTATATAAACCACAAGGGAAAATGAATAGGTACATAAATCATCTGTTGGGGTGAACAAAGGAAATTGACACGAGAAGGACTTGAACCTTTGACCTCCAGATATTTGTGCTGGTGCTCTACCAACTGAGTTAGCTAGCCCTATGTATGTAGTCTACCAATCTTGTTATCTTTGTTCTGGGGGGTAGTCAGAAGTCATGTTATCCATACATGCCGTGTAGCCAGGGATCATGCCCTCAACAAATTTTATTATTAATAAAAACATTACCGTTGTAAAAAACAACTCTGAAAAACAAGAAATCCCACGTATATCCAACGTACTTCTCTATTTCCTCGTTTCTTTAAAATTCTAAATAAAATAATTGTGAAACGTTCTATTGGTTCCATTATTTGATCAGAAATTAATTTAGTGTGCTGTGTCATAAGTTCATTCATTCAAAGTTAGTCTTTATCCCATATACAGGTCAATTAAACAAATAAAGGGACAGTATCACCATGATCAGATCACACTAACAACAGGGCATGGAATCTGTGTCCTAGTATAAGAACACAGTGACTGAAAATGACTGGCTCATTTATGCAGCAGCAATGGTAACATAGAGTGTCGTGGCCGAGCGGTCTAGCTTACCGGACTCAAGTTCTGGTGTTAGCAGCAGAATGTGGGTTCGAATCCCGGCCGTGACACTTGTGTCCTTGAGCAAGACACTTAACCATAATTGCTTCTCTCCACCCAGGGGTTAAATGGGTACCTGTGAGGGCAGAGTTGGTTGATTAGCCCTATATGCGCTGTAATGGCAGCAATTGAGTTGTATACTCCCCAGGGAGCTGAGATGGTTTCAGGAATGATTTATGGGCCTTATGAGCCTTATGAGCAGGGGTAATAATATAATGCGCCTTGAGCACCACTCAGTTGGTGGATACGTGCGCTATATAAGTCCACACATTATTATTATTATTATTATTATTATGACCTTATCATGTGGGGTATTATTTTCAGTCACTGAGTTAATCTAAAACTAGCACTCTGATTCCATGCCCTGTTGATTGTGAAGATATTGTCCCTTTAATTGATGTTTTGTTTGAAAATTATTTGTTTGTTTCTACAAGGAAGATATATTCTAATGTATTGGTTCTCTTAAGGGAAGATACATTACTTGGTAACTTTTTTCAAAGTAAAGGGAAGCAAATAAAATAATTGTTAAACGTTCTATTGGTTCCATTTTTGGTTCTCTTAAGGGAAGATACATTACTTGGTAACGTAAGTTCATTTAAACCTTCTAATTTTCAAGAAAAATATATCTTTAAAAATGTTATCACAATAATGTTTTGAGAAAAGGACAAGAAACTGTCTGTTTTACAAAAGACATTACTACTGAGACACATATTTTTGCAAAAGACCCATTGCTCATTTTGACATGGGGGGGGACACAATTACTCACTATTATAGCAAGAAAGTTATTTAATTGCTTCAAGGAAAAAACAAGATACATTACTTGATTAATGTAAGTTCATTTTTTTCTGTTTTACAAAAGATTGCCAGATGGCATATGACATAAAACACAATAAAGGGGGCCACTTTTCTACCGTCACGTTAGCAGTTTTTCTAATGGTTGTAATTTTTTTTTTAATATCTGAAACCACCCAAAAAGAATTTCAACATTTGAATAGACATACATGCTTATCCTAAAGATAATTTGAGTTGATTATTACTATTATTTTTTTAATTACCCTAAAATTTCCATCAACAAATGGACGGAAAAGTGAGGTAACTTTTTCCGTCAAATTGTTATGGAAATTCGAGGGTAAAAAAAAATAAATAAAAATAAATAAATAAAATAAATCAACTCAAATTAGTTCTAGTATAAGCCTGCATGTCCATTCACATGTTGAAACACTTTTTGGTCGGTTTCAGGTACTTAAAAATAAATAACAACCATTGGAAAAACTGCCAACGTGACGGATACAAAGTGGCCCCCTTTATTGTGTTTTATGTCATACATTACTTTTGAGACCCTTATGTTTGCAAAGACCTACTGCTCAATTTGACATTTACTCACTCTGATAGCAAGAAAGCCTATTAGTAGTGCTATGATGTCAGATAGCATGTGGAAAGAATCAGAAACAAGGGCTAGTGACTTGGTGGCATAACCCGTAACCAACTCAACCAAGAAAAATGTTGTCGTCAATGCCATCATCACTATGAACCGGCAGCTTTTTCCATTGTAACGTCCCATGGCTTGTTGTCTAACTGTGGAGTTAGAAAACATGAAATCAGTACTTAATGTGAATCTGAAATGCAAAAATTTGATCAGAAGTTGGGTTTACCGACAGAGTCTACAAAACAGAAAGTTTGGATTTGCAGATAGTTAGCTTGCTAGACAACAACAGACATTAAGTCAGATTTTGGCTGGTAGCTCATCATTATATACTAAGACACAGTTTCTGCTTGGGTTTTTATGTACATGTAGCAAGCATTCTGCTAATTAGGTGTTAGGTTTTATATTTATAATACAAAGGTTCTCTTCTGGAATCACGGTATGAAAAACTTGATGGTCATAACTGAAACTGTTACTCCCTATTAACCGTCCTACTACTACAAGGGTCAAAATCAGTCAAAGTGTTGATATACTTGCCAAGGTATATCTAGTGCACTTAAATGTCGAACACTGTCAAACCTTACGTGTTGTAAGTACATTTACAGGCCAAAATGACTCGGCTGGTTTTGACTGGTAAAAGTATTGTCTGTTATTGTTCAGGGTGGTCAAAATGACAGTAAAAACCATTCAAAAAATACCCCTGTGTGCACATTTGTGTCAACAGGCAAAACAGGCAGTTGACTGATTGTGACCTCTAGCAACTTCCCACTGAAGTGCAGCTGCACGTATAGTAGGAGGGTTTATACTCATAAATATTTCACACAATGTGAATGAATGGCTAATTCACAGATACCAAGCGCATTGTAGACTTTACAAAGGGGTTATTGGCCTGAAATGAACTTAAAGTTGCTTGTATTTTTACAAGCAATTTAAATTTACCAGTAATTCGAAGTATTTTAATTGATGAAAGGAAAACAGAGAGATGTACTTTAAAATGAATTGCATTTTACAGTAAATAAGTCACAAAATGAACTATAATGGGTCCAGACTTCCATCATACATTCATTCGGGCACTTAATTACTGTGAAACTATTATACTTTAATTATTTTGTATAATTTTATTTTGTTTTCTTTCTCACAAAAACAAATGCATAAAATCATTGGTCTGTCAGCTATTGTAGTCTAGCTCAACAAAGTTAACTTTGGACCATGTGACAAGGGTGGGTTTCAATTCTGTCAGATAAATTCAACTTTAGCCCTCAACTTGGTCGATATGAACTCTAATAACCTATTGTGTGTAATAAAATTTAGGAATATATCAACCTCCACTGTCAAATTTCTGTATCACCCTGGTACTGAATCAATTAGCATTAAACAAAATTAACAAAAATGATCGCAGTTTTATATAAACCTGTATAAAATTAAGGTTGCCTGCTTGCCAAATCAAATACCAATTTTAAATAATTCTTGTAGCTCAGACAAATTCCCTGATCGAATGATTTCAAAGATTTTAAGAACAATTGGATTTAGCAGTTTGAGGCAGCAATGTTTGCAGTGTTGGGAAAAACTATCCTTGGCCCAAGCCCCAACATGTACAAAAAAGGAGCGATTTTTCTTTTTTTCCAACTTTTGATCTGCTAATTATTACAACCTAAAACTTAATGATTAAGTAACATTACCCAAGCAGACACTTTTGGCATAAAATCCATTATTCTGGGATAACTCACTTTCATGAAATTTTCGAAACATTTTTAAAATTAAAAAAAATAATAATAATAAAATCAAAATTTCACAAAAAATAGTGAACTTTAAGCCAAAAGTGTCTGCTTGGGCAAGCTTACCTAATCTCAAAATTTTAGATTGTAATAACTGGCAGATCAAAAGTTGAAAAATTGCTCCGTTTTTGTACATGTGGGGCTAGGGCCAAGGATACAGAGGGAGTCCAGTGTATTGACCCTAGAATGGGGCCATTATTTCACACCATGCTTTTAGTTATTTCACACCATGCTTTGAGTTGAGCCCATTTGAATCAATCTATACAAGTGAATTAGACCTAATGATTTTATTACAACAATGACTTATATATTATATTATATTATATTATATTATATAATATTATATTATATTATATAATATATTATATTTGTGTTTGTACAGAGAAATTAAAACTCACCTTAATCAATCTCCATCTGTGCCTGGATCGGTGTTCAATTATTGAATTGACTGATCTTGCTACCAACAGCACCTTTGGTCTCTTCAAAGTACGTGACAGCCATGTAGGTATATTGTTGGCTCAATAGAAAGCATGACACGCATCACTTGTGATACACTAAAAACCTGCTGTAACCAAAAAAAAATGACAAAGCCTGACTGGAAACTAGAATACAGACACTTCACTGAAACTAATATGTTATGTGCTGTGCAAACTCCAGTACACTGTGGTATGTCTGTGTCCTGAGTCTCTCAGTGTTGCTTTACTGAGATCCGGTAAGGGATTGATCCAGTTAGGGATTGATCCTGTAAGGGTCAAAAACGTGAGGCAATGATAAGGAAATCTTTCCAGGTGTAATCAATCATGAGTTTATTTCCAAAGGCTGCCCTGCCATGCCCATGATATATAAAAAAATAGATAAAAACTTTTAATCTTACTTCACTTTCAAAACTTATCATGATAGGAACAAAATTATATTAAATTGGTTCAGGTAGGGTCTACCTGCTGAGATCGCCCACAGACAGTGGAATTGGTTTGTCAAACCCCATGTGGTGATGTCAAACGTGACTTATTCATGCAGAGGCCGTGACCCCAGATGAAAACTTCTATGCTATAAATGATTTGAGTACATATTTTTACCGTGCCCTTAGCTGACCTGCAGGTTTTAGTGGTGGACCCAGGAGAGGGGAGGGGATCTCAGGGGACATGCCCCTTATCCCCACCCCCTCTAAGATTCTCTGTCTATAAAAACCCATTGCTGCATTGAAATACAACAATGCATTTCCACTATACTCCTTAACCCTAACCTCCTACAGGCATTTCACTGAAACCCTGATGAATGCAACAAGATCCACCACAGCCACCAGCTAGAACAATGGTTCTTTTGTTCTTTTTATATTTGTTGCATTACAGATATGTTACTACATTATAAGTTAGGTAAAACTTGTAGCTTTGCATGGTGAGGATGATAAGTAAGACTAATTGCGGTGACACCATGTGGAATCTCAATTGAGTAGTAATTAGTTCTGAAAAGAACTGGGGGTACAACTCGACGTTTCGATCAGTATGCTCTGATCGTCCTCAGGAGAATTATACATTATAAGTTGTTTTAATGTATATCTTGATTCAAAGAGAGTAAGCATACTCATAGAAGCAGTTTTGCCAACATTACCAATGCTGTACCTTCCCTTCAATGTATATCTTGATTCAAAGAGAGTAAACATACTCATAGAAGCAGTTTTGCCAACATTACCAATGTTGTACCTTCCCTTTAATGTATATCTTGATTCAAAGAGAGTAAACATTCTCATAGAAGCAGTTTTGCCAACATTATCAATGCTGTACCTTCCCTCCAATGTATATCTTGATTCAAAGAAAATAAGCATACTCATAGAAGCAGTTTTGCTTTCATCCATTGTGATTACTATTCCGACTTAATATGTGGAATCTCAGCATAACTTACAGCATCTTTAAAAAGCCTGGCTTCCTTCCCAGAGTTCTTGAGTAGTTGTTGTACTTGAAGCAGTCCACCACTGGTCCTTGCTGATGCCATGTGGATAGCCATCTGATTGTCAGGCTATCAAAATACAAAATAATGGAGGAAAATGGAAATGAAATATATTTACATATTTTCACACACACTTTTAACAGTATTTGTATGTTTTCAGTCTCCATACTGTATACTTGCACACTGTTGTGTAGTTTTTTCTACATTATAACTTGTACAGGATGGCTCAAAAAACAAAGTCCCTTCCCCCCTTTTTGGGGATTGTGGCTGGTATTGTCATATATTCCAATATCATCGGTGGCCATGCCCCTATAGGAGGCCTTAAAGGGGGACTGACATCCTTTATTGTGTGTGTACTTTGTAATAAAATATTGTTTTTGAGACCCACCTGTGTCTATTTAATCATTGATTTATGAGTACAAGTATTTTAAAACAATGTGAAGTGTTTGGTGGAAGCTTCATTTGCATAAGATATGTGACGTAAGGTCGGGAAGATCCGATGTGTACATGATGTACATATACATACAAACGTTTCACACACGTAGCGTCAATTTAATTTCTTCCGTGATTTTTGTTTCCGGAACTAATAAAATGCCGGGAAGATGTGTTTCTGCAGGATGCAGCAACACCACCAAAGACGGTGTTAGCCTTCATCTGTTCCCAAGTGACCCAAAAATCGCCGTATTTAGACGAGCAAAGTTCGACTGACAAGAGTAAAGTGGTCAGGTCCATCGGCTCACATAGTTTTGTGCAGCGATCATTTTGAGCCGAGTTTTGAGCCGAATTTCTCTTCCCGACATGACGTCACGAACAGCTCCTCTGTGCAGGGCGTAAAAGTGGGGGGCATTTTTACAATGGAAAATAACACTCTCAAAAACAATAAAAACACAAAACAAAAATTGTATTGATCTTTTACTGATATAAAAGAATAAAACGATCACATATTTAACTGTTTGATTTATATCCATGTCAGTCCCCCTTTAAATCTGCAAAGATAGGCCTATTCCATATGAACACATTTCAAATTTTTTAATTTAATGTTTTTGTATTTGTATGTAATTGTATCTGTGTACCTGTTTGACTCAGGGTCTGACCAGAGCTCTAAGTCTAAAAGCCTTGCCTCTTTTTCCCAGACACTGTTTCAACCGAACCATATCTGTGAGTAGACCCCCTGTTGAATAATCTTGAACATAACCTAGATATATATTATTGAATCATTCCTGAGTCTGTGACCCTGGATAAAAACCTTGTATGCTTGACAAAATTATTCCAACATAAATAAACATCTTCATTGCTTAGCCTTGCCCTTTAATTGTAAGAAAACTAGTCTTAATTAAATTTTTATTTTATTTTTCTCGGCCACTGTACTAAAACAACATGTTAATAGCTTTAAGGCCAGTTGATTTTGCACGCGTATGCGAAGTGAATTTCCCTGCAAATTATTTGCACAAGATGAAAATGTGTTGCGAATCATTCGTGTGAATCTTAGATTTCGCATTTCACTTTGCATTCTCCTTCATATTTTAACCGGCCTTTGGTTTGGTTCTTACCTAAAATTGCAACGCAACATCTCTATTATTGCTCACTGTATGCCATGTATGCAGGCAGGCTGTATATGTGGCAGGTTAAATGGTCATTTTGATTGACTTTTTACAGAAGTAATATTTCATTGCATGCCCGGTAAAAGGACGTAAGTGCTCGCTTAACCTAATCTGTCTTACGTCCTTCTTCCGGGCACATGACGATTTGTAGATATGCATGGTGAAAAGGATATAAAGTAAAGGCTTTATTTATTGGCAGTTTATATTTCCACAAACTTTTATTAAAATTGTGTGATTCTCCTAACGCTTCCAGTGTCGGTAACATAAACTGAACATGCCAAAACAACGGGTTTCTAAAACAAATGAAAATAATAAGTCACATTACAGGGTCAGTATCGTCACGATCAGAGCATACTTCCAACAGGGCATGGAATCGGTGTCCTAGTTTAAGACACAGTGACTGAACATTCCTGGCTCATTTATGCAGCAGCAACGGTAATATGACCTTATCATGTGAGGTATTATTTTCAGTCACTGAGTTAATCTAAAAGTAAAACTAGTACTCCGATTCCATGCCCTGTTGACCGTGACGATAGGCTTATTGCATGTCCCTTTAGCCCTCCTATAGGTTTAATACTCAAAGACACTCGAAATTTGTATGTCTCTCTTAACCCATTGACTTTGTGCAATGCACTCAAATACATGCAAGCACATAGGGCTGTGATACTTGATAGGTCAAACCCAAAGACACTCAAAATTTGTATGTAACTCCCAACCCATTGACTTTGTGCAGTGCACAAAGGTCAAACCAAAACCACATACACAGCTCTGTGTGACTCTGTGGTTTGACCTACCAATTGGAAATGCAACCAAAAATGAGTGTCTGTGAGTGCCGTGCTGACTGGGCCAAATTTCAGCATGGGCATAGGAGGGTTAAGGCCTAAATACTCACGGACAGACGGGACGCACTTGAACCATGGAGGAAGGAAATATGTTGAAGTCTTGATCAAATCCATTTAAACAAATAACACTCAAAGTCTCAATATATAAGGCGAAATTCTTTGTCAAATTTACAGATGAAATTCACGCAAACTGTATTTGCTTTTAGAAAATTTAAGTTCTGTCACCTGTCAATCTATACTGTCTGCTCTTAAGTTATCCCGCTACAAAAAAGTGAAAAGGAAATAAAATGCGGCGAATCGAACGTGATTTGTCCATAGTTTGTCCAAGTTTTCACTGACAACAGAGGGCGATGTTGAGAGAAAACGGTGAATGATACTTGTTATTTCTCAAACGTTTGGCGCTCATAGCTAAACGTGCAAACGTATCCGAAGAAAATAATGCTCTGTGCCGCATGAGGGCGCTGCTCATATTACGACTTCAACCAAGTCCTTCCTGCATTACACGTGTACACGACACGGACGAACTGGAATCACATCATCACAGCGATTACTTAACTGAGAACTATTTACCTCAGTCATTCGTACCCCCCTCCACCCCCGCTATTGGGCCGCAGACCTGGACTGTTTTATTTTTCCTATGTGACACCTCCTTCCTAACCTCTATCCCACCCCGAGTTACATTTTTAGGGGGTTAAATAGGTTTATATTTGGAAATATTTGGAAATATTTTACAAATGTTTTCAATATTTAAAAAAAAATGTAATTGCAACCGAGTTCTTTAACAAGTGTGTGTGTGTTGGGGGGGGGGGGGGAATCAAAAATTTGGCACCTTTGCGATAAATCGAATGAATGTTTAAAAAAAAAAAAATTCATCTTTTAATGAATTACAAATCAAAAGTTTAAATATATGCATTAATGAAGTCTGATCAGGGAGTCTCATGACAAAGTAACTCTTGGAATATATTTTAAGGGATTTGTAGACTTTAATTTAAACATTCATTTTGTCTATATATCTACTTTATTAGTACTTTTATATATATATATCACATTTCTATCTCTTTTTTTATAGTGCAATTTTAATTGTCTTCTTTTGTGGTTTTATGTATTGTCTAATGGCAGTCGGAAAACAACTCGATAGTAATTAAGTTTACTTTTTTGTAATCCTTCAGGTGTGCCATTTGTCCTGTCTTTAAAATGTTTATTGTCTAATCAATTTGTGTATATTTATTAATTCTTGCCTCTTGTTTAATATGTATTTGATTTATAATGTCTGTATTTTAATGTTTTTACCTGAGAAATTAATAAATGAAATGAAATGAAATTAGTATTTAAAAAGTGATTAGTTCATTTTAAACGTATTTGAGGACACAAACTCGACTGCATTGTGCACTGGTCCTCAAATCTGTTGCTGACTGAATGGTTATAATCATGATCGTGATCACTTTTTAACATACTAATTAGGTTACATATATAAAGGAAATACATACCCATGATAATATTCCAAGAGTAGATATTTCAATGGTCCCCAAACGTTTGATTCTCTAAAACTAAATCCGAAATATTCAAAAACTCATAGATCCAAAATGAGTTTTCCACAAATTTCCCTTAATTATTATTTCCGAGATTTTCTCGTAATTTTCCAAAATAGTACTAAAACATTTCATAATTTTCTTTGACGGGTCCCACCATTATTCCATAAAGTTGGCCTGTCGTCGGCACATGTAACTCTGTAAATTAAATATTAATTTTTGAGACCCGATCAACCATATACATGTACAATTTGGGGTGTCGTGGCCGAGCGGTCTAGTGCATCGGACTCAAGTTCTGGTGTTGTCAGAATGTGGGTTCGAATCCCGGCCTGGCCAGTTACGGCGCTTGTGTCCTTGAGCAAGACACTTAACCATAATTGCTTCGTCCTTCGGATGGGACGTTAAGCCGTAGGTCCCGTGTACTAGATTAAGTAATGCACGTAAAAAGAACCCAGAACACTTATCGTGGAAGAGTAGGGGTTTACCCCGGTGTTTCTGGTTCACATAGCAAGCGCCCTTGTTTACAGGTTTCCTCAGGCTTCCGAGCTACAGTGCTTAAGTGTGCTTTTGAGGCATCCTTGGTTTCATTACCAGAAATGTATAATAATAATAATAATAATAATAATAATAATAATAATGTACAATGTAGGCCTATAGTCTATCCAGCTATATGTATGAAGTAATAAACGAAGGACTTGAGGAAGTTTTGGTACCCTCTTGGGCAGCGCCCTCATGCGGCATAGAGGATTATTTTCTTCGGATACGTTTACGGTTTAGCGATGAGCTCCAAACATTTGAGAAATAGCATTCACCAGAGAGAACAAATCATCCGAGGAATACCGCCCTCTATAGTATATCGCCCAATACTAAAGTCAAAATGGCGCTGTCCATCAACACTTAAACACCAACGTACGATACACCCACCTGGCCACAGTTAGTTTCTGCTCCCTGACGTGCAGCAGACACGATGGTCAAATTTAATCCTTTCAAAAAGTTAGAGTTGACTCTTGCGATAATAAAACCAGATGTCGTGGTCCATCCTAGCAATTGTCAGGTAACAAATCATTGTCAATGAGTGAATGACAATGACATCATTCATATGTCATTATACATTTTCACGTAACGAATTTCAGCGCTTGACATTAATTTAAGGGACAGTATCGTCACGATCAGAGCAGACTTTCAACAGGGCATGGAATCGGTGTTTTAGTTTAAGATGAACACATTAACTGACTGGCTCATTTATGCAGCAGCAATGGTAATGACCTTATCATATGGGGTATTAATTTCACCGAGTTAATCTAAATTAAAAAACCAGCGCTCCGTCGATCGTGATGATATTGTCCCTTTAACTGAATAACAGTTACTTGAGTCTTGACAATCATCGATCATGACAATAACAACTTTGACATGTTTGATGTGAATCTATGGACAGTTCCATAGTCCAACACCCCCCCCCCCCCCCCCCCATAGAGCTAAGCACATTTAATGTATTTTAAATTTTATTTGTCAGGAAATCAAACAAGTGATTCTTGACAACAAATTTTACTTAGTGCGATCGCAAGAAATGAAATTACATCGCAGGGATGCAGAGAGGTTTTATGCAGTTCACACAGGCAAGTTGTGATAAGAATCTTATGGAAATATCTTTCAATTGTTCCACTGTGAAGAAGCTATTTTGAATAATCTGAAATTATAGACAGCCACCTGGAGCTGTTGTCCCTGCTGATACTGATAGATCTTGTTGCACTTAGCAGGCTTCACACTTGGGAAACTGATGGATATTGTTGCATTGAACAGGATGTCTAGCTAGTTATTGAAGGGAGTTTTGCAACTGTTGGAAGTAACATTTGTCTTGTTTACTTCTAAAAGAGTAATTTCTCATATTTGTTTTTATAAAAATTTAAGTTTTAAGATCAATTAACAGGGAATGATTTCATTCAAAACATAGGCAGAAATACAATTCTACTGCAATTGTTATTAATATTGTTATGTAATTAATAACCAGTGTTGTAAAATGCTGTTTAATTTATAACAAACTCATTTTGGATCTTTTTTTTTGTTTGGGAACCCAGGGAAGTTTTTCTTTCAGCGACTGGTAGGCTTCATGTCCAGCGGTCCTATGAGTGTTCACATTTTAGCCAGGTACGATGCAATAGCCCATTGGAGAGGACTCATGGGACCAACCAAGACCTTCAGGTCAGTGTAAAGAACACTTGGTATAGTGCAAGACTTACCTATGTACATCATGTAGCCGCCATCTTAGTTTTTCATCACACAAGTCTATGAGAGTCAGAATGAGGCTATCGTCTAAAATAGTCTGGTGCCTTTGATGTGGAGCATACCTCATAGTAGTATACTGTGATAGGGAACTACACAATGATGATTACTGTATAACCTTAAAGGCTACCCATATTGTCATTGGGCCTCTAAGTTTATCCAGGTAGTCATGGTAACAGGTTTGGATGAAATGTAATAATGCCAGTTATAATAATGAATCAATGTTCTAAAATGTTTTGTTTTTTAATCATAACAGAGCTAAGTATGATGCACCTGATTCACTGAGGGCTCGTTTTGGTTTGACAGATACCCGGAATGCGACACATGGTTCAGGTATGATCTGGCCTAGTTAAGATTTGGGTTTTTGAAAAGGGGAGGGGGGACACTGCAGAAAATGAAAGAACACAGTGACAATAAATTGGGAAAATAAATGGTTAATTTGAGAAAAAGATTTTCAATTTCCATGGGTGTTTGAGGTCCCGATTCAATCTTGTGCATGAATGGTTCAAGATTTGATTCCAACCTACAGACAATAGCCTTCTTTTTACCCGACTACCTTTCATTTGTAAAATAGTCAACCATGGCCGAGTGCGTTGGGGTATTCTGACTGCCAGAGCTGAAAACTACTCATTTAACTAAGAATGCTTGTGATGGAGTGAGAGTTCTATAAGATTCAATTATTAAAATTGATTCATTCATCTCTTTCAATTTCAGATTCCCCCGAGTCAGCCAAGAATGAGATTGCTTTCTTTTTTCCCGATTTCAGAGTGAAGGAATGGTATCGGAAACAAGAGCCTCTATTCAGAAAAGGGAATGTTGAATTTTGTGACAAAAGAGATATACACTATATCATCAGTTGTGATGAAAACATGGATAGCTGAAATTATTTTTGAAAGTTAAATTATTCCTGAGCATTCTTGTTTGCCTGAAACTGCTGTGAAACTGTTATATTTCCTTAAGGAACTGCATATGTAGTGTGAACACCCTTCTGACATGAACCCGCCTGATTTGGGTCAAAGTTGAATCCCACTGCATGATGAAGACTTCTTGCTGGTTTCTTCTTTTCAGATCATCTTATGCTGATGTGACCTTGATGGCACAGAACCTCCTGGAGGAACAGTGTGAAAATAGAACATGGGACCTTTGTCAAATATAACAAATGTCCAAGAACATAGGAACTTGGTCACAACTTCTGAAGAGGGTCCCTTGTCAAATGTTAAAGGACATAGAAACTTGGTCACTACTTCTGAAGAGGGTCCAGTGTGATAATAAACAAGGGTCCCTTGTCAAATATAACAAATGTTCGAGGACATAGAAACTTGGTCACAATTTCTGAAGAGGGTCCAGTGTGATAATAAACAAGGGTCCCTTGTCAAATATGAAATTGGGCAAATACCACTTTTCAAAGACCTGCCGAATAACAGAACTAGTGTGTGTGCTGATAACGAAAACCCCTTTAGAGAAAAACCAACATGAATTTGATGTAGTGAAAGTCGGGAGTGTTTAAATGGTTCTATATAGACATCAGTACTGATGTAAGTGGCTGTACTTTCTAAAAGATTTCAAATCTTCATCAAAAATGTGTGATTATTTAGAGTCGATAAAAACAAAATTAATCAAATGTACAAGATTTATAATAATTTATTCACTTTTATTTCACATTTAACTTCCTACACAAAAAATTTATTTAAAAGAGTAAATATAAAGTTGACTTACGCATGATTCAATTTGTTTGTTTGCACTTTGTGAGATTGAAAATCTTGATTTATGAGACTGTTAAAGATTGTGTTAAATTATCAACGAAATTGGCCAATCAATAGAGGTAATAATGAATTGACTCTTAAACATTGTAGCCATATTTGTCTGGGTTCTGGACTAGCAACATCAAACTGAGTACAAACTAATCAGTTTCGAAAAGCACCAGTCTATTTTGGACACAAGCCTCACTTTGATTCTCATAGACTTGTGTACAAGGAAAACAAAAATGGCTGCTGTGTGAAAATGGTGTATACCCATTGGTGGATGTGCAACATCTTGATTGGTCAATAGGGGATTGCGACTGTTGATTGGCCAATTAAGTTGGACTCATTTTAACAATATAAAATACAGGGGTGTGATTGGGCAGTTTTGAAAAATCCACGTAAATTTTGCTAGGGGAATTGGGGCCGCTGTTGTGAACAGCACTGGGGTAAAATCTATAGTTCTGAGCATTTGCTTTCCTTTGTTGCTTAAATCTTTAAAATCCGGAGGATCACAACATTGCGATTTGGAAAAATCCAGACAAATCATACCCCTGCTATTAACATTTGTAAAGTAAGAAATGCTTAGCCCTGAAATATATACATAACAGCAAAAGAAACGTCACCCCAAAAAATATTTATTATTTTCATTTTATAATTAATATAATTTGTTTAATGAAGAGTATGGAGTGTAACACGAACACAATGTGGCAAATTTGGTTGACCTCAAAATTCGTCATGCATGACGTCCGAGGACACAAAAGCTAAACACGTTCTCAGACTTATCAAAATTTAGGGGGTGACGTTTCTTTTGCTGTTATGTATATATAAGCACTTATAAGGTCGGTGTGAACTAAAAAAGGCATATATACATAACTTTAAGTTTATTCAGGTGTGGTTTCCGTCCAATTAAGGAGCATGACCCCTTTGAGAATTTTGAATCATAGCGTAAACCGTGGAAACAAATAATAGTAAAAGTGCATGGTTTTGAGTGAGCTCTGCATCACTGGGAATTCTTAAACACAAAAAGAGTTTTAAAAACAATAAACATGCATTTTAAGGTCGATATTTTGTATTGAACGTTATTATTTACACACAAATGTTAACATTCAAACATAGCATCCACTTATTGTAATGAGCTTATTATAGTTAAATAATTACGCTTTGATTTGTATACCATCTTTTATAATAATGATGAAAAGCTTGATTCTTGGAGTTAACTTTCTGGCCTTCGATCGTCATATTTCTTCTGATAAAGCCAATGTATTTCTGGTTAACACATTTTTCTTCAAGGGGACAGGACAATTCAGCTTATTTGAGTTGCATACTTGATGATGGGTTTAATTCTTGTACCCTGTGTTGGTTTTCTTCAGAATGGTTGCTGGCCGCCACGGCCTCGGGTGAATCTTGCACCTCTACCTCGAGCTGGGGAAGAAAAAGAAAAATGTTCCTTAAAACGACTTAACCAAATATCATGACACTTTTTCTGTACCAATAGTGGAACATGCATTCAAAGATAAATATCTAATGTAAAACCATATTTTTATTGTCTGTTAAAAAAATATATAAATTATACAGTACATTCGGAAAAATTATTTTCACAAAATAATTGACCAAAGCATGGTTGAAGAGCAGTTAGAAGGCTAGTATTAAGGTTGGGGGGGGGGGGGGGGGCAGCAGCTGGTTACATACACCATCCTATTATTAATAACCAGTATTATAATTATTTATTCTAAAGAGTGTTTATACCTAATTGATGTATTCATATTGTGATGCTATGCAAATAAACAAATAAACAAACAAATATAATAGGTCATATTTCCGTTTAATGCCAAATTTAGGCAACCCTGTAAAAACGCATATCACTGTGCAAATGGGGGTACACACAGTGGTCTTCAAAACACATGATGTGTGTTATGCTGTAAACACATGTGTAAACGCATGTGTCAGCATGCACTTCACATGCTGATAAGCGCGTTTATTCTCTGAAAAGAATCCAAGTAAATTGAGGTGTTTGGAATATCCCCCATTAACACTAATATTAATGCTTTAGTAACAATCAATTGTGAAATACCACATTTTAACCCTAAGCTACAGGGATTTCCCAGACACTCTGCTGAATGCAACATAATGAAACAGCAGCAAAGTGTGTAAGCTGCTCAATGCAATAAGATCCATCAACTAGAACAATGGTTCTTTTGTTCTGCTGCTGATGGGCAACAAGATGCAACAATGTTTCACCAACCTATAAATATATCGCGGAACCCGCTGGGATTCTAGCCGGCCAACTGTCATCGGGCAAGCTCGGTGGTCGAGAGGTTAAGACATCTGCACTAGTAAGCAGGAGGTCGTGGTTTTGAATCCCGCCTGAGTCGTCTGTGTAGTTTTTTCACAGACACTCGGAAAGCACCGAGTATACAGTGCTATACACACGTCGGTGTTGGGCAAAATTAAATCAATGTTTTACACTTGTTGCATCTTGTTGCATTGAGCATGGTTAGGGTTAAAGATATAAATAGTGAAATATGAATGAGGGATAAGCCTGGAGTCAATTTCATCGAGCTGCGAAGCAGAAAAAAATTGCTTATCAGAAATATTTGCTTAGTAGATTTTCTTGGTTAGGCCAAAAAAAAAAGTCTTGTTTCTGGTTTCCTCAGACCCGTGCGTCAGCATTTTTAATTTTCTTTTTTTTTGGCTATGAAAGATGTCCAATTGCAGCCAAAATTGCTGGATCGATTGGAATTCTGCCGTGCTGTGTTTTAAACGACTTTCACATAGGGGCATGAACGTTTGCCTGATTTGTGAGGCCTCTCTTAGCCACCATACTTTGTACATGGGAAATTTGGTCCCCGCGTATACATGTATCATGTATTTCCCTGTTAGCAAAAGAAAAGCATATCACCGCACCGATTTTGAAGCCGACCTATGACCAGAAACCAGACTTTTTTTGGCCTTACCAGCCAAACTTGCACATGAAATGAGTGTACTTTGCCTGATTTATGTTGCTTAGTGAAAAGATTTGCTTAGTGAAAAGATTTGCTTAGTGAGAATATTTCCTTAGCAAAATTCTCTGCTAAGCCATCTCTATGAAATTGGCCCCAGTAAAGAACATACATCTTCAAATTCATAAATAACGTGTCACTAGTACTCACCTGTTCCACTGCCACTGCCACTGCCACTGCCACTTCCACCCCGGGGGAATGATCGCTGAATAAATCGTCCTCTACTCCTGATAGCCATGCCTCCTCGCCCCTGCTGTTGAGGGCGCTGTAACTGCTGCTGTTGAGGCTGTGATTGGCTGGAGCCCGACGGGTCCTGCCACACAATACGCTTTGGTTTCTGTCTCTCTCCTTGACCTTGGAAGAAGAAATAAAATAATGAACATCTCAGAGAATCAATGTATACTACTCAAAACAATTTATGGAACACCAGATTTTTAACATCAAATAGGTTTGAAATGTTCCATGAACCGGGATTTTCATTTGCAACCCCCTCTCTCTTTCAGTAGTCATGTCATGAAATGTGTAATCACTACATGCATCCTTTATCATCTGTTTCATTGTGCAGTTGTTTCTCATCAATTCTGTGAGACATTGTGTTTATCTGAAATAAATGATCTTGCTTTAACTGAGATTATTCCGGTGTTCCCTAAATTGTTTTGAGTAGTATATATAAATGCAATGAGGATTGTCCATTTGTTCTTGTAATAAATTGGTTTAAAGCTTCAATACCCTATCAACAAATTTTCCAATAAAATAACTGAAAGCAAACTTGGTGTAATATTTATGAAAAAAATGTTATAACCCAAGAATCATAAATAAATTTAGATTTCAAATACTTTTGAAGAATATAATGTTGACATGCTTTAGGAAAAACATTGCATGTGTACTGACCAGTGTGACATATTGTAAATGACTTTGAAAATGAATTTTCAAAAGTGACCTCCCAAATTTATCGTGACAATTAACAATGTTCCCAAAACGTTTCAGGATTTTTCTTTTTCCATCAAAATGTAGAGAAAATGCTCTATATGGTGACATGAAAACTGGTCCCTCAAACTGGTCCCTGGGGTAAGTTTTTGACCTTTTCATGGCTATTACGCATTATGGTAAATGCCGAGAAGTTTCGGGTTTTGCCAGAGCGGGTCACACTTGTGGAACAATTCAGCTGCAATTTTCACAGATTGGTTTCCAATCAAAACATGTTTAAATGGCTGTACAAATTACAGTGTTTTTCAATGTATTCAGTGATGCCAAGTCAAACAAAATCTGAGCCCAATTTCCCGTGCTCCAACCCCCAGAAAGACAAATATTATCCAAACTGATAAAAAGGAGCAAATGTTATTGACGATTGGCATAAAATGCCAAGGTAATCAACCTGCTTCACTGGTACTCGGCTCTTGTCGATCCCTAGAATTGCCCTCCTCTGAGCCGGCAGCTGCCCCGGTCAAATCCTCTCCTTGTTGATCAGTCAAACTGTATATATAGAGACAAGCAAATGATAATTGACTCTTTAAAGGGGCAGTCACGATCAACAGGACATTGAATCGGAGTGCTTGTTTTAGATTAACTCAGTGACTGAAAAAAATTCCCCATATGATAAGGTCGTTATTACCATAAATGCTGCAGAAATGAGTCAGTAATTTTCAGTCACTGTGTTCATCTTAAACAAGGACATCAATTCCATGCCCTGTTGAAAGTTTGCTCTGATCGTAAAGATACTGCCCCTTTAAAGAAATGTTGTATTTCTCTTGTAATGCTCTCAAGCCAAACTTGTTACCATGCTGGTTGTGCGTGCACCTGTTGGGAGTACAATGCTGTGGACTGGGTTATATATCAGGCTGACATGCTTCATACACGTATATACTTCTGATAAAGTACAGTACAGTGAGAACAGAAGAGCTCATTGCAATATTGAATTTCCATCATGTTAAATAACTTGATTTAATAAGGGTACTTCTGTTACCAATTCACCAAGATTTTCAAATGGCAAGTTAGTCTAGTGGTTAATAGATCGCCTTTCAAGTGTTACAGAGATCGAGACATTTAATTTTAAATGTTTTAATTACAAAATTAATTCAGAAGCAAAGCCCTACTGTATAATAGTAATTCACGGTTGTGGAGAATGTTTTTATAAAAAGAAAATAAAATCCAAAATTTTTATGCATATAGGTGAGTGTACAGTGGCAATTCTATACTGCAAAAAATTGCCACCTGTACGGTAATCCAGGTCACAGGTTCAAGTTCCGTTCTAGTAAATTTTCTTTACTCAATTCAAAAATTGATTTATGTACCTAGTCAGTTTCCAATTCCGTGATAAAAACTACCACCACCAAACATTGAATCCAGACAATTGCAGTATAAATTTGGACTTTTACTCTGTCCAACTGGACTCAAGTAACAGGGGTGTAACAGTGAGTAAAAAATCCTGAAAAATGTGAAGCAGGCCTGGGTCTCCCTTTGGTCTAGAGGATAACGCCCCCTGAACCTCCTGTGGGTAGCAGGCCTGGTCTCCCTTTGGTCTAGAGGATAACGCCCCCTGAACCTCCTGTGGGTAGCAGGACTGGGTCTCCCTTTGGTCTAGAGGATAATGCCCCCTGAACCTCCTGTGGGTAGCAGGCCTGGGTCTCCCTTTGGTCTAGAGGACAAAGCCCCCTTAACCTCCTGGATGTTTAATTGTGGAGGATTTACAGACTCTCCACATCCCCACATACAAGAAACTAGAGGTTTGGACACAATACAGGCTACTTCTTTTCTTGGTGGCTACTTCTTTTCTTTCAAGAAAATTCCGAGGCAAAGAGACATTTGAAAAAATCCCGAGAAATCACAGGCCTGAAGTAATCAGGAGAATGTTACGTTTACCCCGAGTAAATTACTCACCCTTGTTGTTCACTTCCTGCAGTTTGTTCTTCCATGCTGGCTTCAGGGGCAGCTGGAGATGACGACTGTGGGACCTCACTTGGTAGTGTATCGGGCTCATCTTGAGGTGTTTGAAGCTGTTGTTGCTGTTGGGTGGATTCGGTTGTTGCTGGTACGGAGCGTGACGTGTCTAGGCTGCTGGAAGATGGAGATCCCTGGGTCTGTCTTGATGGACTAGACGTCAAAACCGATGCTTTAAAAATAATGGACAAAATAATCGTCAATTTGAATGTCCAAAATGCGATTCATATTGTTGATTAGGAAGTGTTTTCACATATAAAGTTCAATCAATTAAAGTGCCCCTCCCAAAAGAAAATATAAATTATTGCAACTTTGCCTAGGTACCCACAGCAGCAGCTTTTGACTGGATATTGCAATATGATTGACCTACATGGTGCGTGGGTCTGCAGAGGTGTCGTGGGGACACTACGTCCACCATCATCATCCCCTCCAAGCAGATTAATACGAGTGTCATCCATGCCTAAATCTGAAATATAAAAAACAAATTCCGTTTCAAAAACTTGTTTTGTCACTAATCTCTACCTCAG
Organism: Zoroaster sp. YZ-2022; assembly: GCA_029582265.1. NCBI lineage: Eukaryota > Metazoa > Echinodermata > Asteroidea > Forcipulatida > Zoroasteridae > Zoroaster > Zoroaster sp. YZ-2022. The sequence goes on from CM055831.1 coordinate 34,512,616, forward strand.
TCTAGGGCTGTGCCGGGTATCCGGATTCCCGACCGAAACGGTCATTACCCGTTTCCATTTTTCAGTTCCAATTACCCATAAACGACTTTTTAAAAATCGGACTTAACATTTGAGCGGTGCAAACAGAAATCTGTGACTCTTGAACAATGTAATGTTTACACTTTTACAGACAATTATCTTTAAATTCAAGAGATTACACTCCAATAAAGAAAAGATCGATAGTATGGTATCCTCTGTATTATAAAAGTCAATTTGTTACCATTTACAGTACATGTATTTGTACACCACCGGAGGCATGTTTTCAACAACAAAAATGAAAATGGGTATCCGGGTATCCGAAGTTTCCTGATGTCGGGTATCCGGTTCCAAAAATATCCGAAAACGCACAGCCCTACCTCAGTCTTGTTTGTCCAGATGTATTGATGACATTTCAGGTTGTAGCAATATACTAATTACACTGACCCTCGCAAATGATGATATGAGGTTATGAGGTTGGTGATCTACTGCAGAAAGGTCATATCTCTCAGATGGGAATTCTGATTAGTAAGTGAACGCCAGTTTCAAGGGTGTGACTGGGCAGTTTTGAAAAATCCACAAATTTTGCTAGGGGTATTGGGGCCGCTGTTTGGAACAGCACTGGGGTGAAATCTATAGTTCTGAGCATTTGCTTTGCTTTCCTTTATTGCTTAAATCTTTAAAATCCGGAGGATCACAACATTGAGATTTGTAAAAATCCAGAAATTCAGAAAAATCCTAAGCTAGGATTTAGAAACGGGGCGTCCAAACTTGTTATTCTTTTCAAAACAGGGTGTCTAAATATTTAGCTTACAATACTTTTGCATGTGTATCATGAATAAAACAGGGCGTCCATTTGGCAAACAGGGTGTAAAAAAGACACCCAACAGTATTGCTGGCTAACACTATGACTGTGAATAAATGACACATAATTTTCTTAAATTTTTAGTATGTTTTCATTTAGCTCAGCTAAGTGACAAACTTTAAATGCGAAAAAGAATATTTTGTAAATATGAATAAAGAATACTATTAAGAATTGTCTTGGTTGATTCATTACAAAAAAAGGTCGCTAGACCAACCACATTGCAACAACAATCTTTTATCAATGATCTGACCAGGTAATTTTAATTATCTTCTAAGCAATAAACTAATGAAATGACCCTACCTCCTTGTGTGGCAAGCTGAGCTAACCCTGGTGCCATGGAACGAGACGGTTCAGAATCAGATCCGCCAAAGTGAAATCTCCCTTGAAGAAGAGGAGAGCTGTAAAAAAAATAATTTATATTGATCATAAAAATTTCCTAAAAAATTATTTTTTTAATTTTTTTTTTTAGAATGTTGATTTCAGCGTTCAACCCATACACAATAGTTCTTTCTCCCACAGCAGAAATGAAAGTGAGGCATATGTCCAAAATAGGCTGGTGACTTTGACAATGATATATTTGTCAGAGTGATATTGAAGGGATAGTCAGGGAATAAAACAATGATGGCGGCTGTATGTCTTCACAAAAAACCAATGCTGCAATCCAATCACGTTGTGTTTCTGGTGTTCATGACTTGTTATACACACATTGCACTTGCGTATCCCACTTCTTCCAAGATGTAAACTCTAATTAGCAATGTACCTTCCTCAGCTCAGAGTTGAACGCAGCAATATAACCTATGGTGTACATGATCTTTATATCACACGTAAAATAATAATATTTCTTTCTTATATAACTCATCTCACAATTTTACATTATTTCTCCTGGTCACTGGGCCAATATCATTCCTATAATCTTTCTCAGCTCCCTGGGGAGAGTATACAGCCCATTATGTGCAACCATTTTTGCCGCTACAGGGCTAATCAAACACAATTACCATCTCTACCCTCACAGGTACCCATTTATACTCCTGGGTGAAGAGAAGCAATGTATAGTGAAGTGTCTTGGTCAGGGACACAAGTACCACAGTCTTGGTCAGGATTCAAACCCACATTCTGATGACTCGACCATCAGAACACAAGTCCAATGAACTTTACAACCATAGCACTCCCCTAAAAAAATTAAAGAAAGACAAGAAACAAGAAAGTGTAGGACAATAATTCCCACCTTCCTTATTTTAACAACTCGGTCCAATTGAAACCCTCAAGGGCCCAGTCACCATCAAAATCTTTCCCTGACCAAACTCACTTGATTGCCTCAGCGAAGCCATCAGTCCTCCGTGGTACAAAGAGGGTAGGGGTACTCGGTACTTGACAATCATCCCCAAAGTCTTCAAATGGAGCTCCTGCCCCAAGGAACATCGGTGCTCTCCCTAGCGAGGCTAGACGCTGTCTGGGAACAGCTACTTGCTGCTTGGGGGAGAAGTGATAAATACTGGAATATTAATATTTTCATTGTGCATATTTATTTGTTGAGAAAGACGAGCTAATTTGATGCTAGTCTTGAATATGTGAAATAACAAAAAATGCTGTAAACTAAAATAAAAAAATAAAGTTATTGATGTTTCCTATGAACCCTGTTCTTGTCAGTTGAGTCTTTACCATTTTTGGTGCAGTTTTGGGAGAAGATACCACATGGTTTACAACATGGTTTACCACAGTTTTACCATCACTGCATGGTTTAACAGTTACTGCACAATTTTACAGTCACCACACAGTTGTACAGATGATACTACATGGTTTAATAGTTATAGCATGGTTTTTCCCGTTACCACACAGTTTAAACATTCACCACAGTTTTAAAGTTACCATGCGGTTTAACCACTATCCATTGTTTTTACTGTTTTTACCATGAATTTACCGTTCCAAACCAAAGGTGAAGGCTCCCTCTGACATACCTGGAATGGTACTCGCTCTATCTGTGTCTCCTGACCCTGAGATGTAGGTACCTGGTCACCAGGGGGCTCAACACGAAACTCGGGCATTGGTACCCTGAGAGGTTGATGTTCCTCCATGGGTTGCACCTGCTCCTGGTGGTTGGTAGATCCTACTTCCATCTCGTTACTCTCTGCCCCTTCTGTCTCATCATCTTCTGTGTAACCACAAGAAATGATGATTGAAGAGTTATGTCAAAACAAAGTGTTATTACAATAAACCATATGCATTGACGTCGTAACAAAGTGTGAAGTTAGATCTTTAGGCTAATAATGAGAATGCAATCATTTATAGGAACTAAAGACATACATAACCAAAAAAGCTTTTACTAATTACATATCCCATGACTACCATATGTAAGACAAAGTATTCAAGCATATGACATAAAACACAATAAAGGGGGCCACTTTCCTACCGTCATGTTAGCAGTTTTTCTTATGGTTGTAATTTTTTGTTTAATATCTGAAACCACCCAAAAAGAATTTCAACATTTGAATAGACATGCATGCTTATCCTAAAGATAATTTGAGTTGATTATTACTATTATTTTTTTAATTAGCCTAAAATTTCCATCAACAAATGGACGGAAAAGTGAGGTAACTTTTTCCGTCCAATTTTTATGGAAATTTGAGGGTAAAAAAAATAAATACAAAAATTTACAATAACAACCATTGGAAAAACCGCTAACGTGACGGATGCAAAGTGGCCCCCTTTATTGTGTTTTATGTCATATGCATTTGGTTATGCATCTTGTACTCTTACTCATGAAGAATTACTCTAAGCAGCCAAGCAGCCAATTTCTTGCTTACTGTGTGTTTTTCATTTCATAGCACTGCTTACTGTTAAGCATAGAGCACGCTAACTTGCCTGTTGTTTTTGCTAGCAAATGAATGGGTGTGGTTAAGTCACAAACGGTGATAGGTCAATAATGAGTGGATCCTTACCACTTATCTCTACAACCTCATCATCATCATCCATAGCTTGGTCATCTACATTGTCTTCTCCATCGTCATCAGGCTCCTCCATAGATATAGCATCCTCTCCATCATCTTCATCTTCCATCTCTTCATCCACGTCTTCTTCACCAGTCTGAATAAATCAAATCAGTGAACTTGATCAATGTAACGATGTTGCACATTTATTTGACATATTTTGAGACAATTTTAGGTATTTTTATATCCAGAGCAACAATGTAAGTTCTGAAAATGGTATAGGAAACCATACAGGAAACCATATAGGAAACATATAGGAAATCATATAGGAAACCATATAGGAAACCATATAGGAAATCATATAGGAAACCATATAGGAAACCATATAGGAAACCATATAGGAAATCATATAGGAAACCATATAGGAAACCATATAGGAAACATATAGGAAACCATATAGGAAACCATATAGGAAACCATATAGGAAACCATATAGAAAGATTCAACTTAGTAAGTGTCTTCAAACATATAACCAAATTTCAAGTTCATGCAAAGTAAATTGCAATTAGAACTTTGATAATTTTTGTTTAGGAAAATGTACCTTCCCACTATTAAGAGAGCACAGACACTGCACATCCCAGCAGAAATATGCTGTGTCCCTCTCCCTTACCACCCCTAGATGACTTACCTCATATTCTCTAAGGACACTCATTATTCATCTTCATATTCCTCTGCAGTGTTACCCCCACTTCCTTCCACCTCATCCCCTGCCAATCTGCACCTCATCCCCCCGCCAACCCGCACCTCATCCCCCGCCAACCTCCTCCTACCCCCACCCCTGGATTACTTACCCCATATTCTATATCACCTTCTACAGGATACTCATCTCCATAATCGTCTTCATCTTCGTAGTCCTCTGCTTCTTCCTCCTCATGTCTTACATCTTCAACATCTCCTTGAGGAGGTTCATCTTCATCAGCTAACTCATCCTAAACAAAGAGAACAACACATCATTGTTTTGGTTTTAGTATACTTAGCACACGATATATCAGGCCTGGAATTTCATTCTTGTAGGACCAAGGCCACTTATCCCGAGTACTGGGCAGAAGACTTCATGGAAGAGTAGGGGGTTTACCCTGGTTTCTGGTTCACAAAGCAAGTGCTTCCTCAGGCTTCCAAGCTACAGTGCTTAAGTGTGCTTTTGAGGCATCCGTTGGTTTCATTACCAGAAATGTATAATACAGGCATGCATTTCTGTAATTGCATAAAAAGAGGAAAAGGCTAGGCACAAAAAACTTTGTACAGTATTTTAAAGTTTTCTATGGCACTAGGATACTTTTAAAAAAGAGGAAATCAACTGATTAGCTGAAAAGTTGCATGCCTGATAATAATAATAGCTAAAAAAAAATTAATTTAAAAAACTAATTCCTGATTTTGATTGAGTTGGTTATATTAAGCCTGCAACAGAAGTTTTTGATTTTTAAAATTACTCGATACCATTATGGTAGGTTTAGCCAGTTGTAAATATTAAACTTACGTCATCACTGTCGACAACAATAACGACATCATCATCGTCATCTTCTTCTTCTCCTTCAGTGTCTCCTTGCTCCAGACCTTCCTCCACATTCTTCTCGATCTCATCCTCAATCTGCCCTCCAGAGGGCGCTTCATCTTGAAGCCCTTCACCAGCAGAGGGCACTTCAGCCACATCCCTCTCTTCACCATCCTCATCCTCTCCCTGGGGCTGGGTTGTCCCCTCCTTGCCAGTAGAGGGTGTTGTTGCACCAGTGCCTGCCTCATCTTCACCAGCAGAGGGCGATGTTGATTGCTGGGGTGTGATGGTCGTAGTGCTTGTGTCGACTGGAGTTGGGTCTTGAGAGTCATTGGAAGGGGACCCTGGATGGTCTTGCTCTTCAGTCACTTGCTGCAAAATCAAAAAAGTTTGTAGTAATTTGAAACGATGGAAATGAATCAGTAGCGTAACTATGAGGGGGGGGTCCCCATTTGAGGTTGCAGGATACAAAACATCACTGTACACGTACGCAGGATGAAGGCCCTGTGCTTTACCAATAATTATTGAGAAGTAAATCGAACGTTGTATAACATCCGCAAAAAATGTATTTAAAGAACACGTGCATTCAATTCAAGTTTCAACGCGTACGCACAAATAAACCGAAAACATGAGAAGCAAAGCTCCGGATCGTCGAGAGTTCCACATGCACGTAGGTAGGTTGTCAAATGTGGTCATAAGTACAGTGGGCTGTTACTTCAGCACTGCACACAGATCACACCAATGTACTACAGCACTCAAGGGACTCCATGCGAGTACCAGCCTTACCCGTATGTGATTTCAATCACAATATTGCAACAAGAGCATCATTCATTCAATTTCAGTATTATAATATAATGGGTAGGGTAGCAAAGAGCAAAAGAATTTCCCATCATATTTAGTTTCCTTTCAGAGGTTTAATTATTGAGTAATCAAACAAGTTGCCCTCAATGGACCCTTCAAGAAATGTGGATTCTTATTTAACAAAATTGTTAAAAAGTTATTTATTAATCATCATCAGAAGTCTATTACCTACATGAAGTGTGCCAGCCTGCTGTAAACCACACCACATTGTACTCCAAATGCACGCATGCACAACAAGCTTGGTTACGGATTTTGCTCCCCCACGCGAAACTAGTTCCTAAAAAAACTAGACGCAATCTTAAACTAGATGCAGGTGAACCATCAGCTGTGAGGATAATGCGCTAAATGCGAAGGGGGCGCATGAGATACAGTTCTCTCACACGCCAGGTAAGTCTCCCAGACTGCACTGCTTCTTTTTGAGACCTTGCGTGTCAGTGTGTGGAACGAAACGTCACAAATGGCCCAAATCCATTGTTCTTGGAGTACTATGCTGTGCTCAGTCAGTACAAGAGTGGCACACTTCATGTAGGTATTAATACACTTCTGTTATTATTTATTATTTTGTTTTGCTTACTGGTTGTGGAGTGACTCGCTGTCTTTTTTCCAGAGGGGCTATTTCATTAGCCTTGGTGGGATCTTCTTCATCTTCATCTTCCTCCCTCTGGCGTTTGTTCCCCTGCTCCAGACGAGCAGAGCTGCTTGGTTTCTGCATCTCTACTGACTCTGAAGGAATAAGACAACTTGTCAGATGCTTTTTTCACAAACTTTTAAACACAATGAAATAAGGCAACAACAAAAAATATGTCTCTGGTTTCTGGTCATCGGTTGGCGACCTGATTTCCCATACACAAAGTATGGTGGATTAGAGAGGCCTCACAAATTGGTAAAACATTCATACCCCTATGTGGAAAAGTCATTTAAAACACAGGGCAGGATTCCAATCGATCCAGCAATTTTGGCTGCAATTGGACATTGTTTCACAGCGAAAAATAAAAAAGAAAACTAAAAATGCCGACACGTGGGTCTGAGGCGATGCGCATGGAGACCAGAACCCGGAGACTTTTTTTGGCCAAAGCTGTTACTTCCACAGGTTCATTTCTGTACATCTCTCTTGATTCTACATATCTCTTGATAAAGTATGGATGCATTTACAGACATTTTACCAAATTGTGTAATGGATAAACAAAGATGATTTTTATTCTCACCATCAAAATCCTCTTCCTCGACTGGTTCCCCCATGGCTTCTTGGATGAGTTCTGCGGTGGATTGTGAGGCAGGTTCTATTATCAGTTCTATCATCGGTTCCATCATCGGTTCCACAATTGGTTCCACCATGGGTTCCGCCACAACAGCTGTGATCCTCGGCTCTGCCCTGACCTCCTGTACATTATCTGCTCTGACAACAACCTGCTGCTGTTGCATGGATTCTGTTCTATCGTCTTGGGACCCTTCTGCTCTGGTGTCAGGCACCTGGTGATGGTAGTGGGACACGGCAGTGGGTGGGGTCTGCTGGGTAGGTGTGACCGCCTGGATGGGTGTGGTGATCCCGACTGAGATGATGATGGGGGTCTCTACAGAGAGAGGCTCCTGGACAGCTGTAATAAACAAACGAGATGCACTTCAATGCAAGGCAAAGATGCTATCCTAATGTATACACAAATCCTCATCTAAACTACATGGGTTTCAGGGCTTCCGACTCGCGCCCCCTAGAAAAAAATTTGACACTTGGGAAAACATCAACTAAAATACTGGACAGCTCAGGTGATCAGACACTTTTCCTATCATCAAGAGGTCCGTGGTTCGAGTCCTGCTTCAGTAAAGTTTTCCTTTGTCACTTCAAAATTTCTTATACATACATAACAGACCTCTTTTATACAGACATTATCCTGTGGCCTCGCACTGTATTGCCTTCAATGTACTGTAAATCCGAGTTTTTTTCTATGGTCATAACCTCTACACACCTACAGTTTTATAAACGTATTGCATCTACATTTCAAGACATATTAGGCAGTTCCAATATGGCTCCTACAAACTCGGCTGGAATCTTGTTTCTGTATACACTGCTGGTTTTGACCTCTCTGTCAAGACTCACCTTGTTGTCTCTCTGTCTCCATGACAACCGTGCTTGCCTCATTCTGTGTCTGGGGCATCACTGTTGCCATGGGTGTGGCCGAGACGTTCGATGATGCACTTGTTACCGGGGTGACAGCGATGGGACGTACACTGGCTGTCATTCTTTGCCCCGAGGGCATGGAGGACTTGGAGACGGTCGGAGCCGGAGAGGAGATGGGTTTGATGTTAGCTGTTGGAGGGGGCTCTTCACTTCTTGTGCTTGAATGAGAAAAAATATATGATTATGACGTCAACAAGGAGCAAGTTTGAATTATGATTAGTGGTTGACTTAGTATCCAATCATTTAGGATCACTGCCATATTGGGTTCCTTTCTAAATGTTTACTATGAACATTCAGACTAAGGATTCTGTTATAAATTACCTTTGCCGCTCAGCTCCCATCGGTTGTTGAGGGGCGAGGTGCTTGACTTGTAGCTGTTTCTGTTGGTCCTCAACTTGTTTCTCTAATTCCTGTACCTATCAAATCAAATCAAATTTTGAATACCAACACTTATGCTTTCAAAGAGGACCTCATAAATTTCTTTCCATTTAATATTCATAAATGCCAATACAATTAAAACTTGATCATGTCGGGTGTATTAACGGCCGGTAAAGATTGGCTGCTTAGGCATCAGCGAAAATAACTGACCAACATTTATAAATGTTTATTAAAAAATAAATAATTGTTTACCCTTGCTTGGAGTTCAATTTTCTGCTGTTGTTGTTTCTGTTGTTCCTCCTTCTGGATTGTTTCAAGCTTCTCCTAAAAAAAATTAAGGAAAAAAGAAGTGAGCATTAGGTTTTCTTTATCCCCTTGAAGTTGAACAAAAGACCAATAAGATGTCCTTTATTTGGTTCTTAGTAAGGCTGTGAGTTTTCGGTTATTACGGGAACCGGATACCCGAAATCGGAAATCTTCGGATACCCGGGTACCTGTAAACAATTTTGTAAAAACACATAAATAATGTTGAATGTATTAAATAACAAATATGAACACAAGATTCTCTTGTTTTATTAGAGTCATAATAAATGTGGATTTACTGTAATAATTTCCTGTCTCTATATTAAAAACTCCACACATTTTTTCACAAAAAAAAAAAAAAAATTAAAAATAAATAAATAAATTTAAAAAAAAAATTTAAAAAAAAATCAGAGACTTCCATTTGTGTGGCTTAAATTTTAAGTCAAAATTTTCAAAAGTCATTTACGGGTAATTGGAACCGAAAAATGGAACCAGGTAATGACAGTTTCGGTCGGGTATCTGGGTACCCGGCACAGCCTTACTAAGAATCCAATATTATTAATTAATATTATTTATGTCAGTGGTTCATCTGTCCATACCTGTTTATCATTGGACTGCTTGAGGTCTTTCTCTAATTGATTGACTTTATCCTGAAGCTTCTTCTTATCTGTCTGTAGCTGGGTTTCACTCTCTGATTGAAGAGTTTCCATGGCTGCCACTTCACCCTTCATCTCATCCACTTGCGTCTGTAGTTTAGTCTTCTCTTCATTCAGTTTACTACGCTCGGCTGGTAATCAGATAATAGTAGCAATATTTAGGCTTGTTAATACCATACACGAACACGAATGTAAAGCAAACACGTGAGCTGCTTACAAGTTAGACTGGTCCCCTGTCTTTATCCTATCAACGATAGAGATAGGCTCCGGTCGTCGTTGCCGCCGTCGTGATGTAGACTTATCAGTGCTTTCCCTTTACTTTTTTTTTAACTCGCCAGGCGGACTACCCAGGCAGATTTTTGGGTAGTCCGCCAGATTTTTAACTCGCCCACATGTTTAACACTAATTTTTCAATCAATTAAAATACATCAGTCGCTTATACCGTTTCCACAAACAATAAGGGACCCAGTGTCTGACTGCTGGTGATAAAAATGCGGTGATTAGCGGCTGCGAAACTTATTAAGTTTTTCACTTATTTTGTACATTTACATTCAACGGCATCAAAACCTTAGACGGCTTTTAATAGTGATCAGTGATCCGCCGCGGCGTGACTCATACACACTGGTTGGCTTTAGTGATCGGCCGCGGCGTCTCTCATACATATGTAAACGCTGAATGGCTGCCGTAGCGGTGATTGGCCGCGACGTGTTCTTACATATGTATACACTGGTTGGCTGCCGCTGCCGTCAGCGGTGATTGCCGCGGCGTATCTCATACATATGTAACCGCTGGTTGGCTGCCGTAGCAGTGATTGGCCGCAGCGTGTCTCATACATATGTATACACCGGTTGGCTGCCGTCAGGTGAGAGCCGCCGCTGCACGCAGCGCGGTGATCATTGGATCAGGGCTCTTCAAATGAATATGCATTGCCCCAAATTCACAACATGTGGTTCTTGGCCAGCGGTTGGTATTGCTGCCCTTATACAGAGAATTTTGTCCTCTGCCGCGTTGCTCGCCAGTGAAATTACTGTCCCGGCATGTCTTGCAGAACATCACCCCTTCTTCCTCGTCGTAAGCGAGCCATTTATACTGCAATTCCCATTCTTTTCTGTACGATCTCCGTCTTTTATTTTTATCGTACCCTGGGTCTCGATCTCGTTTGTTGGTCGATTTAGTCGATGTCTTATTAGCGTCGGGTTCAAACATTGGGGAGAAATCGCCACATTTTTCCGAATTCACTTACGTCTTTCTCGGTCAAACAACTTGAAACAACTACGAATGTTAAGCCTTATAGTACAACAAATTATTACACAACAAATTAATACAACTGCTTAACTGTTTAACTGCTATGAGACAAGACTAGACAATGCCACTGGGCGCCGCGTCTTGGGCAACCAAACTTGCGGTCAGGACAATTTGTTTGATTTACACCAGCCGTCAAGCATGTCAAGAGGGCTTCGAAAGACGGGTTAAAAAAAAACTTCTCCGACGGCAAGAATATAACACTGTAATTGTTTAAAAATGTACGTTCCTAATTATTAGGAACGTACATTTTTAACTACAGTTTATGTCACAACAAAAATTTTGGCTCGCCCGCCGGACTACTCAGGGAAGTTTTGGGGTCGCCCGCCGATGTTTTGGCTCGCATTTGGCGACCGGGCGACCGCTAAGGTCGAGCTCTGCTTATATAGCGCACGTATCCACCAAATTGGTGCTCAAGGCGCATTATATTATTACCCCTGCTCATCAGGCTCATAAATCATTCCTGAAACCATCTCAGTTCCCTGGGGAGTATACAGCTCAATTGCTGCCATTTTGGTGCATATTGGGCCAATCAAACACAACAACTAACTCTGCCCTCACAGGTACCCATGTACCCCTGGGTGGAGAGAAGCAATTATGGTAAAGTGTCTTGCTCAAGGACACAAACACCATGGTCGCGGTTGGGATTCGAACCCACATTCTGATGACTCAGTCATCAGAACACAAATCCGATGCACTGAACCACTCGACCATGGCACTCCATACCATTCAAGGGATTTCATTGGCTACTTTGTGGCGAATATCTGATCTTTGAGGATCTCGCAAGCTAGCTACCAACCAAGGTCAAAGTTGAATCTTCCCGAAACTGAGAGGCCCGTATCTGGCATCTTTCGCAAGCATTGAAGGATTACGTCAGATCTTTGGGCTACTTACAAGTGAGTTGGGCACACTTTCTTCTGATTCCTTCAATGTGTTTCTTATTCTTTTCCTCACGTTCATCCTTCTCTATCAATTGTGTCTGCAAGAAATCATGACAATAACATCTTTGGTTAAAGACTTTAGTTATCTTATGATTGGATTTTGGCGGGGGAGGGGTAGGGGGAGGGGAAAGGGGAATGGAGTGGATGGAAGGGATCCACATGACTAAAAACCATTTGACCAAAAGGGTGGGTACATTTCAAAGAAGAAATTATATCCTGAATGACATTTACAGTTTAAAAATTTTCCATTTATGGCTAAATTCAGCATGGAAAAAACAAGTACAAGTATTCATTCCCAAAATGTGTAAATTGTACTCGGACCAACGACCGTGTAGTGCATTATTAATGTAGAGAAAACTAAACTGATTTTTTTTAAACTGTCAAAATTTTACCTTTCAAACCCTATTTTTCTCCCTTTATGAGATTATCAAGAAAAGATCTTTTATTTTTCAAAGTATGATTTCTGTCTGTCCAACCCAATTTATAATTGCAGTTTTCTAATGTTAAATTAAGTCCATAACCATTTGACACAGTGTATTACTTAGGCTGTGTGTTTCAAATTATACAACAAATTAGGGTGGGGCAAATTACCTAATTCTGGGTTGTTTAAGGGGCATGGCTATGTCACAAATGGCGATATTTCAATTGCCTTGGTACCCAATGAAAGATTCCCATGAATATTTGCTTTCCTGATTGAGGTGCCCTATCCCAAGGAAAAACTGCCTTCCTGTAGTTTGCGTGTACCAATGGAAATGTTACGACTGACAGTGGAAATTACAACTTTGAGAATGAGGTAGAACAAACTTTCAAAATTACCTTTGTTTTATCTTCAACTTCTTTCAATGCCTTGTTTTCCTGAAAAATATATGAAATGAGAAAAAATGTTGGTAAAAATCTATAAATGTATTAAAAAGGTCAATAATCCGAAGCAAGTTTTCTTTGGTTTCAAACAGTATGACTCCATCTTCAATCTCATCAAGGTCAATGTGTTTTTCGCTATTTTAATGACAATTTTCAGAAATTTCTTTTTATTAGAACCTTGCTATTAAATCTCTAAAATGATATATTTCTCAAAATAATCATGGCTTTTCAGTAAATATGTCCCAAATTAAAATTAATTTATTGTTTGTCCCGTCACAAAATGATTTTCAAAAAAATGTTTTGTGAAATATCTCACTAAAAAGTATGTTTTCCTTTCTAAAAGGCAATGTGCCGATGAAAAATGGGTTTTTCGATAGAATAACAAAAAACCTGGATGATTCAACTTTAATATCCTAACAGAAACTTTGCTTTGAACTAAAGTTAATCATTAAATTGTATATTTGTTTTGGTAGGACTTTAAAAAAAATTTTTTGGGGGGGGCGCATAGGCAAAATCACTGATGCAGGATTCAGACTTGTAACATCTGAATGACTCGACAAGCATTCCACCAAACTAACCTAAACTGAGTGGTCATTCCTGGTTTGCAGTTAGATGAAACTCCAAACGCATCACATCTAAATGAATATGAACAGAGAGCAGTCTATTCTCACCTCGTTCGCTTTGGCCACCGCCTCTTCTAGTTCCTTAATCTTAGCCTCCGTCTCTGCACTGGGTTGTCCCTGTTCCTTCTCAGCATCTATCTTATTCTGAAGCTCCTCGAACTGGGACTTGTAACGTCGACCAATCTTCTTCACCTGAGAGGGGAGGGAATGTGAGACTTGGTGCACAGTTCAATGAGGGCGCTATAGACCTTTAACAGCCACAGCCATCTTGGCTTTCTTCTAAACAATAGGGCATATTCTCAGAGTTTGTTCCCAAATTATACTGAATTTAGGTAAATGTTGAGTGTCACGCATCGTCATGACACATCATTGCCTGAACATAAAGAGTTTCTCAAAACAAAAATATTCAAGATGTATATTGTTAACACACATATCTCGCATGTCAATCAATCTGCACGTTTTGTTCTCCATGCAGAATTCAGATGAAATTGGGTCAATTTAGCCGTCAAGAATATGCCCTACAACAGAATATTCATAGCAAAGCCCTCATACATGTAGGCTGGCACCTTTTATAGAATAAGATGATTATGTATTAACCAGCTTCTTGGTATGATTTTTGTCTCGTCTTCAGGGAACCAGAGATAAGTAAAATGTTTAATTCCCCGCTGAAAACTATTTCATAAAAACACCCCCAAAAAATTAAAACCACATCCCAAGCTCATTCCCAGCGCTTTCGTGCAGCTTCAGAAGACCAAGTTTCCATGGTTACCTACCTGTTGTATTGTATTCTTCTTCTCATTGATGTCGTTTGTCTTCGCCGTAATATCCATTTTCAGCGTGTTAATCTCCTCACTAAATAAATTACACAAAATACCAATCGTTCATTAAAAAACAACCACTTACAGCCCAAGATATCTCTCCAAGTAATTTTTTTGATTCTCTTTTTAACAGAAGCTATTAATACGATTACTCTTCTTGACCAATGGCAAATCACAGCACCGTAGCATCAAGGGGTGTGATTTGACAAAAGTAAAAAATCCTGAATAATGGGTAAGCTGGCCTGGGTCTCCCTCTGGTCTAGAGGATAAAGACCCCTGAATCTCCTGGATGTTTAAATTTGGAGGATTTACAGACTCTCCACAAACAAGAAACCAGACGTTTGGACACAATACAGGCTACTTCTTTCTTTCCTCAGTGGCTACTTTTTCCTAGTTGGTAGTAATATACGTATGAGTAAATATCTCTAAAAATATTTACTATTACCAAATTTTGAATATTTAATACTTACTTCAGTTTACTCTGTTCTAGTTTTAGTTCAGCCCTGAGGAGAAAAAAAAATGTGTTTATCATTTATACCAAATAGCGGAAGGCAATTTTAAATATAACAATTGTTCAAATTTTAAAGGGACAATATCATCACAATCAACAGGGCATGGAATCGGAGTGCTAGTTTTAGATTAACTCAGTGACTGACAATAATACCCCACATGATAAGGTCATATTACCGTTGCTGCTGCATAAATGAGCCAGTAATTTTCAGTGACTGTGTTCATCTTAAACTAGAACACCGATTCCATGCCCTTTAGAAAGTCTGCTCTGATCATGATACTGGCCCTTTAACCAGTTCGCGTCGGGAATAAAAAAGTTTTTCTGGGCACCTGTGCGGGTTTCTTTTTCCCACACAAACACGTTAATGGAAGCTTCCACAGCGCATGGCCACGTCTACCGAGCATGTCACTGTACGCTCGGCTCGTTGCCACGTCAACTGAGCATGCATACAAATATTCTGGAGTTTCCTATGGCGTGTTTAGACGTTCTCCGATCCGTGGTGCAAAAAAAAATTGCGTGTATACACGGCCTCCGGCGCGAACTGGTTAATGCAAAACTAACAAAGAGTAAGCATATGACATTGTGGCATTCAAAAAGAAATGGTATACAAATGAAATAAATGAAAGCAAAACTTACTGCATGTTTGCAAAGTCTGTGTTCAGCTTGGTAATCTCATTCCTGTGATTGGAATTCAAGAAATACAATAGGAACAATGAAATTAATCAAAAACAAGACAATATCAAGCAATCTCCTGACAAGTAAAGACCATTTGCAGTGACACCATGTAAAAATTATCTTTTGAGTAGTAAATAGTTCTGAAAAGAACCGGTTGGTTACAACTCGACGTTTTAATCAGTATGCTCTGATTATCTTCAGAAGAATGTCAGGGCATCAGAGCATACTGATCGAAACGTCCAACTCCAACTACCATGCAAACCTACAAGATCAGTCTCCTGACGATGACACGCAAGTCAAAATGTAGAGAAGACATATATGGTTCTAATCAAAACCACAAACTCACTTAATAGTGATAGTTGAGATCCAAATCACATGTTACCGCAAACCATAACCGATAACAATACTCCACCATGCAAAGCCTCAAAACTTTAATATCAAGCACGGTGAGATGTTTATCTATTCATAAAGCAATGAATCATGTAAAGAAAAGAAAATATGGTTTGGGGGGAATTATAGGTTCTTTTTATTCTAGTCTTCTGTGAAATCCTACCCCGATAATCCCCTGCTAAATGATTTATGTCACATTATTACAGTACACAATGTGCAAGCACATTTACAATTGGCCAATGAACAGCTCTAAACCAAACTTATTAACCAATCAGATTTGTGGGTTTGTCAGATTTATTTTCTGTGCATAATTCTTCTTCCTCTTTCGGCTGCTCCCGTTAGGGGTCGCCACAGCGGATCATGATCCGCATATTTGATTTGGCATAGGTTTTACGCCGGATGCCCTTCCTGACGCAATCCACCCATTTATCCGGGCTTGGGACCGGCACAAAGCATGCACTGGCTTGTGCATCCCCAGTGGCTGGGTTCATAATTATAGGCTAATTATTGTAGAAACAAAATTGCCAATATAATAACATGTGTTTACCTTGCAGCTGTGAGTTGACCATTAAGTCTTGACATCTCGGCTCTGTCAACAAAATTATATATGGGATCAATTATTTTGATGTCTTTCACTTGCTTCGATTTAACCCTGTAGCGCCAAAAAATGGTTGCACATAATGGGCCGTATACTCCCAGGGAGCTGAGAAAGATTATAGGAATGATACTGGCTCAATGACCAGGGGAAATAATAGTTGCGAGCGCCTTGAGCACCCTTGGGTGGATATGTTGCTCGTTGTAAATGTCTGTATTATTATTATTCGAAAAACTGTTACAACTTCATTAAAAAGCGGTTTGCCTTAAGCACATACAAGAGCTCCACAATTTTCCAGGATTTTAAAAGGAACAACCATGAACACTGATTTCCAAACCAGTGTTACAAATTCAGGAAACTTAAAAAAGATTTGAACAGAATAAACTGGCTTATTTGACAGAGACAGCTCCCCATCTCTTACTTGTGTCGGAGGTTTTCCTCTCGAAGACCACAAATCGTCTTCTTGTTGGCATCTTTCTCAGCACTGTAAGTACAGGAGAAACAAGACAAGACATCAGTTTTACGGACCTTATACAATGTTTTATTACAACAAATATTTGATTAGTTAAAACAGTATCCAATAAGACTTATCACACAGCAGCCATCTTGATTTTATACTACACAACTCTATGAGAATCAAAATGAGGCTCACGTCAAAATAGACTGGCACCATTCTAACAAGAACTTTTTCATTGTGATTTCTAAATGGCAGTCAGAAACCAAACAACAAAACCTATGTTTTTTTTTATACTTGAACATTGCTCATTTCCGAGTAGATAGAAAGTAAATTACTTCCGCTGGTAGTCTATTTTAGGCTCCCCCCCCCCCCCCCCAAAAAAGTTGCTGGTTTCTGGTCTCTTAGTTTTCTTTTTTGCTATGAAACGTTGTCCAATTGCAGCCAAAATTGCTGGATCAATTGGAATTCTGCCATGCTGTGACTTTTTCACATTAGGGGTATGAACGTTTTCCTGATTTGTGAGGCTTCTCTTAGCCACCATACTTTGTGTATGGAAAATTTGGTCTGGTTCCAATAACCGAGTATACATATATTACGTATTTCACTGGTTGGCCAAATAAAATTAATGTGCGTCACCGCACCGATTTTTAAGCCAACCTACGACCAGAAACCAGAGGGACACCTTATAATGCTTAGTGAAAATATTTGCTCAGTAAAATTCTCCATTATAAGAAACTTACACGAGTCTCTTCTGTTCCTCTGGGTCGGCTCTGTTGCATTGCTCAATCAGATGATTAGTTCTCTGCTTCCATCTTGTCACCTCAATGGTGAGGCTTATCTTATCAGTGTTCAGGGCATCTCGTTCAGCTGTCAGTGATCGGTTCTGCTCCTGCAAAGGTTGAATGTCAACCTCCAACTTATGAACCTGAAGATGGGGAAATTAATTAATTAATTTTTTAAGATTCTGTTAATGTTTTAAAAAGTATTATTGATTGAAATATTTGTTCGTCAAAGGCCATCAGTCAAAGGCCATCAGTCAAAGGCCATCAGTCAAAGGCCATCAGTCAAAGGCCATCAGTCAAAGGCCATCAGTCAAAGGCCATCTTAAGATATTGAATAAAGGAAAGGTCACTTAGAAGGTCCTCTCTTGGCCTCCAGCTATAAGCCTACCTTAGCCTCCAGCTGATGCACCTGTTGGTCTAGCCGATCTTTCTCTTCTCTCAACATCCTATTACTGTCCATCAGAGCGTTTAGTGTCTCTACCTTCTTCAGAAGCTCTTGGTGTTTAGCTGTGGTTTGAGCCATGACCTGAAATTAATGATCAAAAAAGAAAAATGAGACACAAAAAACATCCTCACCGAGAAAAGCTTTTGACGTGCCATTAACAGCTTATTGTGTTACTTTTTTAGAGTGTACATTAACATTTTGAATGCACGTTGATGTGTAAAAAAATAATTCATATACCCCATGGCATAATTTCTCATTTTCCAAAATGTTCAAAGCCAACATGAAGTACAACATCTCGGGACAATCTTTCGATGACAAACTATCCCCAAGAGGTATCAAATAAGACAATATACCTTGCTTTGGCGAAAACCCACATGAATGCAACATCTTCCATGAAAGTAAATACGAAGTTTCACCAAAACAACATTTAAGTTTTGATTTGAGTAAATGAAACATGATCATGTCACATATTTTGAATGGTTTTTTGATAGTTTGTTTCTTTACCTGAGTCCTTTCTCTTTCTCCAGTCAGATTGCGATGAGCCTCCTCATACTGACGTTCTAAGTGTTCACACTTCTGTTTAAGACGGAGACTCTCAGACTGTGACAGCTCTGAACGAGTCTCGGCTATGTTCTTTTCACGTCGCAAGAATCTGCAAGATAAAAGTCATGATATTCCAAATACTATCACTGATCTCGCTAAAATCATCCCAAATGGGTCACAAATTATCTTCTTTTTGTACATTTTAAAATCCATTCTCGGAAAATATCTAAGTCAAAATTTTTTTTATTCTGCTGAAGCCCTAATACATATGATGTCACTAACTGAAGGGCACTCTCAGAGGCAAAAGATCACTCATTGGTTCATGTATGCATGCTACGCAGTCGGGTGCCACGCTTTTGAGAGCGCATATGCACAGCACAAATACATGAACTACCGAGTGACCTTCATTTGCCAGGGCGCCCTTCACTTTTGAACAGTGTTACAATGTAAGTGTTCCTGAGTGCAAGATAAGTTGTTCACGACCATACGGGGGTTCACGCCCATACGGGGGGTTCACGCCCATACGGGGGGTTCACGCCCATACGAGGGTTCACGCCCACACAAGGGGTGTGATTTTGACAAAAGTAAAAATCATGAAAAATGGGTAGCAGGCCTGGGTCTTCCTTTGGTCTAGAGGACAAAGCCCCCTGAACCTCCTGAATGTTTTGGACGATTTACAAACTCCACACATCCCCAAAAAACAAGAAACTAGAGGTTTGGACACAATACAGGCTACTTCTTTTTTCATTGGTGGCTACTTCTCTTTTTTTCAAGAAAATTTTGAGGCCAAGGGTGATTTGTGTAAAACATCCTAAAATGAGGGAAAATCCTGAGAAAGCACAGGCCTACTACACAAGGTTTACATCTTGCCCCTCCGGATCCTACCATGAAGTGAATTGAAAACCTTACTTGATAACTTCTAGTAGTTGCTCTGCAGACTTATTTTCATCAGGTACACGTATACTTCCATCCGTCGAGTCCCTGGATTGTTGTTGGCTTCTCATCATTCGACAACTCAACTAAAAAACAGAACAAGAATCACAGCAATTTTGCTTAATACGTTTTTCATTTCATGAAGCTGTTAAGCATAGAAACAGGCATGCTAACTCGCCGGCCATTACTACTAGTAAATCCATGGGGAATATGCCATTCTGAATTTTCTTGCTAACCTTTGAAATATGCTACATCTATCAGATTTTCGGCAATAGTAAGCAGAAAAGTTTGCTTACCAGAAATATTTGCTTAGCAGATTTTCTTGGTTACCAGCCAAACTTGCACATAAAATAAGTGCACTTTGGCTGGTAGTCTGTTATTTTAATGCTAAGCATTTTGGACTGGAATCACCTACCTCTTGTAGTTGATCATGTAGGAGAATGTTCTGCTTTTTGAGTTCATGGATCGCTATGACACGTTCCTCCAACTCCCTGTTCTGGATTTGAGATTGCTCCTCCCATGCGACCTGTGGGTCAAAGGTTACATGTCAAAGGTCAAAAGATTATTCTGTCGTTATGATCACCTTGATAAATAACACTTAACTGAAAAAAGGATAGTCAAAGAGAGATATTACTAAAACATAAAAAAATAATAATAAATAACAAAAAATAAAAAAATAAATAAAAAAAACACTTGACTGGTTGATACGATTTCCGGTTTCCACCAAGAAGATCACAACTGTTTGGGTCATAGGGGTAAGAATAAAACCCCAAATCTTACCTTGGATGATTTGAATGTTTCTTGTGCTTGCTTCGCTGCTTCTTCTGCTTCTGTTAGTTTAGTATTGTGACTCTCCAACTGTCAATTGTAACAATATGAAAAGTAACATCAAATATTAGCTTATTCACATAATCCTGTTCATAAGTCGATACGTAATACATTGATTTTGGTGGATTCATGTATAGCCCAGTGCAAAGTATAAGCCAAGATTAGAAAAAGGGCGCCCAAATTTGTTATTCTTTGAAAAACAGGGTGTCCCAAAGGTTAAGCGTACAATACATTTGCATGTGTATTACAAATAAAACAGGGTGTCCATTTAGCAAACAGGGCGTCCATTTAGCAAACAGGGCATCCATTTAGCAAACAGGGCGTCCATTTAGCAAACAGGGTGTCCATTTAGCAAACAGGGCGTCCATTTAGCAAACAGGGCGTCCATTTAGCAAACAGGGCGTCCATTTAGCAAACAGGGTGTCCATTTAGCAAACAGGGTGTCCAAAAGACACCCAAAGGTATTGCTGGCTAATACTATGGCCCAGTGAATTGAGCATGTAGCCATGTGTACCAAATCCATCAAACTCCACCGGCTGCTTTTGTTGGATTCAGGACTGTGTATAGCCAAGCCATGGATGCTTTGCATTTGCCACTGTACTAAGTCCAACAATTGGGGTACCTTTTGACAGCATGTTGATGGATTTTGGTAGATTTAGGATGGTTTCAAGCCAAAATGCCTAGGGGGGTTAGGGTTATGCTCCAGTAAACCTTTAGCAAGACATATAGAATTTTATTTAATTGAAGCAAATGGTTAACTAGACAAAGTCTAGAACAAACGGGAGAGTTGTAGATGTGACAGTACCTGTTCTTTAACTGTAACTAGCTGCTGGACGTCTGCAGCATGTATCAGGAACTCACGCTCGTATTTGTCCTGGGCCTATAAAAGGAAATTAAAAAATTTAAAAAATATATAATTTAAATAAAATAAAAATGTCTATCACAAGGTTTCAGAAAAGGTTTTCCACTGATTTTGAATTCAGCAAATTCATATTTTCCCAAGGCTATTCCAGGAGTGTATATAGTCATGTATGTATATATTTGGATAAAATGAGATAATCAAACCAAAAATCCAGCTGCAGTAAATTTCCACTCAAGTTTTATTTTCAGAACTGAGACAGTATCGTCATGATCAGAGCAGAATTTCAACTGGGCATGGAATCGGTGACCTAGTTTAAGATGAACACAGTGACTGAAAATTACGATATTGTCCCTTTAACGATATAAGGTAGCAGTAGATATATTTCCTCATTTGATGACATCAAAATGTTTTTCTATAAAATAATTTTTTTTTTGCAGGGAGAGAAACAAAATTTTGAACCTCCTTGGCCAATTTGGCCTGTTCCTGGTAGTCTTGTCTTGCAGTTGCCTCATTAGCCTCCGCTGCAGCCTTTGTTTGGACTGCTAAGGTCAGCTCTTCCTGAATATGAAGAAGGTTACGACGGAGTTCACTTGTCTGTCAAGAAAAAAAAATCAAAAATCATCGTTAAGCAAAAAAGCGTCAATTTCTGGATGGAACTCTGCTTAAAAAGGTACGGTATCACCTTGAGAGGCTATGGCACAAGCCTCTGCATGTTTATACCTGAGAGGCTATGGAATAAGCCTCACTATTCTTTACATGTATATTTACCTGAGAGGCAACAGCCTCGCTCAGTTCCTCCTTCTCATTACGCATGCTGTCTCGTTCCCTCTCCAGTTCAATCATCTGACTCTCCAGCTTTTCACGAGCTGAGTGAGAGAAAGAAAAACAAAAAAGATCATAAGAAATCTTCAATATTTGAGTATGGTCTAACGTTTTGAGGGTGAATGCCTCAAGGAAGGGAAATGAAATTTTTTTTTAAAATATGTTCGCATTCAGACGGCTAGCACAAAGCCCATACCACATACGGTGTGGCAGGGTCCAGGAAAAAACAAATTCTAGATGTTCTGTGGTGCAGAGATGCCAACATTTAATTCCAAAAAAGAGTAGCATCTACTGAAAAAAAATTGCAAAAATCTAACGCTAAAAAATGCATGTCCGGATTTTGGGCAACATCAGCGCCGCACTCGGTGTGAACCCCGCTGGCGGTAGTGGGACCGGGGGCAGAGTAAATTGGAGGAAAATACTCAATGAAAAAATTATGAAATTATAACAATGCTAGACGTATCTTATCTTAAAAAGCTCACAATAATGATCTTCCGAATTAGTAATCCATGCATCAATCACGTTAGAAATTTTGATTATAATACTAACTGTTCTCTTTCTTAGGGTCTCGAAGGCAAATAACAAATTGATAGCCTTAGCTCGGCCTAGCTCACCTGGGCCCAATTTCATGGCGCTGCTTACCACAGAATTCTGCACTCACAGCGCCATAAAAAGCGTGTGATTCTATGAGCCGTAAGCGCAGAATTCCGCAGTAAGCAGTGCCTGCATGCCTCACACTGAAGTCGCACTTGCAGCCGAGAAATTAAGCGGTAATGCAGGTGCGAGAGAACAATTTTGCTCGCATGTACACGTGTACATACAAGCTACCTCATAGACAACCTCATTCCCCACGGGTATGCTCATTATTCCCCATTATGTAATAGAGATCAATGGGTACGATCTTGCAAATAATGTACAGGCAGGGCAGGGTACATGTGGTAGGTAGGCAGTCAAATCCAGCGCTCGCGCTGTGTGTGATATGTACATAATCGTGTAAATTCGCCGCTAATCCCGCTGACAGTCGCTTTTTACCACTACTGCGGTTTATATTTAAAAGGTTGTTGTTTTGTTTTTTCATTTTTAAAATTATTTTTCATCATTTTTATTTCCACTTAATAGTTCATTCATTGTTTGCTTGTATTGTAACTATATACAATTATACTGGGGCGGCTTGTTTAGCGTATTTCAATGAAGTATTATCGTAGAGTCGTATTCACGGCTCAAAATCGTATTTGCTACGCCCAAATCGTGTATGTTGGCATCTCTGGTGGTGTATACAGAGCATGTTTTCAGTGAACAAAAAATAAATAAATAAATAATAACAAATATAAATTATGATTTTCTTTTATTGAAATAAATTCCGGAAATCCTTGGATCTGACAAAGAGTTGCAATCTTTTTTTCACCACATCAGACAAGCATTCTTTCAGGTATCTGTTGCAAGTGCAGTTTTTAGCACTGCTCATGATCAACGTAAGTTTATCATTATATGGTTTTAACTCTGGATAGCTTTTGTCCATACCCTGTGTGGTCTCCTCCAGACGTTTCTCCATATTCTCCTTGTAGATCTGGCTAGCAAGACTCTGCTCTTTCAGGCTAGTCTCAATGGCTGTGCTGATCGACTTGTATTGTTCCAGATGGACCTTAGACTTCTCAACTTGGTCTTTGAGTACTGATACAAGAAGGAAACAAGGCCATGAATAAGTAAACATGTGAATAACTTTGAAATAAGTGACTCAACACAACGAAACTCAGTAAATGTCGCTGAATACTATTTGAAGGTATAGCTCTTTTTTACTGCTTTTGGGTTGTACTGCCCTCAAGAGATTTTAAATAGAAACATAACATGGAAAGCAACTTTAACAATTCTATAATGTTCAGCTGACCTTTGACCTGATCTTCAGACATCCTGAGTTTGGTCTTTAGCTCTCGGACCTCTTCGTCATTACTTGACACGACCACAGTCTGCTGTGATTGGGCAGCAAGTGCTGGAACAAAACAAATTCAAATCAAAAGTATAATTTGTTTGCGAGCTTAACTGTTTTTGAAATATAAGCTTGCGTTTTCTATTGCTTTAATTTCTATTTAATTTCTTTGAAGAAATGAATTGTCTTTACAGAAAAACCAAGAATTATTAAAGAACCCAGAACACTTATCGTGAAATGGAAGGAGCTTCTTGATTAGGCAGCAATTGCGCCGACACCTTTGAATGGGATTTCCAGATACTGTGCCCCTTAATGCTCTAATATATAAAACGCTCATATATTCCCTATCATTGCATCAGGGAAACAACATACGTGAAAAGTGCATACATTTGCATATATTTGCATACATTATACAAATTGAGTGCAGCAAGGTCTTATCTTGAAATTAACTTTGATTTCATCATTTATGAAAATAAAAATCTTACTTTTTTTTTCAAGAAAGTGTAAATAACAATTTTTGGCTTTCACTGATGTAGCTAAAAATTTCATCAAATAAATTGTAAAATGATAAACGTTTGAAAACATTCCAATGCAAAAAAACAGAAATATTTTTTATCAAGCATGAAAAAAAATGCTATTATATGTGAAAAGAATTATTAAGAAAGAAAAATTTTACATTTTACCACCCGATATATTTTGAGGTCATATTTTGAAAATTACATTTTTTTGGGATGACCACAGCTGCACTTTGTGTTAATGACACATTTGTACATGATTGATTTGTACAATTTAAACTGAATCATCAATACTGATCCTACCTTCATTTTTGTCATTCAGAGCACCCTCGTACTTAATCTGGGCTGATACAAGTTGAGCTTCCACAGAGGAACACTGAAATCAATCACAATGTAAAGAATTTAAAAAAAAAAACACTCACAAATACTCAACTTTCATTCCATTTTTCATTCCTCTTTGTAAGTAGATGCATCATATTTAATTGTTAATATTATTGTAATTAGCAATTATGATAAAATGATCCGACTGGATTCAACCAAACACCAACCAAAAAGCCTTTTCCCACAAAATGCTGGAATAAAATTTTGTTTAAAATGCATGTACATATACCACAAATTAAAAACTACACTCATACAATTTAAAATTTTGAAAATCAGAAAAACAAGAAAAACATCCAAAAACCCATCAAATTAATTGATGGCATACACTCATTTTTCAACTTGAGGCTAATTTTGTGCATGTTTCATTTCAAAGGATGACATATACTACTCAAAACAGTTTAGGGAACACCGGATTTTTAACATCAAATAGGTTTGAAATGTTCCATGAACCGGGATTTTCATTTGCAACCCCCTCTCTCTTTCAGTAGTCATGTCATGAAATGTGTAATCACTACATGCATCCTTTATCATCTGTTTCATTGTGCAGTTGTTTCTCATCAATTCTGTGAAACATTGTGTTTATCTGAAATAAATGATCTTGCTTTAACTGAGATTATTTCGGTGTTCCCTAAATTGTTTTGAGTAGTATATTAATGGCTAGAAAGAATGTTGGTAAAATGATCATTATATACATCTAGAATTTCATACCTGTTCTTTCATGTGTTGGAGATCAGATTTAGTTTTATTCAAGCTTTCTCTTGTCCTCTGATGATTGTCCAACTCATGGTTCAATTGTCTCTGTAGACCCTGTACTCGACCCTGAATAAAATGTAAGATTTACCTCATGAAATAATGTGTATAAAGATTCGTCTTATTACGTCTATTTAAATACTTAAATAGACAATATCATCATGATCAACGGGGCATGGAATCAGAGTGCTAGTTTTATATTAACTCAGTGACTGAAAATAATACCCCACATGATAAGATCATATTGTCCCTTTTTATAAATCTTCTTGATATTTCCTCACCTCCCAGGTCTTAAGAACAACCCTGTGCTGGTCATTATCACCTTCTAGTCTCCGTCTCAAGATATTCAGCTCACGTTCCATTGCTTCCATCTGATTGGACAGTCTAGCCTTGCTCTCAAACTCGGACCTTTCCAAGTTGTTCTACAATTTCAAAAAGATGAGTTCTCATAATGTCAAGAAGCTAGTTCTTAATGCAGCATTAAACCCTTCTGTGACTGCAAGGGTCTAAATCAATCAAAATGTTGATATACTTGCCAAGGTATATCTAGTGCACTTAAAAAAGTCAAACACTGTCAAACCTTAAGTGTAGTAAGTACATTTATAGGTCAAAATGAATCGTGGCCGAGCGGTCTAGCGCACCGAACTCAAGTTCTGGTGTTGCCAGCAGCAGGGTGTGGGTTCGAGCCCCGGTCGTGACACTTGTGTCCTTGAGCAAGGTACTTAACCATAATTGCTTCGTCCTTCGGATGGGACGTAAAGCCGTAGGTCCCGTGTGTTGTGTAATGCACGTAAAAAAGAATGCGCCTTGAGCACCACTTAGTTGGTGGATACGTGCGCTATATAAGTCCACACATTATTATTATTATTATTATTGTCTGGTATTGTTCAGGGTGATCGAAATGACAGTAAAAACCAATTTTAGAGGATTTACAGACTCTCCACATCCCCATACACAAGAAAAACTGGAGGTTTGGACACAATACAGCTTACTTTCCTTGGTGTCTACTACTTAAGCTTAGGCGATAACATGTTAATATCAAATATCGATATACCTTCCTTCTTTCAAGAAATTTTTGAGGCAAAGGAAGCTTTGTAAAAAATCCTGAAATCAGGTAAAATCCTGAGAAATCACAGCCTGAGGTTTGTTAAGAGGAAATTCTGAGTCTGGTTGCCTCATTCCATAGTTTATTCCCTTATTCATAGTACTCAGCCACTAGACCACTAGACCACTAGACCACTAGACCACTAGACCACAAGACCGACACACTCAGCCTAGGCACACCCATGCCTTCTGAATACCCTATCCCCATGGTAACTACAACCATTCTTACCTGTATCGTCTGTAAGTTTGTTAAGAGGAAATTCTGAGCCTGGTTGCCTCATTCCATAGTTTATTCCCTTATTCATAGTACTCAGCCACTAGACCACTAGACCACAAGACCGACACACTCAGCCTAGGCACACCCATGCCTTCTGAATACCCTATCCCCATGGTAACTACAACCATTCTTACCTGTATCGTCTGTAAGTTTGTTAAGAGGAGATTCTGACTCTGGTTGCCTCTCTGCATCGTTTCTTTCTCCTGGGTTAGTCTGGACTCTACTCCTTTCAATAGGTCTCTCTCCTTCTTCAGATTATCACATGTGACCTCTGCTCTGATTAGCTTCTCATTGGCTGCCATCAGATCCTGGTATGAGTTAATAAACCAATCAAATTAGTTATACAGAAGGTCGGTGGTCAAGTTTGACCAATCACATGGTAGCACAGGAACAATTTTGTTCAAAAATTATGCAGAGCAAAATACTAAGGCTGAAATATTTAAATGTGTGTGTGTAATGCTAATTTTTGAATTGCAAATCTTGAATGTTGAGTAATTAATTGTAAATTTTGAGTAATAAGTTGTGAATTTGGAACAGCAAGTTGTGAGCTTTTAGTAGTAAATTGTCAATTTTGTGCAGCATTTTGCTGTGAGATACAAATACAATCATTCAATGTATCAATATCAAGTCTGGAAATTCAACTTTAAGATTACACTTGCCACTGACTTAAGTTAGTTTCCCTTATTGTAATAATGGTGAGGGTACCAGCCAACTGACCTGGGTCAATGTGTTTATTCTTTGTTGGTTCCTGATGAGTTCTGCGGTGTACTTCTGACTCTTTACCCGATGGGAAGCGATTTCTTTCTTGTAACCGTCTACGTTCGACTGCAGAATCTTGTACCGCTCACCAGCAAAATCAAGCTGCATGGAGAGAAACATTGAGTTGAAAAATACTCAAATTTGGTGGAAAAAAATTCAATTGTGTGAGGCAGGATTTGTACCTGCAGCATCCTGGGGCCAATTCCATTGAGCAGCTAAGCAGAAATATTTGGTTAGCAGGATTTGTTGGTTACCAGCCAAACTGTCATATAAAATGTGTGTCAATTGGCTGGTAGTCTGTTTTATATTGCTTAGCAAAAATAATTGCTTAGCAAAATTCTCTGATACGCAGCTCTATGAAATTGGGTCCAGATGTTACACTGTCACTCTACTAACTAGACTATCCAACCCTATGGGGTGCTTGTGTCCTTGAGCAAGACACTTTACCATAATTGCTTCTCTCCACCCAGGGGTAAATGGGTACCTGTGAGGGCAGAGTTGGTTGTTGTGTTTGATTAGCCCTATATGCGCTGAAATGGCAGCAATTGAGCTGTATACTCCCCAGGGAGCTGAGATGGTTTCAGGAATGATTTATGTGCCTGATGAGCAGGGGTAATAATATAATGCGCCTTGAGTACCAGTTTGGTGGATACGTGCGCTATATAAGTCCACATTATTATTATTATTATTATTATTATTATGGATAGGGTCTCCCATATATTGACTTGGTTGTTCTGGAGGTGCTAGTCAGAAGATACTAACAACACTATTGTAAACCTGGACAGCGGCAGTTGTGGGTTTAACCAGATGCAGTATCATCTTGTAATCCCTTACATCAAATCCTTGTTTTTGAAGAAAGGTAAAATAATTGTGATGTGACCTTTGACATAAGTCATTACCTGTGAGGTCAGCTGAGTGTTCTGTACTCTGAAGTCGGACACTTCCTTTCGCATTGCATCTAGCTGTTCATTAAGCAACCTATTTATCATTTAGAGAAAAGTGAATAGCATTTAATTCCATTTTGGCAACTTTATGAAATGAAAATTACAATGATTCTCTTTCTGCAGATACATGTTTTAACCCTTCTACACATGGAGGCCACTCCGATCCACAAAATTCTGTTCTTGAGCAACCTTCAGTACATACATGTACAAGCCTGCTGTCCTTTCCAAGTAATCTTACAAAATCAACTGTGTGCCACCCAAGGTCACTGTAAATGTTTGAACATATTAGTATGGCCTGCAATGTATCAATGGGAGACCACCTTACCCTGCAATCTCAGTGGTGTGACAGTGCACAGAAGGGTAACCATAGGAGGCCACTGGCAACAGCTAATGGCTTGGAGTGGCCTGAATGGGTTGTTTCAAAAATTGCACTGATTGTAGGAGGGTTAGTATGGCCTACAATGTATCAATGGGAGACCACCTTACCCTGCAATCTCAGTGGTGTGACAGTGCACAGAAGGGTAACCATAGGAGGCCACTGGCAACAGCTAATGGCTTGGAGTGGCCTGAATGGGTTGTTTCAAAAATTGCACTGATTGTAGGGGAGTTAATTACCAAATGGAGAGCCAACATAACTAGATTTTTTTTTTAAATATGCCTTGCTTCCAACACTGCATCAGTCATGAAAAAATGTTAAAAAAATTAAAAAATTGTGGGACCTCGCACTGGCAGTGATATGATAGGATTTGATCTTTTCAACTCAACAAAGGCAAACTGACAATTAACATCTTTGCAAATACCACAGTGCCACGTGCAAGCCATGCTGGTTTAGCTAATGGCCAAATATTTAGCATAGCATATTACAACCACACTGTGCAATAGTTTGCCATGCTTTTCTTTGATATTTTCTAAGTAAAGACTATTGGCAGTGACACCATGTGAAATTCTCAATTGTTTAGTAATTAGTTCTGAAAAGAACTGGAGGTTATAATTCGACGTTTCGATCAGTATGCTCTGACATTTTTAACCCCAAAGAGCAAATCGAATAATTCATCCTTGGTTTTAGTCTCAGTGAATTGAAGACATTCTCTTACCTCTCATTCTCAGCTTTCTCCTTCTTGTACGTGACCAACTCTCCTTGTAGCGTCTTCAGAGCTTCACTGGCAGAGTCCTCAGTATTGGCTTTTGGTGTTTGGGGCTGACTGGATACTTGTGAGCCTGGGGTTGGCATGGATATGGGCACACCGGCAGGAGATGGGAACGGGCTGGAAGACATGATCAGGGATGCCTTGGGTGAAGAAATAAGGTTAGAGGTCTTTAAATAAGCATTAAAACCAAAGACCTTTGAAAAGAGAGATGACCAGGGAAAGGGCCATATATTTTGTGATGACCAGGTCCTGAAGATCTAAGAACTAACAAAAATTGTACTAGATTAATTGATGAATTATTTTGTCATAGATGTTGAACAATAAATTGATATGAATTTTCACTGATGAAAGCGGAATTTCCTTTTTGCAGACACTCAAAAACTGAGTATATTGTGCTGAACCACATCAGATTATGGCAAAATTGATCTCAATTTATTGTTAAATTAAACTAAGTATTTTGTTTCCACATAAGGTTACGTCTGGATTATACCACTTACTGGTGGGGGTGCTGTTCCAGTCTGCTGTAATAGTACCTTATACATATCCCTCTGTCTGACAATGGCTTCAACCATATCTGCTTGTCTTGCCCGTGCCTCTCTCATCTCCTCAATGTCTTGCAGAGCGCTGTCCAGTTGCTGTTTTAACTCTGTTGTTCTGATCATCAAAGAGAACACAAATTGGTTATTCCCAGTAACCAATTATCAAATTCTCTTATTCTCTGCAGGTTTTTAAAGATATATTGTCCGTGTGTTTGGCCCGATTTGACGGTAAAAAATAGATTTAAATGCTGAATTGCTATTTTTCTGGGGTTATAAGCTTTCATTTGAGAAATTGAACAAAAAAATCTGTCAAGGATAAGTACAAGTAAATTAAAAACTCAAACTAATAAAATGCTGGCCCATTCTTTTAATCCTCGGCTTGCAAGTGATCACACAATTTATTATTATGTAACGGGCGGCTGTCAATCAGAATCAAAACCCACTTGCTCTGATCACATAATTTATTATATGTAACGGGCAGCTGTCAATCAGAATCAAAACCCACTTGCTCTCGATGGTCAGTTGTTCTTCATGTTCCGTCTTCCCACTCAGCTCTCGCAGGGATGCCAGTAGCTTCCCATTCTGCATTTGTAACTCTTCAATATTCCTGTAGGATGGAAGGACAACAGTGAAGTGACAAATTGTTCAAGCCATGTTTATTTCCAAGATGGAAAATTACCATCTGACCCACTGTGACATCTGACCCACTGTGACATCTGACCCACTGTGACCTTTTGATCCACTGTAAACTAAATCAGCGATGAATTGAACTCAAGAATACGGAAATGGATGTTAACCTTGCACTACACAGTTACGATGTGGAAGTATGGGTGGGAGGTGGGTCAGCTGAGTACAACATGGGGTGAAGTATTGAGAGAGAGGTGGGTCAGCCAAGTACAACATGGGGTGAAGTATTGAGAGAGAGGTGGGTCAGCTGAGTACAACATGAGGTGAAGTATTGAGAGAGAGGTGGGTCAGCTGAGTACAACAAGGGGTGAAGTATTGAGAGAGAGGTGGGTCAGCCAAGTACAACATGGGGTGAAGTATTGAGAGAGAGGTGGGTCAGCTGAGTACAACATGGGGTGAAGTATTGAGAGGGAGGTGGGTCAGCTGAGTACAACATGGGGTGAAGTATTGAGAGGGAGGTGGGTCAGCTGAGTACAACATGAGGTGAAGTATTGAGAGAGAGGTGGGTCAGCTGAGTACAACAAGGGGTGAAGTATTGAGAGAGAGGTGGGTCAGCCAAGTACAACATGGGGTGAAGTATTGAGAGAGAGGTGGGTCAGCTGAGTACAACATGGGGTGAAGTATTGAGAGGGAGGTGGGTCAGCTGAGTACAACATGGGGTGAAGTATTGAGAGAGAGGTGGGTCAGCTGAGTACAACAAGGGGTGAATTATTGAGAGAGAGGTGGGTCAGCTGAGTACAACATGGGGTGAAGTATTGAGAGAGAGGTGGGTCAGCTGAGAACAACATGGGGTGAAGTATAATAAGGTATGATAAGGTAACATCCCTCTCCTACTCCACCTCATGCCCTCCCCCTATTCTAACCCCGCCCCTAATTCCAGTATTCTTAATTCTTCTACTGACCTGAATGAGACAAGATGTTCACTGATGACATTAGATGAACTAGTTACATCCGAGGATGACACATTGGCATCTGGT
The DNA here is from genome assembly GCA_029582265.1 of Zoroaster sp. YZ-2022. Lineage (NCBI taxonomy): Eukaryota > Metazoa > Echinodermata > Asteroidea > Forcipulatida > Zoroasteridae > Zoroaster > Zoroaster sp. YZ-2022. The sequence goes on from CM055831.1 coordinate 34,544,736, forward strand.
CTGATGGGACCACCTCTTGCCTCATACACCTCTTTCAGCAATACGCGTACCTAGAACAAAGATTGACAACAAATACATGAATTGACACATCCCCATTTGCAAGAATGTGTTCAAACCCAATACATAGAATACATTTTAAATGAACACATCAGCGTGTACAGTTGTTTTGGAGAGAACGAAGTAAAATGCCTAGAGCGGGATTTGAACCTTTGACCTCCGGGTTACTGTACCGTCACTCTACCAACTCAGACTTTTTGCCCTATGTTGGCAGTGTTCTTACGTTGTCTATGTTTGGGGGACTTTGTCAAAAGATATTGAACATGGGTGGATTAAAAAGATTGGAGATTTTGTGGGTTGGGTTGCGGTGTGGAATGTGGGTGGGAGCGTGGAGCGGGGCATGGGGTGGGAGCATGGAGCGGGAGCAGGGAGTGGCGGGGTAGGATCAGGGGTTTACAGGGGTATTCTGTTCTCACCTGTTGTCCGAGATCAGTACACTGCTGTTTTAATCTTACAATTTCCCTGGCGGCCATGTTGGCTCGACGTTCTGCTTCATCAGCAGCTATACGTAACTGTTCACATTCCTGTAATGAAATAATTATAATATTGTAATTTTTAAAATTTACGGCAAGGAATTCTATCCACTGTAATCACAACATATCTCTGTTAATACAGTGAAAATTCTCTGAGTTTAGGGCATTTCATGGCGACATTTTATGGTCTGAATACGTACAAAAGCATGCACTTATAACACCTGTGGCTTGAATGATTAAATTAGGTGATTTTATAAACTGGAAAACAATTCTTGCTGTATCCCATCATCTTAATCCCTTCTTTCCAAATATCTAACCTTTTCCTATGATTTTGAACACCTTACTGGACTTATTGAGTACCAGAGGTTTTTCTACCTGAAAACGAGCTTTTCATCTGCCATTTTAAACAATTTTTGTTTATATTGTAAACTCTTTCCTTGCACACTCCAGTACCACTAACATGCTGAAAATGCTACTTTGCATAAATACCGCCCTCATTATACCATGAACAGAGTCACTATGTATAATGATCCCAAATCCTCTTCAACGTGTATGTGTGTGTACTTACAATGAGATTGGCATCCATACGTGCTGATAGCTGATGAGTAGCCTGCAGAGACTTCTCGTATTCCTCTCGTTGTTTCTGCATCACTGGTGCTTTCTCCTCAATCTCCTACAAACAAACAACAAAAAAAGCATATTTCACCAGTAAACAAAAACCTTTTGAGCAGCACATGCGCATTCACCAGGAATTGGTTTTGTTACATCACTTATCTTCTAGCGATAGCAGTCGACAAGTAATAGTGAACCTTTTTCTATGCTTAACGTTTACCAGCGCTATGCAATGAAAAAGTAAAGCATGCAAAGAATTGGCTGCATTTCGCCAGTTAACCATTTTGCCTGTATCGTGCCACAGAAAAATACTATACAAAATTATTAATTTGGTGATCAAAATTCAAAATATAGTATTCAAAATTAGGATTACATACACAACAAATATCAGGGGTGTGATAAAAGTACAAAATCCTGAAAAACGGGTCGCAGGTCTGTGTCTCCCTTTGGTCTGGAGGACAAAGCCTCCTCAACCTGATTTACAGACTCTCCACATCCCCACAAACAAGAAACTAGAGCTTTGGACACAATACAGGTTCGTTTTTTTCTTTCCTTGGTAGCTACTTTTCTTCTTTCAAGACAATCTTGGGGCAAAGGGAGATTTGTAAAAATCCTGAAATCAGGAAAAAACCTGAGAAATCACAGGCCTGAAATATTTCTGCCTATGACAGGGGTGTGATTTCACAAAAGTAAAAAATCCTGAAAAATGGGTACTGGGCCTGGGTCTCCCTTTGGTCTAGAGTACAAAGCCCCCTGAACCTCCTGTGGGTAGCAGGCCTGGGTCTCCCTTTGGTCTAGAGGACAATGCCCCCTGAACCTCCTGTGGGTAGCAGGCCTGGGTCTCCCTTTGGTCTAGAGTACAAAGCCCCCTGAACCTCCTGTGGGTAACAGGCCTGGGTCTCCCTTTGGTCTAGAGGACAAAGCCCCCTGAACCTCCTGTGGGTAACAGGACTGGGTCTCCCTTTGGTCTAGAGGACAAAGCTCCCTGAACCTCCTGTGGGTAGCAGGCCTGGGTGTCCCTTTGGTCTAGAGTACAAAGCCCCCTGAACCTCCTGTGGGTAGCAGGCCTGGGTCTCCCTTTGGTCTAGAGTACAAAGCCCCCTGAACCTCCTGTGGGTAACAGGCCTGGGTCTCCCTTTGGTCTAGAGTACAAAGCCCCCTGAACCTCCTGTGGGTAGCAGGCCTGGGTCTCCCTTTGGTCTAGAGGACAAAGCTCCCTGAACCTCCTGTGGGTAGCAGGCCTGGGTCTCCCTTTGGTCTAGAGTACAAAGCCCCCTGAACCTCCTGTGGGTAGCAGGCCTGGGTCTCCCTTTGGTCTAGAGGACAAAGTCCCCTGAACCTCCTGTGGGTAACAGGCCTGGGTCTCCCTTTGGTCTAGAGTACAAAGCCCCTGAACCTCCTGTGGGTAGCAGGCCTGGGTCTCCTTTGGTCTAGAGTACAAAGCCCCTGAACCTCCTGTGGGTAGCAGGCCTGGGTCTCCCTTTGGTCTAGAGGACAAAGTCCCCTGAACCTCCTGTGGGTAACAGGCCTGGGTCTCCCTTTGGTCTAGAGTACAAAGCCCCCTGAACCTCCTGTGGGTAACAGGCCTGGGTCTCCCTTTGGTCTAGAGTACAAAGCCCCCTGAACCTCCTGTGGGTAGCAGGCCTGGGTCTCCCTTTGGTCTAGAGGACAAAGCTCCCTGAACCTCCTGTGGGTAGCAGGCCTGGGTGTCCCTTTGGTCTAGAGTACAAAGCCCCCTGAACCTCCTGTGGGTAGCAGGCCTGGGTCTCCCTTTGGTCTAGAGTACAAAGCCCCCTGAACCTCCTGTGGGTAACAGGCCTGGGTCTCCCTTTGGTCTAGAGTACAAAGCCCCCTGAACCTCCTGTGGGTAGCAGGCCTGGGTCTCCCTTTGGTCTAGAGGACAAAGCTCCCTGAACCTCCTGTGGGTAGCAGGCCTGGGTCTCCCTTTGGTCTAGAGTACAAAGCCCCCTGAACCTCCTGTGGGTAGCAGGCCTGGGTCTCCCTTTGGTCTAGAGGACAAAGTCCCCTGAACCTCCTGTGGGTAACAGGCCTGGGTCTCCCTTTGGTCTAGAGTACAAAGCCCCCTGAACCTCCTGTGGGTAGCAGGCCTGGGTCTCCCTTTGGTCTAGAGTACAAAGCCCCCTGAACCTCCTGTGGGTAGCAGGCCTGGGTCTCCCTTTGGTCTAGAGGACAAAGTCCCCTGAACCTCCTGTGGGTAACAGGCCTGGGTCTCCCTTTGGTCTAGAGTACAAAGCCACCTGAACCTCCTGTGGGTAACAGGCCCTGGGTCTCCCTTTGGTCTAGAGGGCAACGCCCCCTCAACCTCCTGTGGGTAGCAGGACTGGGTCTCCCTTTGGTCTAGAGGACAAAGCCACCCTGAACCTCATGCGGGTAGCAGGACTGGGTCTCCCTTTGGTCTAGAGGACAAAGCCACCCTGAACCTCCTGTGGGTAGCAGGACTGGGTCTCCCTTTGGTCTAGCGGACAAAGCCCCCTGAACCTCCTGTGGGTAGCAGGACTGGGTCTCCCTTTGGTCTAGAGGACAAAGCCCCCTGAACCTCCTGTGGGTAGCAGGACTGGGTCTCCCTTTGGTCTAGCGGACAAAGCTCCCTGAACCTCCTGTGGGTAGCAGGACTGGGTCTCCCTTTGGTCTAGAGGACAAAGCCCCCTGAACCTCCTGTGGGTAGCAGGACTGGGTCTCCCTTTGGTCTAGCGGACAAAGCTCCCTGAACCTCCTGTGGGTAGCAGGACTGGGTCTCCCTTTGGTCTAGAGGACAAAGCCACCCTGAACCTCATGCGGGTAGCAGGACTGGGTCTCCCTTTGGTCTAGAGGACAAAGCCCCCTGAACCTCCTGTGGGTAGCAGGACTGGGTCTCCCTTTGGTCTAGAGGACAAAGCCACCCTGAACCTCCTGTGGGTAACAGGCCCTGGGTCTCCCTTTGGTCTAGAGGGCAACGCCCCCTCAACCTCCTGTGGGTAGCAGGACTGGGTCTCCCTTTGGTCTAGAGGACAAAGCCCCCTGAACCTCCTGTGGGTACTGGGCCTGGGTCTCCCTTTGGTCTAGAGGACAAAGCCACCCTGAACCTCCTGTGGGTAGCAGGACTGGGTCTCCCTTTGGTCTAGAGGACAAAGCCCCCTGAACCTCCTGTGGGTAGCAGGACTGGGTCTCCCTTTGGTCTAGAGGACAAAGCCCCCTGAACCTCCTGTGGGTAGCAGGACTGGGTCTCCCTTTGGTCTTGCGGACAAAGCCCCCTGAACCTCCTGGATGTTTAATTTTGGAGGATTTACAGACTCTCCACATCCCACAAACAAGAAACTAGAGGTTTGGACACAATACAAGGTACTTCTTTCTTTCCTTGGTGGCTACTTCTCTTCTTTCAAGAATATTTTCAGGCAAAGGGAGATTTGTAAAAAATTTGCAATAAATTAATAATATTTTACGAAATCATTCCTTTGGAATTGGTTATATCATCATTGAAATTCGACTTCATAATTAACGGGAGAAGACAAATTTTGCTTACCACAAGGATTTGGTCGAGGTAGGAGTTGAGTCTCTGATTCTCGGCTTTTTCAAGTTCCAACTCATCAGAACACTTGACGTACTCACTATACATCTGTATGAAAGGTGAAGGAAATATACAGCGTTATGGGACTAATTCCATAGAACTGCTAAGAAGAAAACTTTGCTAAGTGAGAAAGATCAGCCAACCAGCCAAAATCTGTACGATTAGAACGTTGACTGGTAACCAACACAACCTGCTAAACAAATTTTTCTACTCAACATTTTTTTTCTGCTCAGAAGCTCTATGAAATAGGCCCAAGGTCAGTTAATATTTCATTGAATCCTTCCTTAATGATGCATATTACACCAGCAATTTTATTTGCAAATGTTACACTGGTATTTTTCTTGTAAAAGGAGACTAAATCCTTTTCAAATAGAGACCATCTTTGTTATCTAATACACAAGTCTATGTGGATCAAAATGAGACCTTTGTCAAAAATAGACGAGTGCCTCACCTATGATTATTTTAGGTGAATAATAATTAGTGGTCAGGGAACAAGACAAACATGGATAATCTGGTACCTCTCAAACTATGGTTATCTATAAAGGTGGTTATGGATTAGTGGTCAGGAAACAAGACAAGCATGGATAATCTGGTAAAACTTGTAGCTTTGCATGGTGAAGAGGATAAGTAAGACTAATTGCGGTGACACCATGTGAAATTCTCAATTGAGTAGTAATTAGTTCTGAAAAGAACTGGAGGTTACAACTCGACGTTTCGATCAGTATGCTCTGATCGTCTTCAGGAGAATCTGGTGCCTCTCAAACTATTTAAGGTGATTATCGATTAGTGGTCAGGGAACAAGACAAACATGGATAATCTGGTACCTCTCAAATACCAGTTATCTATAAAGGTGATTATGGATTAGTGGTCAGGGAACAAGACAAACATGTACACAACCTACAACTACCTGAGTAAGAGTCAGTCCAGATTTCAGGAAGCTGCTCGCAGCGGCTGCCGTTGGTGATAGACTATTCAACTCATCATCAGATAGCTTCAAGGCGACTCCTTTCCTCCTAGCTGCATTAAGGAGATCATTAGCATCCTCTAGTTCCTTCTCCAGCTTAGACATCTTCTCATCTTTGAAATAAAATAACAGCGCAAAATTTACTCAGGTTCTGTTGGATTCATGTCTGCCATGTCTGGTTAACAGTAATCTGAGAGTATGAGTCTGCTTTTTGAACCTTCTTTTGTAAAATAATGGTTATTGGCCTTGGATTTCGAACCTAGCAGGTTCTTTCTCAAAGGCTTTTGAGAAAGAACCTGCTAGGTTCACAACGTAAGGCGAATAACAATTATTTTGCATTTATACTACAGGTCCTTTAGGTTGGTAAGAAGTTTGCAACAGCTAATTCTCTATTTACTTCTTTTGTGTTCATTTCACACCTGACTAACCTCTGCTCACTTTTGTGTTTATGTATTTGTTCATGTTTGTATATCATCCATTTTACCTTTGAGAAAGAACCTGCTAGGTTCAAAATGTAAGGCCAATAACAATTATTTTGCATTTATACTACAGGTCCTTTAGGTTGGTAAGCAGTTTGCAACAGCTAATTCTATATTTACTTCTAGAATGTAAGCTTATCATTTTAAGAACACCTTTATCATTTCAATCATGTTCTTTGATTCAATATTTACATATATTTACTAGGGTTGGGGCGTTTACAATTGTACACTAAAATAAATTTGCTAAACGTTTTCAAATTTACGAAAGTGTGACCATGCAGTGGGCTCGCTATTATTATATCAGGATTCCCAGGAAGTTCAACTGATAATTTGTTTTTAATTTCATACAACCAGGAAATTTGTATGTTTTGTGCTAGGCTTGGATTTGTTTCATCTGTACTATTTTTTCTGAATCCGTATTGCAGTATTTTTGATTATTTTCCGTACTAAATACAGACAATCCGTCTGTATCATATCATTTATTAGTGATAACAATATTTATTTACACGTGTAGACGGTCCGTGTCAAAACGTCTACACATTTCGCAAATTAAACAGAAAATGCCAAGCCTAATACTTACTCATTTCTGTTTCCTTGGCTGAATACTCAGCATCCATCTGTTGTGCTTGTGTCTTCAATTCTCCCTGAGAAGTACTTGCCTGACATAGTAGCTTCTGAAGTTCCTCTACAGCAGTAATCAGTTCACGTACCTTCTCCTGGGCCTCTGATGCTGCTTTCTAAGTCATTCAAATTTTCACAAAGACATTGACTTTGATACTTTTGAATATTATTCAATTTTGTCTAGCATTTCAAATATGCTGTTGTGTTTCACTTTTACATATAAACAATTCTTGTTTAGTTGTAATTGTCTTATAATCTTTCCATAAAAAGGTGACTTGAAAGGCACAAAATTGGTAATCAACAATCTGTTAAAGTTTCAGATTATTTTGATTTAATACAAGAAAATACATTAAGATATGTTCATACTCATTCTAATTTGGAATTTACAAAAGAGTACTATTCCCTAAATTCTTTCTGGAAATTAATTTTTTTTTAAGTGACCACACTGTAGATAACATTTGTTTTAATTAACAATTTATAATTAGCAGTAGACTTTAATCAGGGATGATATTGTGAGAAAATGAAAAGGTAGGAAAAATGTTTGCCATTATCATTAAGCATATACTAGCCATATATAACAAGGAAACCATTTTTTATCTTGGTATTTACAATAAAATGATACAGAAGGAAAGTTTCCATGGTCTGAAGTTAGTCGTAACATGGTTTCATGGTAGGATTTTCAAAATCAAAAAGGTAGGATTTCCTACAAAAGCAGAAGAGTATCATGCCTGTTTAATACAACACATTTGTTTTGGCATAATCTTTTGTGTATTTATCATCTTATTTACCAACCTACCTCATACAGACCAGTCAGTTTGTTTTGGGCATGGAGCTCACCACGGAACTGTTCTTCACTCTTGGCATAAGCTTCATTATTCTATAAAACAAACACAAAAAGGCCTGTTGACAAAACAAGAACTTGGCATATCAAGAATCTTGGAGACTCTCTGCACATTAATGTCAGGGGTAGAATCAGAGCCTTTGATATTTTCTGAGCATAAATGGTAGATTACTTGATCAGACCGTATTTTTTTAAATTTTTATAACCAATGGTATAGCTGGTCCAATGCCTGCCCATGCTGTTATTGGTCAAATAGATTCCCAGAATGTGGTTGGTCAAATAGCTTCCCAGGATCTAATTGGTCAAATAGCCTCTCAGGCTGTGATTGGTCAAATAGCCTCTCAGGCTGTGATTGGTCAAATAGCCTCTCAGGCTGTGATTGGTCAAATAGCCTCTCAGGCTGTGATTGGTCAAATAGCCTCTCAGGCTGTGATTGGTCAAATAGCCTCTCAGGCTGTGATTGGTCAAATAGCCTCTCAGGCTGTGATTGGTCAAATAGCTTCTCAGGCTGTGATTGGTCAAATAGCTTCCCAGACTGATTGGCTAAATAGCTTCTCAGGCTGTGACTGGTCAAATGAATGCCCAGGATTGAACAAGCCTCCACCTATCAAGAAAATAGTTGACACGATTAGACTTACCACAGTCATTTTAGTGATGAGTTCTTCAATCCTGGCTTCCTGATCTTTGTTAGATGTCTTGTAAGAGTCCACAGTCTCCTGAAGATGTGTGATCTCATCTGCTCGCTCATTAAGCTGCCCCTGCAGCTCTAGAATCTGGTTGGACTAGAAGAACATTTAAAGAAATATAAATAAACATAACACTGAGATTCTATTTACAATAATTTTGTTTTATTTAAAACCAGACAAAATACTTGTATCTGTTTCAAAAATTGTTGGACAGCAGTGGCATTAAAAGGAACATTTCAAAATAACTCAATATTTCATGATCCAAGAATGATTGCCCATATTGATTTTTCACCAAGCGCACTGAGATTTAGCAAAGATTGTACAGTCATTTTAACCCTAACCACCCCAAATCCTGCAAAATCCTCCAAGGGGTACTTTTTGGAAAAAATTCAGCACAGTTGGAAACTGGTACTTTCACCTCTTCAAATGGGACAAAATTACTACCTGGCAAGAAGTACAGGCCATAAGTGCTGAATATGAAAGATCAACGAATATGCATGGTGCATTTTAAAGATAAGGGCATGTTTCCAAAAGTGCACTGATGGATTTTGGAGGATTCAGGAAGGTTCCTAGCCAGAATACCTAGGGGGTTACGGTTAATGATTAACTTGCAAATAAAATTGTACCTTTTCTTTTCTGAGGACCAGGAGTTCATCTGTGCTTGTTTTCAGTTGTTGACTCAGCCACTCATTCTGTGAGGTCAGGTGAGTTTTTTCCTGTTCAAGACGCTTCTCTCGGTACTAAAAATAACAACAAAAAACAATAAGATGAGAATGAGATATATATGAGGAAAACAAGATGTTACTCAAAATATTTTGAGGGTGAGGAGGGAGGGTGAGGAGGGAGGGTGAGGAGGGAGGGTGAGGAGGGAGGTTGATGAGGGAGGTTGATGAGGGAGGGTGAGGAGGGAGGGTGAGGAGGGAGGGTGAGGAGGGTCGGTGAGGAGGGAGGGTGAGGAGGGATGGCGAGGAGGGAGGGTGAGGAGGAGGGAGGGTGAGGAGGGAGGGTGAGGAGGAGGGAGGGTGCTGTGCTCCTGGGTAGAGAAAAACAAGTTCACAAATTCAGGCTTGATCAAAATTGAAAGACGATAAATCAAGAAAAAGGGTATCAACCAGTTAAATAATACCATGTTTGCTATGTCATCTCACCGATTTTATTGTAAGATCTGAACAGATACAATTGGGCAATTCCAAGTTGTTAACTAACCATTCAAATTTGTTATACATCCATCACTTATGCTATCCATACAATACATATATAATAGCAGAAGTCTGTTACCTGCATGAAGCGTGCCACTCGTGTACATAACCTAGTCCACGGCACAGTACCAGAAGTCTGTTACCTACATGAAGTGTGCCACTCGTGTACTAACCTAGTCCACTGCATAGCACCAGAAGTCTATTACCTACATGAAGTGTGCTACTCGTGTACTAACCTAGTCCACGGCACAGTACCAGAAGTCTGTTACCTACATGAAGTGTGCCACTCGTGTACTAACCTAGTCCACTGCATAGCACCAGAAGTCTATTACCTACATGAAGTGTGCCACTCGTGTACTAACCTAGTCCACGGCATAGCACCAGAAGTCTATTACCTACATGAAGTGTGCCACTCGTGTACTAACCTAGTCCACGGCATAGTACCAGAAGTCTATTACCTACATGAAGTGTGCCACTCGTGTACTAACCTAGTCCATGGCGTAGTACCAGAAGTCTATTACCTACATGAAGTGTGCCACTCATGTACTAACCTAGTCCACGGCATAGTACCAGAAGTCTATTACCTACATGAAGTGTGCCACTCGTGTACTAACCTAGTCCACGGCATAGCACCAGAAGTCTATTACCTACATGAAGTGTGCCACTCGTGTACTAACCTAGTCCACGGCATAGCACCAGAAGTCTATTACCTACATGAAGTGTGCCACTCGTGTACTAACCTAGTCCAAGGCATAGTACCAGAAGTCTATTACCTACATGAAGTGTGCCACTCGTGTACTAACCTAGTCCACGGCATAGCACCAGAAGTCTATTACCTACATGAAGTGTGCCACTCGTGTACTAACCTAGTCCACGGCATAGTACCAGAAGTCTATTACCTACATGAAGTGTGCAATGCGTGTACTGACCCAGTCCACGGCATAGCACCAGAAGTCTATTACCTACATGAAGTGTGCCACTCGTGTACTAACCTAGTCCAAGGCATAGCACCAGAAGTCTATTACCTACATGAAGTGTGCCACTCGTGTACTAACCTAGTCCACGGCACAGTACCTGAAGTCTATTACCTACATGAAGTGTCCCACTCGTGTACTAACCTAGTCCACGGTATAGTACCAGAAGTCTATTACCTACATGAAGTGTGCCACTCGTGTACTAACCTAGTCCACGGTATAGTACCAGAAGTCTATTACCTACATGAAGTGTGCCACTCGTGTACTAACCTAGTCCATGGCATAGCACCAGAAGTCTATTACCTACATGAAGTGTGCCACTCGTGTACTAACCTAGTCCACGGCATAGCACAAGAAGTCTATTACCTACATGAAGTGTGCCACTCGTGTACTAACCTAGTCCATGGCATAGTACTCCAAGAACAATGGATTTGGCCCATCCATGACGTGTGCGCATGCACCTTAGAGTTTATCGCGTTCACCCATTGTTCACCCACAGCTGATGGTTCACCCGTGTCTAGTTTAAGATTGCGTATAGTTCTAAGATCTAGTATCACACGTCATTCCATGATGCCTTACGGCAGCTGATGGTTCACCCGTGTCTAGTTTAAGATTGCGTATAGTTCTAAGATCTAGCGTCACGCGTCATTCCATGATGCCTTATGGCAGGCCGGGTAATGTAGCAAAACTCGTTACCATGCTTGTTGCGCATGCACACATTTGGAGTACAATGCCGTGGTATGGATTATAGCACACTGGTACACTTCATGTAGGTAATAGACTTCTGATAATAGTAGTTATAGTACTAGTGGTATTAATAATAAGTAAAATTACCTTGACGGACATGTCTTGGTTCTGGAGTTCATCGACCTTGACCTGTAAACTGCACTTAGCAGTATTTGCTTCAGCCAGCTTATTGGACATGGTCTTCCAGTCATCTGAACCGCAAAATAATCAACGTGAATATTAGTCCATGAAGAATTATAATAATATAGACTACAGACGATGTGACCTGTGACTTCACGCCCGTTTCTAACCTCTGGAGCCAATTTCATCGAGCTGCTAAGCAGAGAAATATGCTTACCAGAAATATTTACTGAGCAGGTTTTCTTGGTTACCAGCCAAACTTGCACATAAAATGAATGCACTTTGGCTGGTAGTTTGTTTTGTAGTGGTTAGTGAAATGATTTGCTGAGCAGATCGATGAAATTGGCCCCTGGTCACCAGGAATGCAATTTTAATAAAGGAAATTTTGGATAGACGTTAACCCTCCTACTACTACAAGGGTCAAAATCAGTCAAAATGTTGATATACTTGCCAAGGTATATCTAGTGCACTTAATAGTCAAACAGTGTCAAATCTTACGTGTAGTAAGTACATTTACAGGTCAAAATGAGTCAACTGTTTTTGACTGGTAAAAGCATTGTCTAGTATTGTTGAGGGTGGTCAAAATGACAGTAAAAACCAGTTAAAAATGCCCCTGTGTGCACATTTGGGTCAACAGTCAAAACAGGCAGTTGACTGGTTTTGACCGCTACAGCAACTTCCCACTAAAGTGCAGCAATAGTAGGAGGGTTAATGCACACGATGTCACAAAGTGAAGGGCGCCCTCACTCAGACAAAAACCACACTCATTGGTTTACGTATGCTTGCTGCGCATAAACATGGTGCATGGTGCTCAGTGCGCATATATAAACCAATGAGGGATCTTCATTTGCCTCTGAGCGAGGGCATTCTTCAGTAGAGATGTGTTTGATAAAGAATCCTTTACCATTGAGTCGACCAATCTCCTGGTTCTTTCTCTCTAAAACCTTCAAGAGTTCTCCCTTCTCATACTCAAGCAGTTCCACGCTACGGCTCAGCTGCTTGTAGCTAAGATTGCTGCCCTCGCTTGAGTCACGAACGCCAGCCAGCTCATCTTTGCTCTGTCGTAGCTGCTCTTCTGTTCATAGATGAATATAAAAATAGATGTTAAAGGGGTAGTATCGTCACGATCAACAGGGCATGGAATCGGAGTGCTTCTTTTAGATTAACTCAGTGACTGAAAACAATTCCCCACATGATAAGGTCGTATTACCGTAAATGCTGCAGAAATGATTTAGTGTTTTTCAGTCACTGTGTTCATTTTAAACTACATGTAGGATATCGATTCCATGTCCTGTTGAAAGTTTGCTTTGATCTTGACGATACTGCCCCTTTAAGTTTCAGGTTTTTAAAGATGTCCAACTTGTGTTTATCACACAACCAAGTCAGTCATGTTGGAAAGTGTCTATATTGGACAGTTGTCATATTGTCCACAAGGGAAAGTATTTATATATTTGTTTAATAATTTTATTTTGGATAATTATTTTTAAATCTTCTTCTTAGTATTTTGTTTTAATTTATTTATTTTTTAATTTATTTGTTATTGCAAGCAAACAACCAACTATGAAATAAAAAACAAATAAACAACAGCAAACATGAGAATAGGCAAATTACACAGAAATGCAAGCAAGCTGGTAAACAGATAAGCAAGCAAAAACAAACAAGTAAACAAAATAAGCAAATAAACAAACACCCCACCAAAATTAACAAACAAACAAACAGGCATACAGATACAAGTATCATATCTTACCGAGTTTAGCATTCTGTTCTTTGAGTTCACTGTTACTGCCAAGTGATGATTGTAGTTTGGTGTTTGAAGCAATCAACTGTTTCTCCAACTCAAAGTAACGTTGCTCTGTAAGTGTAAACAAAATAAAAGCTAGTTAACATTTTTCAGCTTAATTAATCCCTCCTCTAAGACAACCCATATGCAATATTTTTGGTGTCTTAGTTTTTTTCCGTGCATGTTCAATAATACAAGATGGGATTGTACATTGTTTCATTAGGTGTAATTATGTAATTCTGCCACAAAATGTTGGTAATTCCCCAAAATATGAGACAAAGTACAGGCCTACATGTATTGCGGAAAGGTTGACAACTTTTTTATACAGATGAATTTCATTAATAATTTTTTTATCATCATGAAGTATTAACCCTAACCCTGCTAAATGCAACAGAATGCACCAATGGTTAAAACCTGTTGCAAGTTGTTGTATTTAGCAGGCAAGTCATGTCTCCTAGTCTGATGCAATCTGTTGCATGGTACCAAGGCTAGTGCACTGTTGCATGTTGCATTTAGCAGGGTTCTCATTTCAGCTGTGTGCATTCTGTTGCATTTGGCAGGGTGCTTAGAGAATACCTCGTGGGGGTTAGGGTTAATGGGAAAGAATGTCGAACCCAATCGCCACTTGTGCACAATGTCTATTGCATGTGTTTTAGCAGATGACAAAATGGCCAACATCTCACTGGATGTGCATACATTCATTGCTCAAAATCTCCCAAAATATCATTTCCAATCATCACTTGACAACACTTTCCTCTACTTAAAGTGAATCCTCTATCTTCTTTGAAAGGAAAATCTGTGACATTTGTCATATTTGGATGGAAAAAGTGGCAGTTGTATTCTAGTCATTCTTTCATATTAATGCACAGAAGAATTACCGTTGACCATCCATACAAAATTTGCAACCTTTAAATGGAGTAAAGGCTAGGTCCTAATAATAATAATAATAATAATAATGTGTGGACTTATATAGCGCACGTATCCACCAACTGAGTGGTGCTCAAGGCGCATTCTTTTTTACGTGCATTACACAACACACGGGACCTACGGCTCATAAATCATTCCTGAAACCATCTCAGCTCCCTGGGCAGTATACAGCTGAATTGCTGCCATTACAGCGCATATAGGGCTAATCAACCAACTCTGCCCTCACAGGTACCCATTTAACCCCTGGGTGGAGAGAAGCAATTATGGTTAAGTGTCTTGCTCAAGGACACAAGTGTCACGGCCGGGATTTGAACCCACATTCTGCTGCTAACACCAGAACTTGAGTCCGGTAAGCTAGACCGCTCGGCCACGACACTTTCACAGTAATATGCACCATGTTTTTGACGGGGCAAAATTGTTTATTTCTAACATTCGTTGCCGTCTGCGACCCAGCGCTCGAACTTCACGCACGCGTCTGGAATGTACGTGAAGTTCGAGCGCTGGGTCGCAGACGGCAACAATGTTCAAATAAACAATTTTGCCCAAAAAAGCGCAAAAGGCCAATGAAAGTTGATTACTAGTTTCTCGTCAGCCATTTATCAAATTTTGGTGAGTTTTTTTTTTCATTATTCATTATTCATTATTTTTCATCAAGGAAAAATGCAACCCATACACATACACAAACTGCCATTTTGAAACAGATTTAGGTTCTACAGTAAATAATGATGGTGCAAACCCATTCAGTGACACCACATCTTTGTTGATTTTTGTTTTCCAAGATGTATTTGTCATACAAATTGAAATACAGTGAATCCGTATTTGACTATTTCCAAAATTTGTCAATTTGACAATGAGTTTTGTGGGAATAGTAGGCTTTTTTGTATGAACGTACCAATAATGACCGATTGGTCAAATTGGGGGAATGTGTAAAAGAGACAGGATATTTTTTCAGATCCTTTAGTGAATGCGCACATCAGCATGCAAACGACATGAACATACATGAAGGCATGACAACGATCGATCAATACCAACCTCGTACCACGGCGACAATACACGACCGGATAGGGCCGGGCACATAGTATGCGATCTGGAAGCGAGGTTGCAATTTAATGTGACCTGTGAGCGTCATTCCGCGGCTCTCAGTGGCTGCACCAGCTGCATGTACACTATATACCCTGCATGCCATGGGTTTTCTTTCGCAAATCTGTGAAGCTAGGCAGATCAGCGCTTCCCATGGGCCCAGCTGTATGGAAGGTGGGCACGACCGGTATGTTGCATGATACAGCGAAGCTGCAAAAACATCGACCGCGCAATCGGAATGGTTCCTTTTAGCTTGGGAGTAGTTTGCGTCAGATTTTCCGGATTTTCCCAAAAATGTTTTGCAAAATAATGAAATTTTGGCATAATGAAATTTTTTGGTGCGGGGCCAAAATCACGTGCGGGCGCTGACGAGAAACTAGTAATCAGCTTTCATTGGCCTTACCGTGAAAGAGTTTATTAATTTAAAGTCACAGAAAGAATGTAGAATACAACTACAAGCGCCACTTTTCTATCGGAAAATGAAAAATTTACAAATTTGATGACCAGAATTTTTAAAAATTTAAACTAACATTAACACAAATTTAGGCTTAACGTGTTAATGTTAACATTAACGTTAGTTTTTTTTTGTTATGTTATTTTTGTAGCCATTCTATTTTATTTGTAGGCCTATCATCATTTTGTTACCTTTTCGCCAAATAAATTTTTCTCAGTAGGGCCTAAGTCAGTTTTGTGGTTGCTGTTTGCTCGTTACTAAATATCTTTCCTCAAGTTATTCAAATTCAAACCAAAAAACAAAAATACAAAACAAGTGCCAAGTGTCCGAAAACTGGACAATTGGCCCATTGTACCTAGCTTAGGCTTAGCTAGGAAAGAAAGTAACCGACGTTAACGTTAGAATAAAGCGACTTTGTGGGCCCTACAAATAACTTTTTAAAAGTATGCGCAACCCACCAGAATTCACTCGTAACTTCTCTAGTTTGGTTTTCAACCCATCCTGAATCGTCTCTTTTGAATCGAGTAGTGCTTCTAGCTTTTCACGTACATCTCCAGGCACAAAGTCGATTTCATTTTGGCTAAGGACTGTGGATAAAAATTTGAGTTCCACACGCTCGCCCGCCATGTTGAAGTCTGCAGACGACTAGCCTACGTACGGTACGGTGTAGTATAAATGCCATACACTTGGTGACGTGAGCATCCTCGTTTTGGAGATGGACAGCGACTACAGCAAAATTAGAGCAAAATATGAAATTTTCCACAGAGTAAAACTTTGTTTTCATCTAATTTAAATTATTTTAAAAATATTATAAGACTTTTGAACGGACTTTCAACAAATATCCTCTAAATAATCATAGCATTTTTCACACTCCATAGTTCCGATACAAAACAGCCGTCTGCCAGGCATAACCGCACACTCGAATTGTAGTTAAACTTAGACGGCTCTTCACTGGCGGGGTTAAGACATCTCGACCATTGTGACAACAAACTCGTCACAAGGGTCGAGTTGTCACGGGGGTCAAGTTGTCTCGTGAGTCGTGTTTTTTGTGGGTCGAGTTGTCAAAAGAGTCGAGTTGTTATGAGGGTCGAGTTGTCACAAGAGGCGAGTCTCGTGGGATGGGTAGAGTTGTCCGTGTCGAGATCATAAGGGTCGATATGTCTTATGACCTCATTGGCTTATACATACCAGGTGGTGGCGCCCTGGTACTTTGCGGTCTTGGTTTTTATGACAATAGAATAATTATCGTGAATTACTTTAATAAAATTTGTTGCTTGGTCTTTACCGCGGGTTAATGACCAGTTTTGGGCGTAGACACAGGTGATAAGGACCAAGCTGAAGGCTTTTCCCCCTCCCAAATAAAATACACATATCCGAAGGGTGTTTGTAATATACTTTTGTATATAATTATTTTTGTTTATTAATATACTTTAAATTAAATATAAATATTCCATATGAATCTTATTTAAAATGTTTGTAAAATCAGTACATATATATTTTTTCTTGTACATGTAGAAAAGTTTCGTTATTTTACAGACACTTTTGTGAATTTCCTTTTAGAAAGAAAAAAAATACCTTGAAATGAAATTTTCACAAAAAAAATTATCAGAAGCTTGGCTTAATCGAGAGACAAAATGAATTTAAGGTGAGACCCATTAATTATTTCGGGATATATTTACTGTATAAATATGCTGTTAACAATTATTTGTGAAACATATCAATTTAAAGCGCCTTTTTTCTTTCCTCAATTAAAATAGCAATGTTTTTATGAAAAAGAATATTACTGGGGTGAGGTGGACCCACTCATGGATGAGGTGGTGGGTGGACGCACACTCAAGGCTCGAACGAGTCGCTATAAGATGCTAGATCGCACGGGCGACATATTTAATATTAATAGATTCATAATGTGTTTTTGCCTCTCGGGTTTAATAATTCATTAACAATACCTGTTTCTTCCAAGTAAATATGTTTGAAGTCCAAGTTCATTTACATTCATTAAACAGCACAATTCAAACAAACTATCCAGTGTATAGGGGCGTGTTATATATATATGAACATTGACCAACACAACAAAGTACGCCAAGTCAACATCAGGGTTACGTTTGTATACTATATTAATAACAGTTCCCATTTCAGCAACGAGACTCAAACAATAATCTTTCGCCGAGCCATATTTCAACAGGACCCGATATTCAACAGAATTTCCTCTTCAAATAGAAGATTTGATGCACCAAAGACATCTTCTGTGAAAATTCAAGTAAGCTACACCTTTTTCAGTTGAGATTATTCAAAAGAAACCAGGGACTTCTATAGCAAATAGTTGTGTAAGGTAATCCATACAGTCCATATGCATGTAAATGCTCGAATTAGAAATATATTATGTTTTGCAACTGAAAAATATGTACTTATATATTTTTGTTTATATTATAATAATGTGTGTATGTTATCGGGAAACCAAATGTATACGTACTGAAAGTATGGTCCTGATTATTTTTCTGGTAAATGAAAAAAATAAATCCTAAAAAGCGCTTAGTACAAAACTATAGCTTTAAGAAACCTGTGAAGAGAACACAATTGACGAAATATTCAGTTTTACTTCATGTAGGAAGACAAAGGAAAACCCATGAAATCAGACAGAAACTGTTGGAAACCCACACGTGTAGTCTCGTGCGTTGTGTCCCGAGTTGCCGCGTGCGTCTTGACTAAAGGCTACTTTTATCTGAATGATAAATATTATGTCAAAGACACTAATGCAATCTAGACCGCCATTTAACAATACTTTGTTTTCAACTAATTTCAGATTGATGTATTTATATTGATTTATAGATTGACTGCCTGTCTGCGCTATGAATCTACAGTATGGCTGAACAAGAAAGGAGTCCCCTCTGGGTCCGTATCCCAGTCATAATCCTCGTCCTGTTCTTCGGAATGGGTTCCTGGGTGGCCATCAATGGGTTGTTGGTGCAGCTCCCACTCCTGGTATCCCGTAATATCCCAGAGGGGTACAACCTCGCCACCTACCTGACTGTGATCATCCAAGTTGCCAATGTAGGACCACTGGTGTTCTCCATCGTCAACTACTTCTCACCCAAGGGGAAACACGTGGAGATACCGACTGTCTTCATCATCGTGACAATCGGTTGTCTGTCAACCTTGTTGCTGGTATTCTTCTGGGATTCCTACACTGTGTTGGAGATTGATGGAAGTATTCATAGCACTGCCCTGTTGTGTCTGGCCTTTTTCTTGTCCATCGTGGACTGTACTTCCTCTGTGGCCTTCACTCCCTTCATGTCCGTACTCAAGAACTCCTACCTGACGTGGTACTTTGTTGGAGAGGGTCTGAGCTCTCTCTTGCCCAGCATTGTCGCACTCATTCAGGGGGTCGGTAACGTAGAGTGTGTCGCTAACAACACCTACATCAACTTCACTGTAATCAACAACGTCACTGTGGAGCAGACGTGCACCAACTGGCAGCAGGTGGACTCACCCGCCCGATTCCCACCAAATAATTTCTTCGGTTTTCTCTTCGCAATGATGATGACGTGTCTCCTTGCCTTCACCCTGCTCAACTACTGGCCTCTGGCTAAACGTGAACACCTCAGAGAGAAGTCTAACACCAGTGGGTCTAAAACCGACTCTCTTACCATGAAAAGTTCTGAGCACCGCACCGTACTTCTTAACGGTAGTAGCGAGGCCGACACGGCGGCACATGGCAGCACATCTGACCCCGAATCAGCGGAGAAAACCCACAAAGAAAAAAGTGATGTTGCTGTTAAGTCAGACACTTTCTTAAGTCGATGGCATTATGCTTATCTGTTTAGTATCCTAGCCTTCGTCACAGCACTCAGTAACGGCGCTCTCCCAGCAATCCAGACCTACTCCTGTGCACCGTATGGTCTCGACACCTACCTGCTGGCTTCTACTATGGCAAGTATTGCCAATCCGATAGCTGCCACGTTGGTTATGCTGCTTCCAAGTACGAGGCTTGCCTTAGTAGGCCTGACGGCAGCTGCAGGTACACTCGCGGGAGCCTTCTGTTTTATGACGGCAGCTCTCAGTCCAACACCACCGCTGCAGCACGATATTGGAGGTGATGTACTTATAGTAAGTTGCCGTCGATTTTTTAATTCAGAAAATTTGGGGAAGAAAAAGCAAAAAATAATAATCAAAATTCCCTGTCCCCCCAAAAAAAAAAAATCCTCTGCTGAAAAAGTTAACATGTATGTTATTCTGAAACAATTTTGTTTTTTCTTGTATGAAATCAGGTTATGGTTTGGGTTTTAGTCACCGGTCTCTTTGTATACACCAAGGCTACCATTGCCTGGATACTTCGCAGTCAACCCAACAACCGTTCTCTCCTGATCTGGTACGGTGGGATCACTCAGGTTGGCTCAATGATCGGTGCCTTCGTCATGTTCCCTGTCGTCACTGTGGTCCAGCTATTCATACCGTACTATGAGAACGTCTGCGACGGGAAGCCCATCTGCGAGCCCATATTATAAAGAAGTTTATTTTCCTCGGTTCAAACATTTGTCTTCAAATTTTTTGATTCGAACATTTTTACAGTCATATATGTCAGTCCATGCTGAGCTATAAAGACGCAGGAAATAATTAACTTTCCCCATCGAAAGAATGTATAAATAACTAATAATCTTTAGATTTTCTCTTACTGGAATGTGTTGGAGTTAAACTTCTCTCTTTAAAAAAATACAATTAGCTAGCTGTTTACACATTTTCAGCACTTTTGAGGGTAACTACGGCGAAGGTTGAGGAATGTTGTGAGCCGAACACACAAGACTGACTATTTGGGCAGGGCAGAGAGATGAACACGCGGTAAACAAAGCGCCATTGGGTTCGATATTATTACACTGGGAAAACAACACAAATATGACGAAAGAATTGACAAAGTTATAATAATATACATATACAAATATTGACAAATTATTCAGTTTTACAGTATCATAGTGGTTACAAAAAATACTCAATGCTACATGAACAAATTTGGCCGTGTTTAAAGCCGATATCACTTTTAGTAAAATGTCTGTACACATACATCCATACTTTATACGAATCAAGATTTATGTTTAAACCAAAGTTTCAGCTTATTTCATGCGTTGTTTAATTTAACAAGAAGAACTATATTCAGACTGTTTGTATTCATTCAAATTTAATATTTCTGTATTCAGTCTTCACGATGACATAAATTCATTTCAGAAATGACTTCACTCATTTTTATCGTTGGTTGTGCTATGTTAGCAACTTATCCGAGAGACCAGGAAGAAGACAAAGCCTCTCTCAAGGTACCAGGATGGGCCTCATATAGCATGCCATGAGTAATGATTCCATTTCAGATAGGTTCACCTCAGGTTAATTACTTAAAAGATGTTGAAGATATGACCTACAGCAAACAATGAGCACATTACAGTAAGGCATCATGATTTTTATCATTTATTTTAACGTGAACTCCAAAAATAGTCAGACAGAAATAATATGAGATTAGACCAAAAGCAAGTATCAAGTGTCATGATTAAATGTTTTCAGCGGGTTCCACCTGTTCCACATACGTTTCATATTGGAAACTGATCCATTAATCAAAACATCTGTTTAAAACTGGTACACAAGCACAAGAAAACATATTTTTTGATACACGGTCCATCTCCCGAGAGGGCATTATCTCCAGACGACCGTAAACACAAGCTATTCAGAGGCGGATCCAGGATTTTAAGAAAGGGGGGGCGCAAACTTTGAGGGCTAATTTCAAAGTTGAAAAATGTGAGTGCGTAGCGCGAGGCCCTATACAAGGGAAGGGGGTATTATTTCACTTCTTGGTTTTTTTTGTTAAAGAACCCCCGATATAATATTAATAATATGTAGTGGCCTATTACAAACAAGACTGAATTCAATCTCAAACTACTGTCATGCCATCTAATGTTTTGAGGAACAGTTTTAAGAATGTTTTATTTTTTTCAAATCTGGCATTAAAACAACTTTTGTGTTTTACTTGAACTGGTATTAGCATTGGGATAGAAAACTTCACGATATTATTAAGTATATGTTCGTCTGGATTGTTGGTAAATCATGAATTAGAAAAAACGATCCTCCTAATTCAAACTTCACGACTTTTTAAAGAATAACTAAAATGGTTTTGATTTAAAATTGATTTACTAAAAAGTGGACTGATTTAAGTGGAAATCAGGGAAGAAAATAAATCACTCCTTTTTATCCCACTTAGCCTAACATTCTACCATAGGCCCATAAACCGTTTCAATAAAAACAAGAAGGCAGTTTACAGTCATTTGTACGTACAATATTCTTCTCTTCCCTCTTTGGTTTATTTTTTACACTCACAAAAAGTCAAAATTTGTTAAATTAGTCAAAATTTGTTAAATTAGATGTTCAGTGGAATGTGTCAAGTGGTATTTTCTGTTGTTTTTTTAATTATGTTACTGACACTGTCTTCAGAATTGTGGTGATACATATAAATTTGGAATTGCGTTTTTAATCATTGCCTCTCAGTATAATAACAAAATACTTCTTTTCAATTGTGACACAATAAAATTACCATACCTTCGTTAAGATGGTTTATTCCTAGGCATTCTATTTTGGATTAATGAAAAGCATTCTTCTGGGGTATCTGCGGGCGTACATGTCTATAACCTTCTCGTAATTAAGCTTGATATCCTTATGCATGTATAATAGGATAAGTGCATTGAATCGATCTTCTGTCATGACACTACGAAATTCATTCTTTATAAATCGTAGTGCAGAATTAGCACGCTCCACACTTGCACTTGTTGCTGGAAGGGTTAGAAGAATATGTAAAATCACCAAAATGTTGGGGAATAATTTGTCCACGCCACGTGATGATAATATCTTGAGGGTGTCTACAATGGTTTTGGGAGTAGGGGACTGTTTTTCCGTTGACCAGTACTGAGTAGCGATCCCATAGCTTTAGTTCCTGGTGGAAAGACGAAGGGATTGGAAGGTCATCCTTATAGCCAAATTAAATAAATAATTCCAAACCATATTGAAAATAGTTTGTAAGTAGACTAGTACTGTAGTAGTACTAATTCATTGCTGTAAGATTAAGTTAATGGAGAATAAAAACTGGTCAAGCGAAAGGTTTAGGGGTAGGTATTCAAGAAGATAAATTCCTCAGAGGCATAGGCCTATAAAATTGTAAAATTTTGCCCATGTAGACTTATTTCAATGTGTTGTTAAAAAATAGGTCGGTTCAAGTTGCGTGCGCCGAGTGCAGCACTGTTGTGTAATACTACTAATTATAGTCATGAGGGGTAGCATTCATTCTCGCTATTATTAAATCTTTTTAGTCTTACTCTAAACTGGGTAGGCCTATATATATTGCTTATAACCTATTGAAAATGGGTAGGCTAAGTATAAGTAACCTATTGAAGTGACCCCAAAACAATCCACAAAAAATCTGCCCTAGTAATTCTTTATTCTGCACTTACAAAACGAAAAAAAAAACTTACTTTGACGCAGTTAAAGTGGCCTGAATGAACTTCTTACTCCGTCTCTCCCGGCCCCGGCCCCGGTTGTGTGCCACACACGTACGTACGCGCATTTGCCATGTGACGTGTGTGAAGGGAAAAAATGGCGATGCGAACAGTAGTTAGTACACACAGACAGACATTAGTACATGTACATTACATAAAAATATGCAATGCACGCATAATAAACACAAAAAACACGCATAGCGATTTTTCGATTGCACGAAAGTTTCCACATAAATCGTAGTCTAGTACCTAGCCTGCACGCACATTTTTATGTAGTTAGTTACGGCCGGTATCCTGTTGGTAAGTCTGACGTATGGAGCCGGAAGTGCAGTGTAAAAAAAGCATGTAGGCTATACCATTTGTCTGCATTGCACTTCCGGCTCCAAAACGTCATGATTGCGCGAAAGTGAAAATAACGCGCAATCAATTTTAGATGGTTTACAAATTGTGTAAAAATTGATTGCGCGCTTTTACAGTTGCGCAACCATCGCGCGACCGACTGTAAACTGACCATCAGCCGCTCAGTAGACGTGATTTCTTTTCCGTTTTCTGTTTTTATTTTTTGTTTGTGAGTATTTTCAATGTCACAATTTTACAAGTAACAACCGTCTGCATCTTTTTTGTATTTTTTTTTTCAGTTATATTATTTATTGTTATGTTGTTGTTTTTTGACTCGGCAAAAATAAGGGGGGCGCGCGCCCGTTGCGCACCCCCTAAATCCGCTACTGGGTGAGTTTGCCAGGGAAGTCTTCGAGGAACACCGGAAAGATTTCGACCCAGACAATCCCAGGGATTTTACTGATGTTTACCTCCATGAAATGTATAACAGCAAAAATAACAACAACAACGACGACGACGTCAACAAAACGTGTTTGACTGTTGACGATATGTGCGCCACTTCTTCGGATCTTTTTATGGCCGGGACAGAGACGACATCGACCGCGCTTCGCTGGGGACTGCTGCACCTGATCGCAGCCAGACGTGCAGACCCGTGTCCAAATGGAGTTAGACTCCGTGGTGGGACGGAATCGGCTGCCGAGGATGTCCGACAAGCCTCATCTTCCGTACACAGAGGCGACGCTCTTGGAGCTTCAACGTATCGGGAATATACTCCCATTAGGTATACCTCATGAGGCATCACAGGACACAACCGTAATGGGCTACGATATACCTAAATGTACCGTTGTAATGCCTAATATGTGGTCACTTACCAGTGACTCCAAATTATGGGCGGAGCCGAACACTTTGAAACCTGAGAGATTCTTGGATGAGACTGGGCGCAACGTGATTAAACACGACAAGCTTATGCCTTTTAGTACTGGTAAGAACATGAACAGAGCTGCTAAGCAGAGAATTTTGCTAAGCAAGTAATTTTGCATAGCATTTCAAAACAGTCGATCAGCCATTTTGTGTGACAGTTTGGCAGGTAAACAACACAATCTGCTGAGCAAATAATTATTTCTGTTTAGCGAATTATCTAAAAGTTGTAGTTGGTTTTTTAGATGGTACCAAGCATCTGGTATGTTGGCATTTTGGCGGGAAAATAAACATGAAATTTCAAATCTGTAATGGTCTTATTAAAAAATAATCCAATTAATTTTCATTATTTTCTCCTACACAACAAAATAAACTAAGAGTTAGACAACTTTTTGCTAATGATGTATATTCAGGCAGAGTAATGTTTCAAACTTCACATCAAGTTAGCTTTCAGATAATAATTCAGTAATTTTGTAATCTGGTAATTACCATTGTTGATATATATATTTCTTCCTGAAGGTCGTCGTATGTGTATTGGGGAGCAGTTAGCCAAGACGGAGCTTTTTTATATTCCTGACACATCTTCTTCATCAATTCACCCTGAAGAAATCATAATATGGTCTCCCTCCAATCTCCTTCAAGGGAGCAATGGGTGTGACCCTTTCTCCTCTTCCATAAAGTCTGTTTCATACCTCGCAATATTGAGTAAGAATTCCACTTCATTTTGTTGAAGAAAGCAGCTGGTCCTGTAACAATAAACAAAAAATATACAAAATCATAAAATCAAAATGTTTGTTTGTAAAGATAGAAGCTTTAGCTCAAAAGAAAACAAGTCTCCTGTTTCTGGTCATAGGTCGGCTTCAAAATCGATGTTGTGATGCGCGTTTTTTGTTTGTTTGTTCGTTTGTTTTTTGTAATTTTTTTCCAACCAGTGAAGTACGTGATACACGTGCTTATTGTAACCAACCAAATTTCCCATACATGAAGTATGGTGGTTAAGAGAGGCCTCACAAATCAGGCAAACGTTCATGCCCCCTATGTGAAAAAGTAATTTAAAACACAGCACAGCAGAATTCCAGTCGAGCCAGCAAATTTGGCTGCAATTGGACATCGTTTCATAGCAACAAAATAAAATAAAAATGACGATGCGCTGGTCTGAGGCGACGCGCGCGGAGACCATGCCAGAAAGCAGAGATTATTTTTTTGGCCTTGTAACTGATATGTACTGGTATTATATAAATTGATTTTGATGGCCTTACTTGTAACTGATATGTACTGGTATTATATAAATTGATTTTGAATTTGCATACACGTTTATCTCCCCTGCATTAGTTCAAATGTCCCCCATTGTATCAATGGAAAGGTCTCTTCAAAAAAATGAGACTAACTGCAGAAACACAATAACCATTTTTTTACGAAATCAATTAATTAGGAGAAAACAATTAATGAAAACTAAACAAACTAATGATGTGGGAAAATTTAATTCTGTTGTGGTCAGAAAATACTTGACAACTTTTAATTATTTTCTACTTCGCAATAAAATTACATATGATCTATTATGTCCACTTTACATTTCAGATTTAAATACACAGAAAAAATATGTTAAAACTTTATAACGCTTTACACTGTCAGGAACCTACTGATACGTTAAACTACATCTCTATACAATATTTATTTAAAGGTTTGGTATAGAATTGTAATTTCAAAAATAACATAATTGTTAAATTTTAATTTGAATCTTACTTGTTGCAATGCTGATGACGGCATTCATCAGGTGTTGTGACTTTAAAGAACAGTGAAAAGTGAATTTGAATTAAGGAAAGAGTACACTTTCCTCAATTCCCTGATAAAATAAATACTAAACATATTAATGCATTTTCACTATTACACTGTATACTCATAGAAGCAGTTTCGCCAACATTACCAATGATGTACCTTCCCTTCAATGTATATCTGGATTCAAAGAGAGTAAGCATACTCATAGAAGCAGTTTGGCCAACATTACCAATGTTGTACCTTCCCTTCAATGTATATCTGGATTCAAAGAGAGTAAGCATACTCATAGAAGCAGTTTTGCCAACATTACTAATGATGTACCTTCCCTTTAATGTATATCTTGATTCGAAGAGAGTAAGCATACTCATAGAAGCAGTTTTGCCAACATTACCAATGTTGTACCTTCCCTTCAATGTATATCTAGATTCAAAGAGAGTAAGCATACTCATAGAAGCAGTTTTGCCAACATTACTAATGATGTACCTTCCCTTTAATGCATATCTGGATTCAGAGAGAGTAAGCATACTCAGAGAAGCAGTTTTGCCAACATTACCAATGTTGTACCTTCCCTTCAATGTATATCTGGATTCAAAGAGAGTAAGCATACTCATAGAAGCAGTTTTGTCAACATTACCAATGTTGTACCTTTTCTGCATATTCTGTGTTTCTCATTATTTCGCTACAACTTTGTCTTTAATCCGTACTTTTATTTTCCTTAGATAGAAAGTTTATCACTTTCATATAGGATAGTTCACAATATAATTGATGGAAATATTGAAATTTATTTACATAGGCCTAAATTCATTTATTCCAGTAATCACTTTCTATGCATGCCCCGGTCAATTATTTTGCAAATTGATTTTATTTGACAATAGTTCTAAATAATTCCTTACTTCAAGAAAAAGGAACATGTACTGATTAAAACCCCAAATGACTATACAGCAATTGATTCACATTGAATATGAATCTTTTCTGAATGGGATACACTGAGGTCTGTACTTTGTCAATTAACATCAATACCAACAAAAAAAAAATTAAATTTTGTTATCTGAAAAACACCATCACCTTGTTTACTAGTTTAAACTTTATGACGGGGCCCACAATGCTGTCAAACCAAGCTTTAAGCAAATATTTTGTGAAATGTGGAATTTTCCCATTAATTTTTTGTTCCTTTCTTCAAGGAAAATAACACTTTTCAGATAAAAAAAACAAACAATCCTGAAAATTTATGTTGAAATAGTAAACAAAAAAAAGAAGGCTGATCATCCATTTGTCATCAATTTTGAGTCCTTTCACTGAAAGATAACTTTGACACGTGATTTCTCACGTGATTAAAACCCCTCTACACTTTACAAGTTCTCCAAAACTTCACTGATGAAAAAAACATCTTAAAATTGATTGATGTTAAGAGTCAAAAACAGACTCTCCAACAAAATTGATGTTTTCCATGCTCACATTTCTTAAATAGAATCACACCCCTAACAAAATTATGTTCCAGTCTGGAAAACAAATTATTGCACTAACTTTCATGGTTTTTGATGTGAAAATGTGATTGAATTTTTAGATGTTTACCAGAAATTAATATAATTTAATAAAAAGCTGAAACTTTCACATACTGGATTCTGTTTATATTCTTGATTTTCATGAAATATGACCAGTTCATGCTATCCATTTTCAAATTAAATTATAAATTTCTTATATCCATGCCAACATATTGAACATTCATACCTTATATGGATTACAAAACGGGTACAGGAACCAAGATATGAACTTTCAGCTTGGCCAACAAAAAAGTTTCCAGTTTCTGGTCCTAGGTCGGCTTCAAAATCGGTGCAGTGACATGCTTTTTAAATGTTTTTTATGAGAATCTTTATTTGGTACACCAGACCAAATTTCCCATACACAAAGTATGGTGGCTAAGAGAAGGCACACACATCGCGCAAACGTTCATACCTCTATGTGAAAGTCATTTAAAACACAGCACGGCAGAATTCCAATCAATCCATCAAAATTTTGCTGAAATTGGACATCGTTTCATGCTGAAGTAACATGCTGGTCTGAGGTAACATGCGCGTGGAGACCAGAAACCATCAAACCAGAGACTTTTTTATACCTTAATTGTTTACACACATTTATCAAGAACATTGGTTAAGTTCATGAACAATATTTCTAACAAAATAAAACACAACAACAATTCTGAAAAATATTTGATAATAAATAACTGATAAGTGTACATCAGAAAGAACATCTGTGGACTAATATTAATACCAAATTTCCACAAAACATACTTCCATTTTATATTTTGATATAATTTAATAAACACAAACATACAACACATTTTTTATATTGGTCTTAATGGATGGATTTCATTTTAAATGTCCAAAGTGAAAACTTAAATATGACATAAAACACAATAAAGGGGGCCACTTTGCATCTGTCACGTTAGCAGTTTTTCCAATGGTTGTTATTTATTTTTAAGTACCTGAAACCGACCAAAAAGTGTTTCAACATGTGAATGGACATGCAGGCTTATACTCGAACTAATTTGAGTTGATTTATTTTATTTATTTATTTTTTATTTATTTTTTTACCCTCAAATTTCCATAAAAATTGGACGGAAAAAGTTACCTCACTTTTCCGTCCATTTGCTGATGGAAATTTTAGGCTAATTAAAAAAATAATAGTAATAATCAACTCAAATTATCTTTAGGATAAGCATGCATGTCTATTCAAATGTTGAAATTCTTTTTGGGTGGTTTCAGATATTAAAAAAAAAATTACAACCATTAGAAAAACTGCTAACGTGACGGTAGGAAAGTGGCCCCCTTTATCATGTTTTATGCCATATGTATTGCGAGTGTTTGTTGCTATTTTACCAGTAATTACTAGCAATTTTCTTATTCTTTTCATCATATCAGTGTTACTGAACAGTCTAAAATGACACAAAATAATTGTAAAATAGCAGTTATTGGCCTTACATATTGAACCTTGTGGGTTCTTTCTCAAAGGCAGAATATTTGTGAGAAACATGGACTAACAGTAAATTACAGATAATTATGGGACCGTACTCAAGTTCCCTCAGCCTTATGTTCCCTCAGCCCTATGTTCCCTCAGCCCTAAATAGACCCTATGTTCCCTCAGCCCTATGTTCCCTCATCCAGTCTTAACACTCCATGAGGGAACATAGGGCTGAGGGAACATAGGGCTGAGGGAACATAGGGCCTAATTTGGATTTTAAAAAAATGTTAGGCATTGAGGGAACATAGGGCTGAGGGAACATAGGCATGACCCCATAATTATTTGGTTTAACAAGTTATTTCAAAGTACTTTTTCCTTTCTAGAAAGAAATTTGCAATGTTCCCATGAAAAGGGGAACACCTGAAACTGGACGTTACAACAGTGGTATTTCTAGATTATCAAATGATGAATTATTTCAAAACTTATTTGGTGTCAAGTTGGTACAGGTATGAATCATTCTGAGAAATTATTCTGAATAAAGTGTTTTTGTTTTCCTTTAGTGAAAAAAAAATTGTTGAATTAATAATGTGGTCCAGCAACTTCTTTAAAAAAATCAAAATCATGTAACAATTTGTTGTCGTTTTCTCAGTAATATAAACACCTATTTACATGAGACTTTCACAGGTCAGTTTTATGATATATTTCTTGGAAACTAAAGGGTTGAAATAAAGGAAACTAAAGGGTTGAAATAAAGGAAACTAGAGGGTTGAAATAAAGGAAACTAGAGGGTTGAAATAAAGGAAACTAGAGGGTTGAAATAAAGGAAACTAGAGGGTTGAAATAAAGGAAACTAAAGGGTTGAAATAAAGGAAACTAGAGGGTTGAAATAAAGGAAACTAGAGGGTTGAAATAAAGGAAACTAGAGGGTTGAAATAAAGGTAACTAGAGGGTTGAAATAAAGGAAACTAGAGGGTTGAAATAAAGGAAACTAGAGGTTGAAATAAAGGAAACTAAAGGGTTGAAATAAAGGAAACTAGAGGGTTGAAATAAAGGAAACTAGAGGGTTGAAATAAAGGAAACTAGAGGGTTGAAATAAAGGAAACTAGAGGGTTGAAATAAAGGAAACTAGAGGGTTGAAATAAAGGAAACTAGAGGGTTGAAATAAAGGAAACTAGAGGGTCGAAATAAAGGAAACTAGAGTGTTGAAATAAAGGAAACTAGAGGGTTGAAATAAAGGAAACTAGAGGGTTGAAATAAAGGAAACTAGAGGGTTGAAATAAAGGAAACTAGAGGGTTGAAATAAAGGAAACTAGAGGGTTGAAATAAAGGAAACTAGAGGGTTGAAATAAAGGAAACTAGAGGGTTGAAATAAAGGAAACTAGAGGGTTGAAATAAAGGAAACTAGAGGGTTGAAATAAAGGAAACTAGAGGGTTGAAATAAAGGAAACTAGAGGGTTGAAATAAAGGAAACTAGAGGGTTGAAATAAAGGAAACTAGAGGGTTGAAATAAAGGAACTAGAGGGTTGAAATAAAGAAACTAGAGGGTTGGAAATAAAAGGAAACTAGAGGGTTGAAATAAAGGAAACTAGAGGTTGAAATAAAGGAAACTAGAGGTTGAAATAAAGGAAACTAGAGGGTTGAAATAAAGGAAACTAGAGGGTTGAAATAAAGGAAACTAGAGGGTTGAAATAAAGGAAACTAGAGGGTTGAAATAAAGGAAACTAGAGGGTTGAAATAAAGGAAACTAGAGGGTTGAAATAAAGGAAACTAGAGGGTTGAAATAAAGGAAACTAGAGGGTTGAAATAAAGGAAACTAGAGGGTTGAAATAAAGGAAACTAGAGGGTTGAAATAAAGGAAACTAGAGGGTTGAAATAAAGGAAACTAGAGGGTTGAAATAAAGGTAACTAGAGGGTTGAAATAAAGGAAACTAAAGGGTTGAAATAAAGGAAACTAGAGGGTTGAAATAAAGGAAACTAGAGGGTTGAAATAAAGGAAACTAGAGGGTTGAAATAAAGGTAACTAGAGGGTTGAAATAAAGGTAACTAGAGGGTTGAAATAAAGGAAACTAAAGGGTTGAAATAAAGGAAACTTGAGGGTTGAAATAAAGGAAACTAGAGGGTTGAAATAAAGGTACGTTACCAAATACCACAGTTGTATAGTCCCTTTTGGTGTATCTATGGAATAATATATTTTGCTCACAGAAATAAATAATATATCATTCCATTGAAATAATTTATACTGAACAACAACTAAGAAACTGATAAAACATGGAATAATTGTTTTTTTCACAACAGCTTATTTTAAATTATATATGCAACATTATTATAATAGGTTAAATTTATATGTAGGAATAAATATTGAATATTTATTCAAATTCCTCCATCTGGAAAAAATTATGAGTAAAATAACAATGTGTTTACCTGAACTAGACAACTATGGTCATAACTGTCTGGTTTCTAGACAGTAAATCGAACAGCACCATATACTTTGGCACTATGAGAGAGAGCACCAGTCTAATTTGGATGTGAGCCTCATTATGATTCTCATAGACATGTGTATTAGAAAACTAAGATGGCTGCTCTTTATTCACAACACATTACAAAGGTTGTAGTTGGGCTCTGTTACTTATGTTCTTCATAGATGTCTTGTCAAATAACATAGCATGCATGTGCAAGCTGCTTTGTGCTTTATACTGGTCTAGCTAACCATCAAAATACTGCAAAATTTACGATATCTCCCTTGATATTGTCAATTAACCCTAACCCCCTAGGTATTCTAGCTAGGAACCTTCCTGAATCCTGAGTCGTCCAAAACCCATCAGTGCACTTTTGGAAATATGCCCTTATCTTCAAAATGCACCATGCATTTTCATTGATCTTTCGTAGTCAGCACTTCTGGCCTGTACTTCTTGCCAGGTAGTAATTTTGCCCCATTTGAAGAGGTAAAAGTACCAGTTTCCAACAGTGCTGAATTTTTCCAAAAAAGTACCCCTTGGAGGATTTTAATGGATTTGGGGTGGTTAGGTTTTAATGTTACAACTACACTGAACAACAGTTAGCCATGGTTTTCTTTTTTGTTGTTTTCAGTTTAATAATGCAACTAGGCCCTTTGATAATAAACTACACAGTAACGTTGGGGGAAATGTGAACGATGAGCACTAGCTACACCATGATGCAATGCACGCGTATATTTGGCAAAACAGTCTATGCGCCAGTACAAATTCACACACTTCACTAAAATATTGCAACCTTACTCTAATCTATAGAAGCAACAAATTATGTATTAGGAATTATTTATTCATTTCAAAAGTAATAATTGTTGTTAAACTCCACACACTCCTGCAGCAATAGAATTTAACAACAGTTTGAACTTAATGTTATATCGATTATATTTTTATAACAAATTTTGTAATAACAATTCATATTGAGAAACATGATTAACGGTGCAAGGGTTTTGATACACCAAGTGCCAAAATTAAGTAGAATCAACATTGAAAAAGGCATTTTCTTACTGAAGAATATTGAAAAAAGTTCAAAGGTAGTGAACAGAAATGTCAATATTTTTTCTGGTATTGAGTTAGTTGATATGGCATTGCTTGTGCAAATTACAGTTGATAGATAGTTGATACAAAGTTGTGGATGAGAAGATGAAGTACTTAAGAGACCATATTCATTTTCTAAATCAACAACTCTGGGGCAAGATTGGCCATGTTGGGTTAACATGCCAAATCAACAACAAATAAACAAGAATATCAACA
The DNA here is from genome assembly GCA_029582265.1 of Zoroaster sp. YZ-2022. Lineage (NCBI taxonomy): Eukaryota > Metazoa > Echinodermata > Asteroidea > Forcipulatida > Zoroasteridae > Zoroaster > Zoroaster sp. YZ-2022. Next base: position 34,577,581 of record CM055831.1, read on the forward strand.
CACTGATTGAAGATCTGGTTGACATATTTGCATTTTGGTTGACATGTCAACCCTTGACAAGTGCATATTTTGGTTGACATAAAAAACCATCAACCAAATAGTTTTGTTGACCTATTTTTGTTGACATAGCAAAATAAATGGCATCAACTTAACAATTTGTTGACCTTTTCTTATTTGTATGACATATCAACATTGTTGACACAACCAACTAGTGTTGAGACACATGTATATTTTCATTGGTATGGCAAAATATTTGACATAAACCAAACATTTCTGTAAACCTATATTGGTTGACATGGCAAAATACTAACTATTTTAGTTGACATGGCAAAATATCTGACGTCAACCAAACAGTTTTATTCACCTGTTTTGGTTGACATTGCAAAATATTTGACACTGATCAATATGACCTATTTTTATTTTGGTTGATTTGATCAAATATTTACCATCAACCAAATATTTCGGTCAACATGTCATGCCGTGCATAAGATCCTCATAATGAAGGTTTCTGATGCTTTGTAAATTATTTGAAGTAATTGAGAGCCGAGACCATCATGAACTTCTCAATGAAAAGTTCCGAGTCCAGAAATGCGATGTGAGCTGCTCGGCCGATCAGAGTGTTGGCTGAGGTGCTTAGGGTGTGGTTGACGTCATAACGGATGAGCGTTGAGTTGGGGTTCTGGATGACGGGCTGTAGAAGGTTATTAATCATCTCATTGTAGACCATTCCTGCAATATATTGAAGAAAAAAACAATTTATGAGGATTCAAAACTTTCACTAAATTTCACAGACTTTCCATCATTTTTTGCATATTAAGATTTTGTAGTGCCCGAACTTGGCTGTACAATCTTATAGTGTCTTTTTTTCACAGGAATTTGTTAATTATCTTCAGCATAGACTTTATCAGAGATTACTTTTCTTCTGTAGTATTATAATAAGATATCTTAGAACTATCAGAGGCTGTTCATATTGAGCAATGACTCATTTATTTTCAGAAGCACCCAGGCAGACGATATAGACAAATCTTAACAGCATACCTAAAAAGGATTTGTCCTTGACAGCTTGTCTACACAGTTCGATTCGGGCAGAATGGATGGGTACATAGCGGTCCTGTAATGACCCTACTAGGACAACATTCTTGAAGAAACTTAAACCTGTGATAAAGAAAAAGTAAACAATCTCTCAGTGTCTTTCAGAATTTTCAAATTGAACACATCAAAAGCAGCTAAGCTATAGTCTGGTCCCCTGTCTTTATCATATATCAAGGATATAGACAGGCTCCAGGCGTACCATTTAAGGGGTTTCATTGGATACGTTGTGCTGAAGATCTGATGTCACGCTTCGAGGCTCGCACGCTAGCTACCAACCAAGGTCAAAGTTGAGCATAGGGGAAAATATGGTGGCAGCACCGCCAGGATCTGGTATAATTCACGCACCTCTAGCTCAAAGCGTGACGTCAGATCTTCATGCTAGCTTAGCTATTGCTCTTAACAACCACAAGAGGGCAGCATACATGGGGACCAGAGTTTTTCAGTTATAATCCAGTTTTGTCAGTCACCACCAGTGACCAACCCGTTCTATGTACCATGCACGAACAACGTGAAATTTTTTGAGAATAATAACTCATTACAAGTCATTAGAGATAAGAAAACAGATGCACAGTATTAGCCAGCAATACCATTGGGTGTTTTCTGGACATCCCGTTTGCTAAATGGATACTGATTGTATTTAAAGGGACACTAACGTCATGATCAACAGGGCATGGAATCGGAGTGCTAGTTTTAGATTAACTCAGTGACTGAAAATAATACCCCACATGATAAGGTCATATTACCATTGCTGCTGCATAAATGAGACAGTGATTTTTAGTCACTGTGCTTATCTTAAACTAGGACGCTGATTCCATGCCCTGTTAAAAGTCTACTCTGATCGTGGCGATATCATCCCTTAACCCTCCTATGCCCAGGCTGAAATTTGGCCCAGTAAGCACCGCACCCACAGACAGTCACTTGAGTATTTTTGGTTGCATTGCCAATTGTTCACACATGTGTATTTTTGTGCTGGAGTTAGTGGCAAAGTCAAACACACTTGTGTATGTCCTACATAAGTTATATGCAGAGTCACACAGAGCTGTGTATGTACTGCATAAGTTATAGCAGCAGACTCATATACAGTTGAGTGGTTTTGGTTTGACCTCCTACCACAGCCACATGTCCTTGCATTTATTTGAGTGCACTGCACAAAGTCAAATTTTGAGCGTCTTTGATTGTTAAACCTATAGGAGGGTTAAAGTATTTTAATTAAAATTTTTGGACACTGTTTTTCAAAGAATATCTCTATTTCCAAATCCTGGTTTCTATCAAACATTTTTAGATAAGTAATATTTTTGTTTCCATTTTTGGTTTTTGTTTGGAGAGTAGGTGGTAGCGGAACAAACCTGGTGATTGGCTAAGCTTGTAGAGAAATGTCTTGCGCATGTCGGAGTCATCTCTGAAAGCTAGCTGCAGCAGAGAGCTTGACTTCTTCCATTTCTGCATCAGCCACATGCCTAAAAGAAAAAGGAAAAGATGTTTATGAAGCTGTAAGTTGTCTTGACAGCATTCATTGTCAATGGTCATGCTTTGTCTGAACATTTGACAGTATTATTACATTAATACTCATGTATGGAGCTGACACCTGGCCACTCACAAAAGAACTTGAGAAGAAACTGGATGGTAGCTATACCAGAATGCTGAGAAAGTGCCTGGATGTCCATTGGAGAGACAAACTTTCAAATCAAGAGCTATACAAGAACATAGACAAACTATCCACTAAGATCAGAAGAAGGCATCTCCAACTTGCTGGTCACAGCTATCGACACACTGAAGAGCCAGTATCAAGGTTCATCTTGTGGAATCCCAATCGGGGAAGGAAAAGGAGGGGAAGAAGAAAAACCTTCACTAAGTTGCTGTGTGAAGACATAGACATGGAACTTGACGATCTTCCATCCCTCATGAATGACCAAGCTTTGTGGAGGGTGCTCGTTGGTGCTCCGGCCGAATGATGATGATGATGATGATGATGATGATTACATTAATTGTAAAAACAAACATCAAATAAGATTTGTATGGTAAAAAGGGTAAGAAAAGACTTCTCTTTTGAGTAGTAAATAGCTCTGAAAAGTACTGGTGCTTTTAACATTAACATTTATAAACTTTTTAAGAAAATTCTCACATACTTATACATCTTATTAAGTGGGAGGTATAACATCGGAATTTGGACACATACATTCATTTCAACCCTCCAGATTTAGATATGTACTAATAAAAAATTTAAAAAATCACTATACAATAAAACTAGTACATATAAACATGTACACTGCCTGCAATAAAATGTGTGGTATCATTAAAAGATTTGGAAATCAAAAACGCTGTGATGAAGAACTACTGGTTCTTAAAAGCTATACCAAAAATCAATTAAAACAGCTTTGAGATGAAAACATTTTCTTTGAAAAAGATATTTCACAAAATACATTTCAGTTTTGTTAATTAAGCAGTAATTAAGTGATCAAATAATGGCAAGATCTAACATAAATACATTTCAGAACATATTAACTATGCTTTTCACGATTATTTTGAGAAATATAGCATTTTAAAGCATTTACATTCCTTTCCGCAAGTAATATAGTAATTTTCAAATGGAAAAGAAAATTGGCAGTACAATAGCAAAAAAGAGGAACATGTTTAAAGGGACAATATCATCAAGACCAACAGGGCATGGAATCAGAGTGCTAGTTTTAGATTAACTCAGTGACTGGAAATAATACCCACAGGATAAGGTCATATTACCATTGCTGCTACATAAATGAACCAGTAATTTTCAGTCACTGTGTTCATCTTAAACCAGGACATCGATTCCATGCCCTGTTGAAAGTCTGCTCTGATCATGCGATATTGTCGTTTTAATTATGGAAGCACTCGTAATGGACAGGACTTCCTACCTGTATTGACGATAGTACTACTGTTATAAAGTTGACCCAAGTGTGGACCGGATAATGATAGAAAGGTATACATTCTATCTATGTATGGCTCAAGCTGTGGTCTGGCCAATGCTGACCGGATGATGATGGTGCCCAGAGAATGACCGATGAAACTGTGTAGAATTAATAATAGTTAATTGATCAATTGAATGATAAGTTTGTCCAAATCCAAATCCACCAGGTTGGGGCAAGCTTTGTGATAGGTGTCCCTTGTTACGTAGGTAGATGTACCATTTATTATCATTTATTATGACTCCTAATTAACATTATTGTAAATTCCTATTCAAGGCACAGAGATTGATGTCATTCTAATCTGAAGAACAACTGAGAATGTGCACTCACAATAAGGATAATGAATGGTACATCTACCTACGTAACAAGGACACCATGTCACAAAGCTTGCCCCAACCTGGTGGAATGACCCATGAATGTGCACTCATAATAAGGATAATGAATGGTACATCTACCTACATAACAAGGACACCATGTCACAAAGCTTGCCCCAACCTGGTGGAATGACCCATCAAGTCCAAAGGTTAGGTAGTTATGTTAACCCTCCTACTGTAGCTGAACTTTTGTGGCAAGTAGCTGTTAGTGGTCAAAATTAGTCAACTGCCTGTTTTGACTGTTGACCCAAATGTGCACACAGGGGCATTTTTGACTGGTTTTTACCGTCATTTTGACCACCCTGAACAACACCAGACAATGCTTTTACCAGTCAAAAACCATTGACTCATTTTAACTTGTTAATGTACTTACTGCATGTAAGGTTTGACAGTGTTTGACTTTTAAATGCACTAGATATACCTTGGCAAGTACAGTACATCAACATTTTGACTGAATTTGACCCTTGCAGTCACAGAAGGGTTAACGCACAGAAAAACAGATACATAATACAAGCTCATCATTACTGTTAAAATCTCTCAAAGATGTAACAAATAACCCAAGTAACCAACAGGAATAATATAAAATAACCAAAATTATAATAGGCAGGGTTGACAGATCCAACTCACTAAGACTTCAAACAATTATTTATAAATATTTACCTTAATTTCTTGGGTCTTATCCTGAAGATATCTATGTACATGATGATCTCTTTCACAAGACGGTCTGTCATCGTCTCAAAATCAGCAAATGTATCTCCCTGCAGAAGGAAACATTTGCCATATTATCAGTCTGAAAATGTGCAAGATCCTCCAACACAAGATAAAAAGCTCCTGAATTCTACACTTTCTTCAGTCTCCTGATGACAGCTAGACCAGACAAGTCGAAATGTTGAGAACAAACCAACCGGCTCTTCTCAGAGCCATCACTTCTTCCAAGAAGAGATGATTACATGGTGTACCCGAAAGAACTCGATAACATCTATCTCCACCATGCAAAGCCTCAAATCCTACATCAAAATGTGCTGCAGACATCAGAGTTGTGATTGGGCAGTTTTGAAAAATCCATGTAAACTTTGCTAGGGGTATTGGGGCCGCCATTGTGAATAGCGCTGGGGTGAAATCTATAGTTCTGAGCGTTTACTTTGCTTTCCTTTATTGCTTAAATCTTTAAAATCCAGAGGATCACAACATTGCGATTTGAAAAAATCCGGAAATCCGGACAAAACACACCCCTGAGACATCATGTGTTGACAACTTCTCCAAGGGCTGTGGGTAAATCAAGAATTGTGACAGGTTAACTGCATACCTGGTTACTCTCTGACATTAAGAAGTCAAATCTCTCCCCCGGTAGACCAAGCTCTAGGTATGTTCTGAGTAATCGCAGATCTGCCCTGTTCCCATCCAGACCATGAACACAGACAACCAAGTGTACCTTGATAAAACAATATATAAATGAATACATGTTAAACTGTTAGTAAAACATCATTAGGCCGCCCCAAAAACGTCTCCGGTTTCTAGTCATCGGTCGGCTTCAAAATCGGTGATGCACTTTCTTTTTTTTTTTTTGGTAATTTTTTTTTTTTGGCCAACTGGGAAATACATGATACATGTATCTGCAAGGACCAAATTTCCTATATACAAAGTATGGTGGCTAAGAGAGGCCTCACAAATCGGGCAAATGTTCATACCCATATGCGAAAAATTCGTTTAAAGCACAGCACAGCAGAATTCCAATCGATCCAGCAATTTTGGCTGCAATTGGACATCGTTTCATAGCAAAAAAAAAGAAAATTAAAAATGCTGACGTGCGGGTCTGAGGCGACACGCATGGAGACCAGAAACCGGAGACATTTTTTTTTGGCCTTTATGTCCAAATGTACCAAATAAGAATGTGAATGAAGTAGTTCACTATAATGGAGTCAGGCCCGTAGAGGATGGCTTCGGTGCTTCTGAATCCCATAAACTAAAAAGAAGACACGCAATTTTTGTCTGTGTCCATAAAAGCCCTGGATAACAATATTTATCCTCCAGTGACTTGATTTCTTAAGCGTTACAAATTGAATTGTTATATTCTTTACGTACGGCCTAATTACAGAAACCTTTTCCCCCAAAACCACAGATTTGACTTGTTCAAAAGACAAAATTCTGAGAGCTTTTGGACACCACATTGTTATTTATGTTTGTGCTTTAAAAATAAAGAATGCAGAATTTTCATATTGATAACAGCAAACATGATAAGCGGTGTATGACACAGATTCTAGCTATGAGATATGGATATCTGTTGATGGTAAATCCTTTTCATCGGCAAATTGCGATTAAAAAAATATCACAATTAAAAAATGAAAATTGTGAGTCAAGTCAGAAATTCCATGGAAACAAAATTAGGCCAGTCTTTTCAGCTGTCGGAAGTGAGAAATAAAAGCAAACTACTTCAGTGGTTAGCCGACTGTTGGATCTCAAAGAAGCCGCCATACAGAGAGGCCTATAGAAATACATACACACTATGAAAAACAAATTTGCCAATGTCCATGGTGCTAGCACGATTATACATTGTACATGTCTCTCAGCTAAGCGTTGGCGATGTATTGTGATGCTTGTAGAGGAGTGTGGTTATCGGCTCTTAAGCAATCATGCGTGACTGAAAAAAAATAATCGTGATACTATCGAAAATCGCGATATGACATAAAACACAATAAAGGGGGCCACTTTCCTACCGTCACGTTAGCAGTTTTTCTAATGGTTGTAATTTTTTTTTAAATATCTGAAACCACCCAAAAAGAATAGACATGCATGCTTATCCTAAAGATAATTTGAGTTGATTATTACTATTATTTTTTTAATTACCCTAAAGTTTCCATCAACAAATGGACGGAAAAGTGAGGTAACTTTTTCCGTCCCATTTTTATGGAAATTTGAGGGTAAAAAAAATAATAAAAAAATAAAAAAATAAAATAAATCAACTCAAATTAGTTCTAGTATAAGCCTGCATGTCCATTCACATGTTGAAACACTTTTTGGTCGGTTTCAGGTACCTAAAAATAAATAACAACCATTGGAAAAACTGCTAACGTGACGGATGCAAAGTGGCCCCCTTTATTGTGTTTTATGTCATATATGTTTGACGATATATCATGGATGAAAAAAATTGGTATCGCCCAAGCCTAATGATAAAAAGCTTTATGGGGAATATTACTTGATTAATAAATGAGTCTGCAATTTCATGGAGGTCACGTAGGCCTCCTTTTGTCCTGGTGCACCATAGACATTCTGATAGTAATAGAAGTGCAGTTTACTCAGGAAAAGTGGCCTTGCCCCTACAAGAATGAAATTCCAGGTTTGGAGTCATACCTCTAACCCTAGTTCTTCTTCTTCTGGTTCCATTGGCCGTTCTGGTACGCTGAAGTAAGGCTTAGTGGAGGCTTTGATTGGTAAATCGCTGTACAGTTTGCCGGTGAATCTCAACTTACTCTTGAAGTCTTCCTTAGCAACAGCAAAACTATATTGACAGAAAGACAATCATCAAGAACATTACTAAAAAAAAAAAAAAACCACAGTTATGTAAATTTGATTTCATATCGCTGCATTACTTGAAATTAGAATTGTATTAAATGAATGTAGTAATGATACAATGTTTCCGTGCAAAATTATTCTGGCTTTATTAGCATAATAAAGCTATAAAGATCATGATTTCAAGGAAAAAACCACAAGAAACAAAAACAGTTTCAAGTACATTTATTTTGTGTTTAACTGAAGAGTTTCATCTGTACCCAAAATGAAATTTTGAATATTTCTTCTTTAACTGCATTTATGAGATTCTGCCGCAATGAAGGAAAATTGCACCCAGCGATATACTACTGTTAGTTTACAAAACAAATTCGGACCACACAAACCCAAATGCAATATAAGAACTCATTACAGAGCCACCATGTTGATTTTTATCCTACAAAATACTATGGGCATCAAAATAAGGCTCATATACAAAACAGATTGGCGATTATCAAAACAGTCAGGAAACCAGACAGATATTGCTTCTTATCAGACAGAACATGTAAACTTCTTACCTTGCTTGTGTCACTTGTGACAGTGTCTTGACTAGGTCTGCCTGCAGGTTAGGAGGCAACCCATCGTTATTATCGTGACATTGTCCAACAGCTATGACATCTGACACAGCAGCACTAGTCGTTGGCTGGTGTGTGAGGGCGGGCTTCACGATACAAGCCTCGGCCGTTCCATTACCAGAGGATCCTGAACTACTGTGATGTATGAATGAGAAGCATCCGATGCATGAGTTCATCTTGGATGGAACTAGATGAACTGAGTTACAATCACATAGTCCATGGTTCTGCTTGGATTCCTCCAGGCTATTATTTGACGAGAATGTACTGTTGCCGCTTGGGCTAGTTCTGCCAACAGAGGGCACTAATATTGCACTTCCTGGGATACTCGTCAATGGACTTACCAGAGGAGTTGAGCAGAGTTGAAGTAACGCTGGTTCACTTTCCTGTATTGTTGACTGTTGTTCATTGAGTTGTGCATTATCTAACGTCTGTTTGTCCTCTGATACAACTTCTAATTTGCTCTCGTCTGGGTTTATGGCAGCCGTTGATGGGTTTGAGTCTTCCATTGGAAGATTAATCTGTCCTGTTGTGGCAGGCGTGTCAGAATTTTTCCGTGACGATGCGGAATCCGACTCCATGCCGGAATCAGTGTCCAGAAATCGTAGCTGAGAGTTTTCTAATGATATTGGTTCCTCGTTGGCTGCCACACACAACTGAATGCTAGGTAAATCATCCAGATCAGCACTATTGTCTGTATGGTCACTACCATTTAGGTGATCTACGCTTTCAACAAACAAGAAGTCAATCTCAGCTGCTACGACAGCAGAAGTATCTTGGCTGTTAGGATCATTGTCCAAATCGATCCTGGTGGCAGCGACTTCTGGGTCCTCATCTGATTCTTCATAGCCATTTGCATACACTTCCCCATTTGTCTCAGTGAAGCTTGTACGCTCTAAGACATCAGAGCTGCCAACAATCCCAGAGCTTTCACTACCTTCAATGAAAGGATCTTGATTACGGAAGTAGGGCCCTTGCAATGGTTGTGAGGCAAGTGATGAGTAAGCATACTCTGGTGTCGACAGGGCCCTGGTCTTAACATAACCTTCTCTTATATTGCCTTGTGTATGCTCCAAAGAAGCTTCCCCAGTCGGATTATTCAAAGAAGAAGTCCTGCTTAAGCTTGGCAAAGAGGAATATGATGTCACCCGTCTTCGCTCTTTTGGCGCATTAGGATCCTCCGAGGATGCCAGAAATTCGTTGACCGAGGGCTGAGTTTCAGTTATCTCATATTGGTTGTATTCGCGCAGGACTGCTGTTCCTCGGCTTGTCTGGGAGCCAAATGTGTGGCGCAGACTACTTGATTTACCCGTCTTGGAGGAGCACAGGCTGTTCTTTGTCTTGGACTTGTGCTTGGAATGCTTCTTGTTTCTTGGAGAGTTAGGGTTGCTATGTCCCTTCAATGAAGGACTCTTTTCTTTGGGAGATGAGGGCTCAAGTGATTGATGTTCCTTGGGGGATGGAGCCTTTGAGAGCATACGGATTGACTGTGCTATCTCATCAATGCTCAGGTTCAATACTACCAAAAGACAAATTTAGTTATTGATTAAATGTTCTAAGGTTCATGAAAATGGTATCTTTTTAAATTCAATATTAAAGACAGGCCTCAACCTTAAGGATTGAGAGGGCACGGCCTTTTGGCCTTGGTTGCATCAAAATTTCAAGGCCAACCAAAGGGGCACTGCGGCCAACTCAGAGGGGCACCACGGCAATGGCCACAGTGGCCACGGTTAAGATCGAGGCCTGTAAGGTTAGAATACCTTTAATTTCTTTTTGAACCATTTAAATTCGGTATAAAGACCAATGCTTCAGCAAAACCCTTAATATCCAAGTGCATTGAGCAAGCTTAGAAGAAGAGCCAAAAAAAAAAAACTGACCTAAGCACATTTAAAACATCAGGGGTGTGATTTTACAAAAGTAAAACATCCTGAAAATGGGCCTGGGTCTCCCTTTGGTCTAGAGGACAAAGCCCCCTGAACCTCCTGTGGGTAGTGGGCCTGGGTCTCCCTTTGGTCTAGAGGACAAAGCTCCCTGAACCTCCTGTGGGTAGCAGGCCTGGGTCTCCCTTTGGTCTAGAGGACAAAGCCCCCTGAACCTCCTGTGGGTAGTGGGCCTGGGTCTCCCTTTGGTCTAGAGGACAAAGCCCCCTGAACCTCCTGTGGGTAGCAGGCCTGGGTCTCCCTTTGGTCTAGAGGACGAAGCCCACTGAACCTCCTGTGGGTAGCAGGCCTGGGTCTCCCTTTGGTCTAGAGGACGAAGCCCACTGAACCTCCTGTGGGTAGCAGGCCTGGTTCTCCCTTTGGTCTAGAGGACGAAGCCCACTGAACCTCCTGTGGGTAGCAGGCCTGGTTCTCCCTTTGGTCTAGAGGACGAAGCCCCCTGAACCTCCTGTGGGTAGCAGGCCTGGGTCTCCCTTTGGTCTAGAGGACGAAGCCCCCTGAACCTCCTGTGGGTAGCAGGCCTGGGTCTCCCTTTGGTCTAGAGGACAAAGCCCCCTGAACCTCCTGTGGGTAGCAGGCCTGGATCTCCCTTTGGTCTAGAGGACAAAGCCCACTGAACCTCCTGTGGGTAGCGGGCCTGGGTCTCCCTTTGGTCTAGAGGACAAAGCCCACTGAACCTCCTGTGGGTAGCGGGCCTGGGTCTCCCTTTGGTCTAGAGGACAAAGCCCCCTGAACCTCCTGTGGGTAGCAGGACTGGGTCTCCCTTTGGTCTAGCGGACAAAGCCCCCTGAACCTCCTGGATGTTTAATTTTGGAGGATTTACAGACTCTCAACATCCCACAAACAAGAAACTAGAGGTTTGGACACAATACACGCTAATTCTTTCTTTCCTTGGTGGCTACTTCTCTTGTTTCAAGAACATTTTGAGGCAAAGGGAGATTTGTAAAAATCCTGAAATCAGGAAAAATCCAGAGAAATCACAGGCCTGAAACAATCATAAATAAGACTGACTTTTTAAAATATACATCTGAATGCATTTAAAGAAAACAATAAAACAATTTTTTATATAGTGCATATCAGCATGATGTCCCTACATGCTGTCAAAGAAAGGAAGTAAAAGAAACGAGTCCTGATTGGCTTAAACACTTCCATTGTAACATGGCCAATCTCCTCCCAAGTTATCAACATTCCTTCTGTTGATACCCAGCATGGTTCCTTCTTCTTTCCATTATCAAGTATGCCACTATTACCTTGCTCTGTGCCAACAGAGTCCAGGTACCGATCCTCAAAGATGATGGGTATCGTTTGAGGGTCTCCATCTGTGTCCGTACACTCCAGAGGCAGCCTGGGTAGAGAGGCGTAGTACAGAGAGTTGCGGATTGCCTGTCCAATGTAGGAATATCCCTGGCAGCTAATTTCATGGAATGTTGCCGCTGACTGCTTGGGATTGTCGATGGTAAAGAACCCCTCTGCAAAGCGCTGGACCTGAAGGATATATCAATTGACCATACAAACTAGAAACTGCTATATACCTATTCATATAACAGCCACCATGTTTGTTTTTTGATACACAAGTCTATGAGAATCAAAGTGAGGCTAATGTTCAAATTAGACTGGTACTTTTCAACCTGTAATTTGTTCATGCTGATTGATAATTGGTAGTAAGGGAACTACGCAAAGACAACTGCAGCATGACAAATTGTCTAATTGAACAAGAAAATCCTGTTTTTGCGTAAAAAAAATTTCTATACATTTCTATAAATGTTTCAACTTAATAGATGTGGAAATTTTACATTTACAAATTGAGATTGGAAGATACTGAAATAAGAAATTTGTTATTTTGTAATCTGTTATTTTGTTAATTTGTTATTTTGTAATGGCGACTGGGTGCCAATTTCCTTATTTTATTACAAACCTTTAAGGCCGGTTTATACTTCACACAAATGCAACAGCGAAACCAATTTCATGATGTCAACAATGGTGAAATAATGTTATTTCATTGTCAATGTTACAGTAATTCGTCGTGTGCCCGGAAGAAGGATGTAACAAAAGTGTGACCGGCAACTGTGTTTCAAGAAAACTGATTGTGAAAGTTTGGTCGTTTTTCGGCCATTTATAAGTCATTGTAGGAAAGTTAAATTCCGCATGGGAATGGAAAAACATGTCTTGGGAGTAATTCTAGCCACAAATATATAACAGTAATGCCCTACTTTTTTTCAAAGGAGCCATTTTATTGCTTACGACCTTCTGCTGGGACAAAAAGTTGTATTTTGTGTACCTGGAAGAAGGTCGTAGAGCCTTACAACCTTCTTCCAGGCGCACAACGAATTTGCTTCGCTTTCACATTCGCATAAATCTTTACTCAGACTCAGACTGCAAATGCACATCGAACTCCATGCTGTTGGGACAAATGAAAAGATTCCCCTTACCCTAGCTTTGTGATACTCCGTCCTGAGGTGGTTAGAGATGTAACCATTCTTGACCATAACTTCAATGAACTGAGTCCAGATGAGACACAACTCCCCAGAGAGCTGTGATATGTACGTGTTAACAGACTCCATCATGTCTTCCTGATTAGTTAATCTCTGTGGAAATACAGTGTAGAGATTACTTACAGGAAGCCTTAAGATCAGACGTTACGCTTTGAGCTAGGGGCGTGTGAATTATGCCAGATACTGGCCATGCAGCGCCATATTTTCCCCGATTTCAAGATCAAGTTTGACCTTGGTTGGTAGCTAGCACGCGAGCCTTGAAGCGTGACGTCAGATCTTCAACACAACATATCCAATGAAACCCCTTGAATGGTACGCCTGGAGCCTGTCTATATCCTTGATATAGGATAAAGACAGGGGACCAGTCTAACTTACAGGTAGAAAGCAGCTATTCAACATGTCAGGAAACTGTAACAATAACAGAACCAGACTAAAGATGAAACTGTATAGCAGATTCCTTCACTGTGTGGTGCAGGGTTGCTTGAAAACCAGACTATTTATTTATTACAAAAAATTCTCACCTGGAATGATTCACACATGATTTGTAGTTTCTCGCCGTAGTCTGCACTTTCTGAAAAGAAAAAGAAGGTAAGCGAAGACCAGTTATACCACAACAACGTTCCAATATAACGCAACACATATATGCTGTTTTGTTATACAGTTCACTGATAGGAATACCAAGGTGCTCTTTGAATCGAGAAAGCAGTTGGATACATGGAATGATAAGATTGATTACCAGACATCAACAGACACTTACAGAATGTATGAACCTGGTAACTAGACATTATCAACAGACACTTACCCAATGTATGAACCTGGTAACCAGACATTATCAACAGACACTTACAGAATGTATGAACCTTGTAACCAGACATTATCAACAGACACTTACCCAATGTATGAGACTGGTAACGAGACATTATCAACAGACACTTACCCAATGTATGAGCCTGGTAACCAGACATTATCAACAGACACTTTCCCAATGAATGAGCCTGGTAACCAGATGTTATCAACAGACACTTACCCAATGTATGAGCCTGGTAACCAGACATTATCAACAGCCACTTACCCAATGTATGAGCCTGGTAACCAGACATTATCAACAGACACTTACCCAATGTATGAGCCTGGTAACCAGACATTATCAACAGACACTTACCTAATTTATGAGACTGGTAACCAGACATTATCAACAAACACTTACCCAATTTAAACTGCTGGTCTTGTGGTAAGTGTTTGCCGAGTTCATTAAAGACACGACAGAGTGCACAGCGTGTCTGTAACAGCACCGCACACATGCTGCGGTAGACTTGATACGCATGACCAATCCTCCCAGCTGACACAGCGTACTTATCAGTCTACAGACAGACAACAAAATTCATATCATAATAATTTTACTGTTATTTTTGATATGGCATCATCAACATAAACATATTCTTCCTCCTCACTCCTCATCTTGACTCTCTGGGTACCATGAAGTATATGTAGTTAATCAAATGCAATAACCTTAACCCTCACAGGTCCCCATTTACTCCTGGGTGGAGAGAAGCAATTTATGGTTCAGGGTCTTTCTCAAGGACACATGTGCTATGACAATAGACATTATGCATTGATGTCACAAACTGAACAGCGCCCTCGTTCAGACGCAAAAGAAGGTCACTCATTGCCTCATGTATGCATGCTACATGTACGCACACTCAAAGGCACGACACACGTACATGCAGCGTACATACATGAACCAATGAGTGACTTTTGTTGTCTCTCAATGAGGGCGCCCTTCAGTTTGAACCCTAATTCTGATGACTCGGTCAATAAAACACATATCTAAAGCATTATACACCACTTAACTGCACCACTCCTAAAATACATACTAAAGATTTATATTCTGTGTTTTGCTATTTCAGCCATAATCATCCTGAAAAATGACTCTTTCTGAAGTGCTCTCATTTCAGAAAAATACTTGAAAAAAAAAACATGAAAAAAATAAGCACATTCTCCTGAAGACGATCAGAGCATACCGATTAAAATGTCAAGTTGTAACCTCCAGTTCTTTTCAGAACTAATTACTACTCAATTTGAGAATTTCACATGGTGTCACTGCAAACAGTCTTTACTTTTTTTTCAAAATGTTGACGCCTAAAAGTGTATTGTGTTGAGGGAATATGAGCAAGATGGTTAATGATTACAGTAATCAGAGAAATAAACAGAAATCTGATGGGTGCACCGAAACCAAAAACTTACCGATGAACTTGAAAGAGGAGGCTTTCCAGATGGCCCAAAGAGAACAACTTCAAGAGTTGGTATCGGGGGCTGTTTCGTCGGTGATCCCGAGATCCTGTGCAACCACCCAGTCTTGACTGGTTTGGGTACGCTATAAGGAAGAGGAATTAGGAATTTCTTCAGTGAATTTAGAGTTAAAGATAAGGTCCTCTGCTGGTAACTGGTCATCATGTACATTCAAGAACCCAAAGCCCAGTATCTTTCATATACACACAGGAAAATATAAAAATATAGAATACAGTAATGTATCCAACAATGATGGTACCTTGAAATATACTACTCGAAACAATTTAGGGAACACCGGATTTTTAACATCAAATAGGTTTTAAATGTTCGTTGAACCGGGATTTTCATTTGCAACCCCCTCTCTCTTTCAGTAGTCATGTCATGAAATGTGTAATCACTACATGCATCCTTTATCGTCTGTTTCATTGTGCAGTTGTTTCTCATCAATTCTGTGAAACATTGTGTTTTCTGAAATAAATGATCTTGCTTTAACTGAGATTATTCCGGTGTTCCCTAAATTGTTTTGAGTAGTATATATAAAATATGTATGACCCCAAAATATATATCAACTTTTTATCTGAAAAGGATAATCTTTCTGACAATTTTGTGGAAGAAATATGATCAATAAAGGAAAATATCATGCACACAATTGCTCCATTCTATAGGGAGTCCTTGACCTATGACCCCTAAATCAATAGCAGACCACCATTACTGATGATCAGCCCTTCAATTATATATATTTTTTTTTCAAAGGCTCAACTTTTGTAAAGAACACAATTTTGAGTTTGACACCACTGTGAACTTAAGGTCTGTGCGGTAAAATCCAAATTCAGCTCAATTAATTGTAATATTTTGAAAACATTTTGAGAATACATTGTACATGAACTATTTCTGACTAAACCAATATAGAAATTAACAGACTAACTAGAACATTTTGAGTCCTGACTCACCTAAAGGTTGCCTGGTGCAAACCAAGCAATGATCCATGGACCGTCAGTGAGATGGCAGACAAGTGAAAGTAGTCAAAGAGAAGAGGGACGTGACTGTGGAGGCCATCTGGGCCGTTAAAATTCAGCTTAAGGGTCCGTGAGCTGATGACTTCCATTGATTCTGGAGTTCCTGGCCTGTAAATAACAGCAATGTTTGTAAATAACAATATATATCGTGTGCCTGGAAGAAGGTCATAAGGCTCTACGACCTTCTTCCGGGCACACAAAGTACAACTTTTTGTCCCAGCAGAAGGTCGTAAGCAATAAAATGGCTCCTTTGAAAAAAAGTAGGGCATAACTGTTATATATTTGTTGCTAGAATTACTCCCAAGACATGTTTTGCATTCCCATGCGGAATTTAACTTTTGACTTTTCACACTCGGTTTTCTTGAAACACAATTTTGCATATTAATTGCTTACAACCTTTTGCCGGTCAACCTTTCGTTACGTCCTTCTTCCGGGCACACAGCGGTATAACCCTGCCGTGCATCAGAATAGTTATACTGTTTACAAGATTTTCAACTTCAAATGTTTTTCAGACTAGGTACATAAATTTTGGTTTGGAGTGAGCAAATAACAGACAGCAATTGATCTACTTACAGTTCTTCACTGCCTGAGAAGTGTAGGTCTACATTCAACTCAATATTGGCTTCATGTAGAGATTCCTCTATCTGTGCAAGAAAACAAGCACACCCATGTCAGTTACAGTGGACACGGCTGAAGAAAATTACTGAAATTAAAGCCTGCATACTATTTTGGATATAAACTATAACATGTTAAATTATTCAGCTTGAGTGATCTATATATTTTTTTGAGAAATAAGCAATAATCTTCACACTAGTCAATATAAAACTATACATGAAACTTTTAAAAGGTATGGTATTTCCAATCTTCCCTAAATATGTGCCTGGGGTGAGCATTTTTAAGAAATGGTACATCACCAAAACACCCCCTACCCCCGAGAAGATACCCCTCTGGTTTGGTGGTCTCCCCTAGTTCTGAATTATTCTAGATCAGATACTTCAAGTGTGTACAAAGGTACCTCACCAAAAGCAACCCCACACCCCTCCCACTCCCCCAGAACAGTACCTCTCTGGTTTAATGTATTTATTAGTTTCACTTATTTCAATCTAATGTACAAATGTAATATGGATATCTATATCACCAGTCTATTACCTACATGAAGTGTGCCACTCGTGTACTAACCTAGTCCATGGCATAGTACCTGAAGTCTATTACCTACACAAAGTGTGCCACTCGTGTACTAACCTAGTCCACGGCATAGTACCAGGAGTCTGTTACCTACATGAAGTGTGCCACTCGTGTACTAACCTAGTCCATGGAATAACACTCCAAGAACAATGGATTTGGCCCATTCGTGACGTTCTGTTCCACAGACTGATGCACAAGGTCTCAAAAAGAAGCAGTGCAGTCTGGGAGACTTACCCGGCATGTGAGAGAACTGTATCTCACACGCGCACCTTAGCGTTTAGCGCATTCTCGCCACAGCCGATGGTTTGCCTGCGTCTAGATTAAGATTGCGTCTAGTTCTCTTGGAACCAGTTTCCCGTGGAACCAGTTTCTCTTGGAACCAGTTTCCCGTGGAAGCGCTTATCCCTTGATGCCAGGCCAGGCAGGGGGAATAAAACCAGTAACCAAGGTCTTTGTGTGTGCGTGCATTTGGAGTACAATGCCATGGTATGGATTACAGCAGGCTTGCACACTTCATGTAGGAAATAGACTTCTGATATCACATACCCTGTGACTGTCCACGAGAAGGTAGACTTTGAATAGTTTGATGTCCCATAACTCCACCTCCTCCCTCTTATATAAGATTGGAAACGTTCTTGACACACCCACATTCTTACATGTGTAGGCAGAGAGATTGTTAGAGCCCTCTGCAAGAGAAATAGACAAGAACATCCTTCTGTTTAGCTTAAAACACAAATGAGGGAGAAACTCACTGAGGTGGTTAATATTCTATTTAGCGTAAAGACCGTTTGCGGTGACACCATGTGGAAATTCTCTTTTGAGTCGTAAATAGTTCTGAAAAGAACTAATTGGTTACAACTCAACGTTTCGATCAGTATTGTCTTCAGGATCTAAGTTTAGCAATCAAAAATCTTTACACACCCAGGATAGTGTATGAAGTAAAGAAGTAATTGGTTACAACCCTTAGCCAATATGGCAGCGGTATGAGAAATGTATATTCCTACCTGAAGGTTTGACGATTACTGCCTCAGATATAAGAGTCGTCTTTGGGCCACCTTTGATAGAACATCGAATATGGTAATACCTATAATAAATATCAAAGAATGAAAGAATAGCTGATTCAATTATTGTGACTTGACTTAACCCTAACCACCCCATATCCGGCAAAATCCTCCAAGGGGCACTTTGTTGGAAAAATTCAGCACTGTTGGAAACTGGTACTTTCACCTCTTCAAATGGGACAAAATTACTACCTGGCAAGATGTACAGGCCATAAGTGCTGAATATGAAAGGTCAACGAAAATGCATGGTGCATTTTGAAGATAGGGGCATGTTTCCAAAAGTGCACTGATGGATTTTGGAGGATTCAGGAAGGTTCCTAGCCAGAATACCTAAGGGTTAGGGTTAATGCTGTCCTCCATCTGATTCTGGAATCTACGGTACTCAACTACAACTATAGAGTTGGAGCACTCGTACTCGTACACATTTTTCTGTACTGGTACTCATGAAAAAATACGACAAGTCTGTAAGTCAGTGAAGAGCATAAATCCTATCAGGGAAGGACTACTAATACAATCCATATGACAATAGTTATTTGGATGATTTACCCATGAGTAGAACTCTAACTCACCCTCTTTGAAACAAGTCAATGTTGTGAAATTTTGTAAGTTCAACAGCAAATTCCAATGCTGCCTGTAGATCTGACATCTTGAACAGCTCAGATTGCTATATGCAAGAGAAAAATAAGAAAGTAGTAATCATTAACAATGTTTTCAATCATTTGTTACATACATCTGCCAGTCATGTAACACTCTAGTCTATGGCATTGTACTGCAAAAACAATGGTTCTGAACCATTCATGAAGCTGTATTCCAAAGACTATTTCTGCTGTAGTTTGCACGAAAATTTGCTTACCGGTAAGCAGCGCTATGAAATTGGGACCTGTTTTTATCTGGACTAACTAGTGTCATCCAGCATTTCTTTCATGATGTCCCCAAGGCAGAGTAGACAAATTCATTACTACGTTCGTTGTTTGTGCGTACACTTGGAATAGTATGCATTAATAGCAGACCAGCATACTTTGTGTAGGTAATAGACTTTTATTACATCATAAATTATATAGTCCCACTTGAATAATCCATTAAATTACACATTGACCTGGTCAAACGTTAACAATTTATAATAATCAAAATCTGCGTTTGACACGTAAGGCCACTTACTACTATGTGTTTGCATTCTTAATGTTTAATGTTTTGACTGTTGACCCAAATGTGCACACAGGCATTTTTGACTGGTTTTTACTGTCATTTTGACCACTCTGAACAATACCAGACAATGCTTTTACCAGTCAAAAAACGGTTAACTCAACTTGTACTTACTACACGTAAAGTTTGACAGTGTTCGACTTTTAAGTACACTAGATATACCTTGGTAAGTATATCAACATTTTGACCGATTTTGACCCTTGTAATAATAGGAGGGTTAATGAAGCTCTCGTTGCAACAAAGGAATTGAATTTGGGGAAAAATACTGGACAGCAGGTCCATTAGCCAATCATCTTAATATTCTGTCCGAAATGCTTTCATTTCAACATGAACAAAAAGGGTCTTCTGTAAACATTCATGACTTTGAGCTGAAATACTCAGAGGTTGGTTGTTTAATGTACATATATCTTGATTCAAAGAAAGTAGTCAACATAACCAATGATGTACCTTCCCATTAATCTAAAACTTACTTAGTGTGAGGCTGATGATGCTATTAATCTTCCCAAGAAGTCATTCTCTCCGATGTGCTGTCAAATTTGTTTTTAAAGTAAAATAGTTTCCAGTTCGAATTTAGGAAAGAATAAGTCTCTAAATTCCACATAAGAATAAGTATAAACAATCTGAATGCATTTTCTTTGTTTTCTTGTGAATAACCCAACGTAATAAGCTGAAACCTTCACAGTAAACATACTCTTAAATGCAGTTTAGACGAAAATTATAAGTGCTGTGCCTACCCTTTACAGGGTACATGTACTTGTATCAAAACCTTAATGATCATTTAATAGTGTGAACAGTACACAAGACATATGTCATACATGATGATGTATATTAATAGATGAGCCAGCAAACAAGAATATGGTCTGTGCTTAAACTCAAAATAAACAGTTGTTATTTATTATGTTTGTAAGGTGATAATCTTTCTAACGATAACTGAATGATATGATACTGAATGATAACTGAAAGTACAAAATAAGTCTTATGGGAGTTTCAAGTGCATTCACTCCCATTTCACTGATGTCTTTAAGATGCAATTGCTACGTACACATATACGTCTGGCCGGCTATCGACCTTACGCATATGATGTCACAAACTGAAGGGCGCCCTCATTCTGTAGCAAAAGAAAGTCACTCATTGGTTCATGCATTTGCGCTGCACGTAAGCGCAAGCTTTTGAGTGCAAATACGCACAGCATGCATGAACCGGTAAAAGAGCAGAAAAAACATACTGACTTAATGTACTTATGACAATACATGTAATAAAAAAAAATTTGGGACAGTAGCTGAGTTTTTAAATGTTTAACACTAACCATACCAAACCATTCACACTCCAACAGCAGGGTTTATTGGATTTTGATGGACTCCGTACTGTATAGCCCTGAAAGGGATACTTTACATGGGGTCGGGTGTCCTAATTCCAGCAAAGTCCATCAGTTGTGTGCTGGAGGTTGTGCGCTGTGAGGCTGCACTCTCACTTGTGCTCTGCAGTATTACAGGCACCAGGCACTTTATTTGAATGTATCTGCTATCATCTTGATTGTTAATCATCAGTGACATTTCTGGCTATTTTGGAGAGATTATAATAACTTACTCTCACCATATCTGACAACTTGTG
This sequence comes from Zoroaster sp. YZ-2022, assembly GCA_029582265.1. Classification (NCBI taxonomy): domain Eukaryota; kingdom Metazoa; phylum Echinodermata; class Asteroidea; order Forcipulatida; family Zoroasteridae; genus Zoroaster; species Zoroaster sp. YZ-2022. The sequence continues at coordinate 34,598,898 of CM055831.1, forward strand.
GATTTTCGTTTTGACCTCATTACTGACTACACCATTTCAACAGTCATACCACTTCAGGCCACCATGCACACAGTCATATGTGGCGCCTTTAGTATTTGTGTTTCATTGTGTGTACAGCCATTGTTTATGACATGACAAGAACATGTACATCTGAATGAGTTGACATCAATACAAGGGTTACATATTTCTATGACCAATTTGTTTTAATGAGGCCGTTACTATGACAACCAATCTTAAGAGCTTAATACATCAATTGGGAATAAGGACAATTAATTTACATAATTACAGGGGGAAAAAAATCATATATTGTAAATGATGTGTCCTTCCTATACAAATTTAACATCCTACATAACATTTAAAGGGAAAGTACAACATTAGTGAAAGATGCCTTTCAGAGGGGAATATACCGAAATACGGAAAGAATACAAAAATCAGAGTGTAGAACTGCTATGTATATTCAATCCTCATGTACGGTTGTGAATGTTGGACAATCTAACCAACCATGGAGAAAAGGCTGGAAGTGGCAGAAATGTGGTTTTACAGAAGGATGCTAAGAATATCATGGACGGAGCTTGTTAGTAACCATGAAGTTCTGAAAAGAGCAGGCGTGAAAAGAAGTTTACTCATAATAAGAAGACGACAAAGGCAGTTTCTTGGACACGTCATGAGAAAAGAAGGATTAGAAAATTTAGTAATGACAGGCAAAATTGAAGGAACAAGAAGCAGAGGAAGACAGAGACTGACATATATGGGCAGTTTGAGCAAATGGACAGGTATCGGAGAACAAGGGTTACTGAGAACAACAAAGGAGAGGGAGCTGTGGAGGTCCATGATCACCAACGTCCTGCAAGGACATGGCACCTAGAGAGAGAGAGACAACATTAGTAATCACTATAATTAACAAATATACTTTGTATGCCCCAGGGCCGTATCCCCAAAGTGTCTCTCAGCTGGACTCCATTAGGCAGACGAAAACCAGGCAGACAAAAACCACCTGGTATAGGACTGTGATGGCGGAGCTGCAGGAGATGGGACATGAGGCAAGGCACAAAAGGTTGCCCAGGACAGAGTCAGATGGAGAGAGGTTGTTGCAGCCTTATGTCCCTCCAGGGATGACGAGGATTGATAATTAACAAATTATTATCTAAAAACTTGGTGTAAAGTTGATAAATATCAATCATCCTGAGAAATTATTATGTCTGCATCTTTGAGAAAATGGAAATTGTTATGCTGAATTTATAAAAATGCTATCTGGTAACTTTTAGTAGAATATAAAAAAACACATTTAAAGATAATTTAATAAATTCTTGTTGTTTTCTCAAAAACACAAGGATCTATTGTGGTGAGACTTTTGAAATGAACATATACATGTCTCTTCCCTTTAAACACAACAGGAATAGATGCTGTGTGCATTATCTGTCTACATACAATTTACACATATTAACAAACAACCATGTACATTAAAGTTGTACATTAGGCCTGTGCCGAATAACCAAATATTTGAATATTCGATCGATGGTTTGAATATCCAGTTGGTTTTTTACAGTTCGAATATTCGCAGAAAAAAATGTAGCTTCCATAGAAAATAAAGTTTACGTTGAATTTTTTTGGTGTTTTTTTTCTTATTGGAGTTTCCATGATTATTCCCCCCCCCCCCCCAACATCCTCTCGTCTACATTTGCAAGCCCATCTTATTCACAATGTTATTTGCATGGTGTAGGCCAGCCTATGTCAAGCCTTATCTATCGTGTGTGCTCGTTGTATCACATGGCACAATTACCAATTGGCAGCCTTGGAATATCAAATATTCGATCAAAATTAAAATCCGAAAATCTGGTTAACAAATTATTCAAAAACACTAAGGTACATGCACATGCACATGTTACATTGTAGGCTTGGCATTTTCCATTTAATTTGTGAAACGTGTACATGTTTTGACACAGACCGTGTACACATGTAAACGAATATTGTTTTATAATCACCAATAAATGGCACAATTCAGATGGATGCAAAATACAGCAGATTTTAAAAAAATAAATAAATAAATAGTACAAATTAAAAATTCCAAGCATTGCAAATAAATATCCTCCAAAATTTCTGGTTGTATTAAACAGCTGAACTTCCTGTGAATTGTGATATAATAATAGCATTTTGGCCAAGCTGCATAAGACCCTAATTCTTCTCTTTCCTCTTATGTCAAATACAGCCTGATAGCCCAATTCCTTTTAAATCCTCTCATAGCAGAAACCCACTATGGCCCAAATCCTTCTGGATCCTCCTCCACTGAAAAGTCCTAATAGCCCCAGTCCTTCGGAATCCTTCACTTTGGCAAAGAGGATATAGAAGGATTTGGGCTGGTTAATAATTATACATTTATGGTCCGAGACTGCAGTAGAATTAAGGAAAGAAAACTCTTTCCTAAATTCAAACTGAAAATTATTTCACTTTTCTTTGACAGCGACACAGACATAATTATTTCGAAGGAAGATTGATACAAACATCAGTTTTAAACTAATTATGTTTTACATTAAAATTCAACCAATTTGTTATTTTTGAATTAACAAATCTAGACCTTTCCTTTAAAAAACCAATTTCTTACAAATGCAAAACATTTCTTCAGCTGTCTCTTTCAACTTGTAAATTTTTGTATTCTCATTTAAGAACCTACGCACATGTACATAATGACATTTTACCATAAAAGGCTTTCTACAGTAATGAAGGATAACAATCTCTCTAGTGGCCATGTATTGTAACTAAGGATATATCTGACCAATCAATCATGGATTGACCTGGGTTTTATTCCATGGCTATATCTATTTAAAGGGACAGTGTCGTCACAATCTGAGCAGACTTTCAACAGGGCATGGAATCAGTGTCTTAGTTTAATGATTTCTACCCGGAATTATTTCACATGTACGGACGTAATTGTCTACATTATTGTAATTTGATACTGTAAACAATTATTTGTTTATCTTTTGCCAATTGAAGAGAGTATGGCATCAAAATAAAGGTTATGACTCACTGGGTGTGAATATTGAGATAGGGATCATATTGGGATTACTCATAATGCATTGCAGCCATTCAAATATAAACTTATGTTTATCATTCCTCAGAATAAATATCAATAAATCTACAAGTTATTGCTTGGAAGTCTTCAAATATGCATTGTATGATAAACAAAAGTGGTTTGTTTATGTCACAAAATGTCAGAGCATAATATTATTACCCATAATGCTTTGTAACCCCATTTATATAACAAAAATCATAATTTACAACATACTGTATATTGTTTCTGTTATGCATTAACTGCAACAACAAAAAATATTCTAAGTACACAATGCTTTTTGTATGCATGCCTCAAAATATTGCATACTGTACAGAAGAATGGTACATGGATACCCCAAAATGCCCCTCGGGTCTGGGACATAAACAAACTGTTTTGACCTTCACACAGTACATGTATACCGCAAGTTACTGCACTGGTTTATTTCAAGTTAGCCTTGCAATGAAACAAAGCAGGTGGCTGCTTCAGTTTACCTCATCTCTCTGAAGAGCCTTGGGCTATGCCATTAATCATTAGATAAGAAGGTGTGTACCACAATATGTCCCAGTTGTGACATTTTGAATTATGGGTCCACTTTGTAAAGAACTACACTGATAATAGGAGGGTTAATGTAAACAATCAAGGTCGAGTGTGGAAATTATTAATAATTTGTTAATATTTGGACAGCTGGAAGAATCATTAGTATCATGTGTAACATCTGTCCACATTTTGCTGTTGTTGCTCGCCCTATTGCTGGTCCTATGAGCACAATTACCCTGGGGCATTGCTTGCTGTCACGGTCTCGCCATGGTGCCATGTATAGTACAGGCCTATCACTATCGCTGTCAGTACATACAACCTCAGATTCAGAACTTTTACTGTCGTTTTTACCCTGAAAATCAAAACTTCCGTCACTGTCAGGGTGTTCAAAGTCAACATTGTCACCATCAGCACTGCCCACGTCATAGTTCCAAGAAAATCGCATACATGTACATTGCGCATCGTTTGTTGTGAGTTTAACCCTAACCCCTAGCTGTTTTGGCTAACATTTCTTAATCCACAAAATCCAACACCATGCACAAACACTACCATCCAACTGTTGGACTTTGCTGGAATTAGGACACCTGGCCCCATGCAAAGTATCCCCGTCTGGGCTATTCGGGACACAGTCCATCAAAATCAAACAAATCTTGCTGTTGGAGTTTGAATGGTCTGAGGTGGTCTGATTCCATGCCTTGTTGATCATGATGATATCGTCCCTTTCAGCAGTAATTCCATGCTAACCTGTGTAATACATGTATGCTTACATTCATTTACAAATTTGTCTGCTGTGGTAAAGATTTTCACTTTTGGCAAGAAGATCCAATAAATTGGGACCTGGTACATGTATATTAACCCTCCTACACATGGAGGCCACTCCCAACCACAAAATTCTGCTCTTGAGCAACCTTCAGTACATACAAGCCTGCTGTCCTTTCCAAATAATCTTACAAAATCAACTGTGTGTCACCCAAGGCCACCGTAAATGTTTGAACATATTAGTATGGCCTGCAATGTATCAATGGGAGACTACTTTACCTTGCAATCTCAGCTAATGGCTTGGAGTGGCCTGAATGGGTTGTTTCAAAAATTACACTGATTGTAGGAAGGTTAATATTAACCCTAACCCCCCCCCCCCCCAGGCATTTCACAGGCATCCTACTCCATGCAACAAGATCCACCAGCTAGAACAATGGTTCTTTTGTTCTCTGCTGAGGGCTACAAGATTAATACCTTTTTACATTTGTTGTTGCATTGAGCATGAGGGTTAATTATAAACGACACATTTGTAATTATCTAACGGGGAAAATACTGAAAAAATTATTCACTCCAAGTTTACTGGCAGTGAAATTATTTTTCTTACATTTTATCACATAGCAAAATGCTTTGAAAAATTTACAATTTACTTCACAAATTTTAAGCACTGCTAAACAAAATTACATCCACACTAAAATAGTTCTGCTTAAAAAGTTTGCTTTGTAATTTTTTCTTTTACAAAATCATTCCCAGACTTTTTTAGATGATACCAAATATACTTCAGAATATATTTTGTCTGAAATGTATTTTATATTTTGAAAAATTCAAATTTGAAATGGATCAGGTTCATTTCATAAGGTTGCTTAGCAGAAAAAGGCTTAGCAAAATATTTTGTGGTTTTATCGGTTACCAGCCAGAATTGTCATGCAAAATATGCGCACTTTAGTTGGGGAGGGGGAATGGGGAATGGGGAGGGGAAAGGGAAATGGGAGGGGAAATGGGGAGGGGAAATGGGGAGGGGAATGTTTAATTTCGCTTAGGAAATAAATTGTTCTGCTGAGCAGCTCTATGAAATTGGATCCTGATATTCCGTTTCCATTGGGTGTCTACTTAAATAAATATTTAATGGCAATAACATTGATTTACCCGAATATTAATTAATAAAAAGGAAAAATAAATATTTGCCTTCAGGGATAGCGGATAATTTGGTTTGTGTTTGCATATCTCGTTTATTTTGATATTAAAAGTGAAGGTTGGCCTGTTTAGCTATCTTGGAATTTAATTTCATGAACAGTGTGAGAAAATCAACACAAAATATCCAGATGTTTGGGGAGCTAGATAATTATTAACTGATAATTCCCAAAACACCAGCAAGCATTACAATGGTATAACTATGATTCTTTCGGTAATGGGCAGTTAGGGGAGGGGGAATGGGGAGGGTTGAGGGAAGGGGAAGGGGAAGGGGAAGGGGTGATTAGAATGTGGCGCAAATTATGAATTTGAATGTATCTTTTTGCTGAACGAGTATTAACTTGAAAAGGGCCTGAACACGTTTTAAGTTTATATTTGAGGTGTTTAGAATCTTATGTTTTAAATGTTTTCCTCTCATAATGTTTTATTTTTGTTTATTTTAATAATCTGCCCATATTTCTATTTCCTTTTTTTCCTATTTACTATGATTATAACAATAATTACAACACATTTTCAGTAACCATTAACCCTAACCCCCTAGGTATTCTGGCTAGGAACCTTCCTGAATCCTCCAAAATCCATCAGTGCACTTTTAGAAACATGCTCTATCTTCAAAATGCACCATGCATTTTCATTGATCATTCATATTCAGCACTTATGGCCGGTAGTTCTTGTCAGGTAGTAATTTTGTCCCATTTGAAGAGGTAAAAGTACCAGTTTCCAACAGTGCTGAATTTTTCTAAAAAAGTGCCCCTTGGAGGATTTTGATGGATTTGGGGTGGTTAGGGTTCAAGCCCTTACATGATTGGTTTAATTGATTAATAAATCCTTTCATGGTAATATGAAAAAAGTGACTAGTAACAGTAGTAACTAGTATAATGACTGTCCATCGAAGGAAAACGACAATCAACTTTTACTTTTTTTAGCAATGATAAATGTCACAGCCAGAGGTCAAGTTGTTACAAGAGGTCGAGTTGTCACAAAGAAGCCTGGAGTGGAACTTTACTGGAAGGGTCAAGTTGTCTACTCTTGAGCTTGAGGGTCGAGATGTCTCGAGGGTCGAGATGTCTCGTGGGTCGAGTTGTCTCGTGGGTCGAGTTGTCTCTTGGGTCAAGTTTTTTTTAGGTCGAGTTGTCACGAGGGTCGAGTTGTCACGAGGGTCGAGTTGTCACGAGGGTCGAGTTGTCACGAGGGTCGAGTTGTCACGAGGGTCGAGTTGTCACGAGGGTCGAGTTGTCACGAGGGTCGAGTTGTCACGAGGGTCGAGTTGTCACAAGGATCAAGTTGTCAGTGTCGAGTTGTCACAAGGGTCGAGATGTCTTGACAGTACATGTAACGTTACATAGGCCTATGGCATCTATGCAGTGACGTTATGTGATGTTATGTTACGTTACGGTACGTTACTGTTACTAAAAGTAAAACTATACCTGTTGTTGTGTAGCCATTGGTTGGTTTAGCCATGGAGGAAGAAAACGCCTAGGGCATGTAGGGCTTAGGCCTACTTCGAGATTTGCTTTTAGTTTTAGTAATAGTATACTTTACCTTATTTAGCGCCCAATAAATCACCTAGGACGTACAAAAGCAGATCAATAACATGCTAAACTTCCACAAATCCTGTGGTCGATCATCACAAAATAATTACTTACTCGATAAAACCACTGTTCCACTGAATGCAACGCAATGCATTGATTTTCAGCGCAGCGTAAATAAAAATGTATGGACCAAATGTATGTACGTAGCTTTAGTACCGAATAATTGGGTAGATTGGTTCCGGCCGGCCCTACATATTGTGCGTGCGTGAATACAACATACAGCGAGAGGCTGAAAGCAGACTTGTTGTTGATCACTTAGACGATAGAGGGCGCCATTTATGTAAACCGGCATTGGGGGGATTAAAATCTCGCGCGCACATCCCTGATCTTGCGATATTTGATGTGTTAAAATGGTTATTTATTGATGACTAAAATTTTAACAATTCAAAATTCTATATTTTTAAGGGAAGTCAAACCTTCCTAAACTATCCATTTCTGAACGTAAAATATTAAGGATTTACAAATTAGTTATTTTGATATCGCATTTTTAGCATCGCGGGATTTCAATTTTGTGTACAAAGCAATGGGGACATACCTGGGCAGCTCGGGGAGCGAATTTTGTTTCCCAGCGCGGTAAAGGCCATCATTTGCATTTTCGCTTCCTATTGGTTAGGTCTCGTCGTGTACGCGATGGTGAATTATTCATTAGATCGATGTGCTTGAAAGAAGTTTGTGATGATGTCACTGTTGCTGTAAAGTATACTGTACTTGTACAATGTACATTGAACTGTTCTTTCAAATTTTTTGTTACACATTCTTTTCTTACATGACGAGAAAAAAGTGACCCTGGCTTTCACTCTATTATGTAAATCTAATTTGTCTGATTGTATATGAATGTCAATTAATTATAAATCAAATCAATGCCTCAGGAATAGTGAACTGCTGTTTAAAAACAATCTGACTTGATTTCTGTCTCTTACAAGTGGTCTGTTTTTGTATTTCTTTTATTCTGATGGGATAACTAACAAAAGAGGAAGACAAAAATATACAAAGAAAATTACTTTATTCAAACCAACAAATAAATCTTGAAATAATTTGTTGATGAAGGTAGGCATGAAATACAAATATTAAAAGTAAAATGACAATTCAACATGAATTGTGGTAATTTCTTCATCTTAATCTCTTAGTAAGATATAGTAGGGTTTGTCTTTACAAATATCACATGGTTATATGGATGTGCTTGTACATGTACATAGTTAGAGTTTCAAATGCTATCTTGAAATTTTTCTTTGTAACAATAACAAAATAAGCAACCTAAATTTAATGCAAAGTCCTTACAAAGATATTGTCCTTTAAAAGAACTACTATTCATCATCTATCGACAGCTAGGTCTATGATTATCTACTAATGTACATTCGATTTCCAGATGATTATAATGGGAAATCTTCTTCTGAAAAAATAATACAAATCAAAAATTGGCTACATTATAAGTTAGATCTAACTGTCAGGCCTTGATTTAAATCAAATAATTGTGTGGCAGTTTGAAACAAAAGCATAATTAATGGGCCTAATAAAAAAGAGAACTCATCAGTCTCTCCAACAGAAGTCATGTATTTTATAACTCAATGTTAATGTTTCCCATGATGTTTGGTACTAAAACCAACAATCAAATTTCTTCTACTTTACCGTCTGTACTGTTTTAGAAGAGGTAGAGAGATAAAGAAACCAAAACATCTCCTATTAAACAAAATAAAAGCAAAGAAATGTGAGAAAATAAGACTCCTGAGCATAATTCTTGGCTCGAAGGTCTGTCATAACCCCAAAAATCCGATACAACTGCAAAAACAGCTGTAAGTTGTACTTAAAGTGACATATTTTTGCTTCCTCTCATTTGTAATTTTCATTGTGTTCAAAAGCTAATGACAACTTGCATATACTCATGAATACTTTTAATATCATTGCAGTTGGAAGATGCAGCATTGCTGGATTTCACAAATGAAACTTTTAAATTCCTAACACTTCAATTTGAAGTGCTAATTATTGTGTACTGTTTTTTGTCACTTTTTTAAGCAACCCAGAAAACATGTTAATGAAAATAAAAGTTTAAATACTGCTTGTACTATTACAATATTATACACATAATTAAAGCTTGTTGCTGCAATGTGTAAAAAAGGAACCAGTTTATAAACTACAACTGACTGTTATGTGAGTTAACAATACCACAGTATTACCAGTTGAGGGAAAAAAACTAAAAACTCTTCAGAACCTCTACAAACTCACCCTGTAATCATTCTTCCTCCTGGTCCCTTCTCCAGTGTTGCTTTTGTATGTTCTTTCAACTCTCCACGTTGTGCATGACTTGGTCTGCAACATTTGGAACCATTTTTCTACATCTTCTCTGACTGAAAGTGGTAGTCTGACCACAGCTTTGAATTGACTGCTCTGGTTTTCTTCATAGACATAGTCACATATTTTGTAGTCATATCCCTCAGGTAGAAATTCCTGATAAATTGTGCAAAAATGAGGAGGGGAAAATGTTAGTCTAAATGTAGTAAAACTTGCTGATGTTTTGTTTTAATTTAAAACAAATAAAAATTAAACCTTGTGTAAATTTCAAATAAGATTTTTGCCAATCCACACAAACTGTCAAAATGTGTGATTATTAGTAAGTGTGGAAACAAAAGATAATCATAACGTTACACGTCTATTTTTACCCACCACCATGGGTGAATATACTTAAGTTAACTTTCTTATAAAGTCTATGTCATTATTGATTACCAACCTTTGCCATACGACTACTACTACTGTAGGACTGGCTGTACAAAGTGCACTGCAGGCAGATATTTTTCAGTATAAAGTTAAAGTACAGTAGGCCTATGTAGTCACTGCATGAGTGTCTCGTGTACATGTGTAGGCTTGCAAACATTAATGTCACCCCATCGCTAAGGCAGCTTCGTGTTCAAATTAATCAAAGTTACCTCATAATTTATATATTAATTAGCTTCTTTAGTTTTGCATTATGAACTTAAGCAAATCTTACCTTCAAATAAGGGCAGTCATCTACCGTGAGACGTGCACACTCACAGTCCATGATGATATAGTATTATTACTATTTAATTCCGTATTGTTTTAGATTCACCATGCAGGGCAGTGCATTAGACGCGCTCACTCTCGCATCTCACAAGTGTCAGCAGCATGCACACAAACTGCATTGAACACAAAGTTCTTGCAAGCGCATCTATGTAATGAATTATTCATCATTATGGACGACACCTAACCAATAGGAAGCGAAAATGCAAATAATGGCCTTTACTGCGCTGGGAAAAAAAATCGCGCGCGGGAGGGAATTGGCGGGGGGAATGAAATCTCGCGCGCACATCCCTGATCTCGCGATATTTGACGTGTTAAAATGGTTATTTATTGGTGACTAAAATTTTAACAATTCAAAATTCTATATTTTTAAGGGAAGTCAAACCTTACTAAAACTATCCATTTCTGAACGTAAAATATTAAGGATTAACAAATTAGTTACTTTGATATCGCATTTTTAGCATCGCGGGATTTCAACTTTGTGTACAAAGCAATGGGGACCTCTCTGGGCAGCGCGGGAATTGGTGGGGGATTAAAATCTCGCGCGCACATCCCTGATCTCGCGATATTTGACGTGTTAAAATGGTTATTTATTGATGACTAAAATTGTAACAATTCAAAATTCTATATTTTTAAGGCAAGTCAAACCTTCCTAAAACTACCCATTTCTGAACGAAAAATATTAAGGATTAACAAATTAGTTACTTTGATATCGCATTTTTAGCATCGCGGGATTTCAATTTTGTGTACAAAGCAATGGGGACATATCTGGGCAGGCCGGCAGCGCGGGAATTGGGGGGGGGGGGGGGTGGATGAAATCTCGCGCGCACATCCTGATCTCGCGATATTTGACGTGTTAAAATGGTTATTTATTGATGACTACAATTTTAACTATTCAAAATTCTATATTTTTAAGGGAAGTCAAACCTTCCTAAAACTACCCATTTCTGAACGTAAAATATTAAGGATTAACAAATTAGTTACTTTGATATCGCATTTTTAACATCGCGGGATTTCAATTTTGTGTACAAAGCAATGGGGACATATCTGGGCAGCGCGCGCTGGGAATTGGGGGGGGTAATATCTCGCGCGCACATCCCTGATCTCGCGATATTTGACGTGTTAAAATGGTTATTTATTCATGACTACAATTTTAACAATTCAAAATTCTATATTTTTAAGGAAAGTCAAACCTTCCTAAAACTACCCATTTCTGAACGTAAAATATTAAGGATTAACAAATTAGTGACTTTGATATCGCATTTTTAGCATCGCGGGATTTCAATTTTGTGTACAAAGCAATGGAGACCTCTCTGGGCAGCGCGGGACATCAAACATTCTAACGTACTAGAATTTCGAAGGATTTTACGGAGGTCTGGAAGTGCCAACTGACATGTTGAGATCCTGAGATAAAAGTAGGATGTCGTCTTCCCGAGATAATTTATCTCATGATATCGAGATCCTAAATTTAGGATGTCGTCTTCCCGAAAAAAAAGTTACAAAAGGTTATATTATTTTAAACATTTTGAAGGGTATGCCCGTTTCAAACGTTTCCTGCCGACGAATCGAAAACGGCTTTGACTGGAAACTTGCCAAATTTGCGTAAATTTTTTCTGTTTTATTCCTTATTCTACGTATTGTTATCTGAATACTACTATCTTAATACTAAATTATAGTCATTGTACATCTCTCCATATTTGTATCATTTGCCAATAGGGTAATTGTAGCTTTGATTTTCAACAGGGCACGGAATCGGTGTCCTATTGTTTAAGATGAACACATCGGAAAGTTACTGACTTATTGACCTTATCATGTAGGTATTATTTTAGCGCTCCGATTCCATGCCCTGTTGATCGTGACGATTCCTCTATCATGGAATGAGTGTTTACAGTCATCTACTGTATGTGCACATCTATAAACCAAACATATTCGAAATTAAACCCAAATTTAAAGCTAACTATTCTCTTGCGCATGAGTTCAATGCCTCAAGTTTAAACCTATATATCAAGCCTGTGTTTTTTTCGTTCTCAGGTCGGGGGGGGGGGGAGACTGCACTGGGGCTCACAATGAGAGGTACCTTACACTGTACAAAAACAGGGTCAGGTTTTGTTTATTAAAGGACCTGAAACCAGTTATTATAAGATATGAAACCAGTGTTATTTTATGGAGGGAAAATGCCTATTATTCCCAAACCCTGAATTTCCAATAGGTCCTGTGCTTATGCTTTCATTGGGCCTATAGAAACAACAATGAATTCCATGAAATCACTAGATGAATGACGGTTAAACTTTGCCACAGTTGTTTGAAAAGCAGATTGAATGAATTGATAAATCTACTCCCTTATCCACAAAATAATGGACTCATCCTACCGTAACAATACATGTCCGAAGTAGGCGCCAGGTAGGCGCGTTCCGTTTGATCTGTGATGTACCGCCCCTGTTTTTCAGCGACTGTTATCGCATGCATCGTTTTGGTGCATTGGTAGGATTTGTCCATTGTTCTGTGGGTAAGGGAGTAGATTTATCAAATCATTCAATCTGCTTTTCTTCAAGCACATAATATGGTCATATTACCGTTGCTTCTGCATCAATAAGCCAGTAATTAGTAGTCGCTGTGTTCATCTTAAACTAGGACACCGATTCCATGTCCTGTTGAAAGTCTGCTCCGGTCGTGACGATACTGTCCCTTTAAATGAAATGTCAAGCAGTGGTGTAAATCCGTGTCGAAAAGTGTGGGGTGATATTGAAATTTGTTTGCATAATTAATACACAATGAAGTACTGGATCTCGAATGTCGACATAGGACTAGTTTACTAGTTTACACACGATGGCATTGAAATATCAAACCGCTTTAGCTCTCACAGGATTCGCCGCTGCGGGCGCTGTGTATATGTAAACGACACCTGGGGCGTGTTTTGGCGAACACGAACACGTCACATTCTTTACCAGAAACAAGACGGCATAGCTAGGCGAAGACGAGAACATAACCAGAAATTTGTTTTCAGTTTGTGACGTGTTCAGTATCCAGCGGCGTAGCCAGGACTTTTTCAGTGGGGGAGGGGGAGGGGGGGGGGGGGGGCACAGGGGCCATTTTTTTTTCAGTGGGAGCCCAGAGGTATGTTTTTTTTTCCGCTTCTTTTTCTTTTCTGTTTTTGGGGCACTATCGTGGCACTGGAAATTTGTGGGGGGGGGGGAGGACACGTTCCCCCAGGCCCCCGTGGCTACGCCGCTGGTTCTATCCTCAACCTTTCTCGAAATTGTTTTCCATGTAACATTTGGCAAAATGGAACTTACTCGTGAGTGCTAGTAATTAAGTTGAGAGATATACTTGTATACGAACAATCATTCCATCATGTTTTAACTTCCGGACTCGTGAAAACGCTTAAATTAACCAATGCCCGAAATCCAAGCATGTTTCTGGTCAAGGTCGCGAAAACGCACCCCTGACTTATACGAGAACCAGTACAGTGGAGGCATATCGCTGGCTGAAAGTGCATGCGCCCTCTATCAATGGACTTAATTCAAGTGAATTGCAATGTATTGTGTACAAATACAATGTAGAACAAACAGTCTTTTGTGTTGGTCTAATGGTTTCACACATTATGAAAAGTTATTTTATTTCCACATATAGAATGAATACAATTAATCTACATGCAAAAAATACAAAATTAACACCACTAACTCTACCTTGAAGAGTAACGATCACATGAGTCACACTGAATTATATTTGTAATAAAAATTAACTGTGGCTGTGAATGTGCGAACAACGTAGAAAGAATTTCCCCCAGAGCCAGGTTCTGATCAGTTGTAAACTTAATTGTTTGATGTTTTGTTCCTCCTTGTTATTTACTTTTATATATTTTTATTTATATTTTTTTACATTTGCTCATTTTCGTGTTTGGGTAGACTTCAAATTATGTTTTCATGGAAGTTATACGATGTCAACACCTACATTTCATTTACCAATAGCTTAGACCTAAGCTTCTTGAGACTACTTTCAAAGCAAGCCTACGAGTGTCCCCAAAAAGATATACCATTGCATACATAACTTAAACATTAAAAACTTAAAAATAATCCACAACCATTTTTAAAGAAATAATGCCAAAATATAATACCAAAAAATAATTTTCTGTGAAACATTCGTCAGATTTGGTTGTTGTTTTTAAAACAAATCAATTTGGTGCTATTTCCGCCACTCCAGGTATGGTAAGAAAATGGACATTCACACCATGGTGGTGTGAATGTCAAACAGTTCTTGAAATAAACTTGCATTCGAATTCTCAAATTTCTCAAACTCTATAAATTTTTAAAACAAGTAAACAGAATCTGAAGAAGTAAAGGAGTCGTACTAAATGTTAAACATTTTCAAGGTTCTACTGCCGATGACTACCGGTGGAGGGGGTGTCAATCTTTGGGAAAGGTTGATTTTATAAATGTTGTTGTTTGTTTTGTGGTGGGGGATTGACGATCCAGACTATGCGTACCCTTTATATCGCCGTGCGTGTCAATTTACCCTCATTTTTTGTGTGCCCCTCCCCCTTGTGCTAGCTCTCTATCGGAAAATGTTGAATGTTAGAAAGAAAAAAAACAATTGGGCATCATAGGCCTATACACACAATTAAGAAATCGTGGATAGCGGGCTAAATTGTTGAATTGTTAAACAATTAAGAGAGACATTTTTGAAGGGACACTACTTTTTATTGGTTATTTCTTCAACAAAGTTCTATGACAACACGTACAAGAAACCCCTGTAGCCGCTGTTTTTGTACGTCATCGACCCACTGTCCAGAATATTGGATGTCTGCTCCCAGCAGTTGTCCTCCTCTTTCACTGTAACGCATCCCTCGGAAACCGTACCCGGATGAAGACCCATTGCAGACCTTGGAATAAAAATACACAACTTAGTAAATTTGTGTGAAGGACAGTCCATCATGAGCATGTTTTGGCGAACACGAACATAAACGTTACATTCTTGACCAGAAACAAGACGGCATAGGTACACAGAAACGAGAACGTAACCATGCAGAAACTTGTTTTCAGTTTGTGACGTGTTCAGTCCATACGGTGTAATTAACATTTTGGCAAATTGGAACGTACTCGTGTTACTGTTAGTAATAAACTTGAAAGATATATTTGCATACGAACAATCATCCCATCATGTTTTAACAAATAATTGACAAAACTTTCCTTTTACAATCTGTCATCTTGAAACCAAGCGTAAAAAATCACAAACTTCGGTTGACTTTTGGTCAGACGTTTGACGTTCGGTCAGAACAATGAAGTCATTGCAGCCCAACCGAACTCGAACAAGACATACAGGCGTCCTCTCGGTTTCATGGAGATTCAAGTTTGACCGAGCTCGCAAGGTATCCAATGAAATTCCTTGAATGGTACACCCGGAGTCTGTCTTTATTCTTGATATGATAAAGACAGGGGACCAGTCTAACCGTAAACATACATGTACCTTCCAGTCGCCGTTGGGGTGTTGTAACCGTAATACCCGAGCTCCGTTTCCTTTCTCGGGTACAGATTGTACCAGTCGATGCCATAAGTGGAATGGACGTACCGCTGCCCTATCAGGTACTCGTTATAAGGGGTGGGCCCACCATACATCGTGTCGTCCGTTTGAAAGGGAGTTTCGGTGCAACATTTGCTTGTTGATGAGCTGAACAAAATGATGAGAGAAAAAGACGAAAATTAATAAGGTTGAATAAAGCCGTTTTATTCGTTTGGAAAGTCTGTCCGAGATATGGTTCTTCGGAGAATGTGTTACATAAAAAAGACGCAAACAAACAAACAAACTTGTCCCCAACAAACACCCAAACAAGCAATCAATCAATCAATCAACAAAATCAACTAATAAATTGCATTTTCATAAATGGCTTCTATTGTACAAAATAACATTTAGATATGTTGGTCTTAAAAGTCTGTAATGTCAGTCCTGTTTCATGAAAGTGGCAGATGTGTTCATTTATATGGGCAAAGTAACAATTCCATGAAACCAAATTGATAGCTTAATTGATAGCTTAATTGGAGTTGTTTGCAATTTATAAGCTTATTCTTTGAAAATGTTCGCAGGGCAAAACAGCGGGGAAAACTAAACCTCAGTTGTCCAATCATAATTGCACCGATCCATTTCGCCAATCAGCAGGGCGGATTAACCAATATAGGCGTCTTTCCATTATAATTGTTATTACATTGATTTCAAGAGTCTGGCTATTATGCAGAGGCGTGACCGAATTATATGCGTTGCTAAGGTTGGGCGGGGACTATGGCGATACCAAAATTGATGTATTCTTTGTATAACAGCCATACAGTGATGTACAAGATCATCTCCATTCTTGCAGTTTATTGTTAGTAACATTATTATGAAGTAATTTTACTCACCCCTTCTTGCATATTAAACAGTTATCCGGACGATAGAAATAGCAGACAGCTGCTGACGGGTTGCCGGCTGGTCCACCGGCGGGGCTCTGGCTGGTTGGCCATAAGTATGGAGCATCTAGACTTCCGCTGTGTCCATCACAACAACTTTTTATGAAAATAATAAAACAGTCGTTAATAAAAGTGTTTGTTCTTAATGGATAACTATTTTTTATTCAATGTAAAAGAGTGAAACCACTCTTTTAAAGTGCTTATTCGAGTGAAAAATAAAGCAAAAGGCTACCAATTTTACTCTTTATCCACTAAAAAAAAACTTGTCCGCCATATTAGCTCTCTGAAAGTGTGGTTTTCACTCTTTTACATTAAGAGAGTATGGCCGTTCCTTTAAAGAGGTATCGCACGTGATTTTGTAATTTGTGTTTGTGTTTTTTGAACAACGATAATTTTCTTTTAGAAAGGGAAACAAATAATTTGAAATAAAATATTTCATAAAATAGTTGCCAGAAGCTTGATTTAACAGTAAAACAATTAATTTATGACAGGACCCTTCATATATTTTATTTCAGTACATATTTACTGTAATCATGCTTCTCAACATTATTTTGAGGAAAAAACTTTGTGGAAATTTCTGTTGAACTAGCCAAAAACACCGGACGATAAATCCTTATTATTGTATCTGTATATGACACGCAGTGCAATTGTACACAATGGGATAAGTTCGTAAACCTATACAAGGCCAAAAAAGTCTCCGGTTTCTGGTCATCGGTCGGCTTCAAAATTGGTGCGGCGACGTGCTTTTTTTTAAGGGAGGGGGGTAATATTTTTTATTATTATTTTTTTGGCCAATAGAGAAATATGTGATGTATACGCGGTGTACAAAGTAGGGTGGCTAACAGAGACCTCACAAATCGGGCAAACGTTCATACCCCTATGTGAAAAAGTCGTTTAAAACATCGGTCCAGCAATTTTGGCTGCAATTGGACATCGTTTCAAAGCAAAAAAATGCTGATGCGCGGATACCAGAAATAGGAGACTTTTGTTTTGGGCCGAACCCACACATAGCTTTAACGCTACCGGAAACACATTTCGTGCGCATGACATCAAATGGATATTTGTCATCCAAAAATGCTTTTAGGATAGTATGTCAAACTCGACAGGTTCAGGTGTTTTTGCAGCAACAGCAGCAGCAGCAGCAGCAGCAACAGCAGCAGCAGCAGCAGCAGCAACAGCAACAGCAACAGCAACAGCAACAGCAACAGCAACAGCAACAGCAACAGCAAAAAGAATAATCATACTGAGTTTTGGAAGGTGGGCAGCCATGACTGTGCTTCAGTAACACCAAACTGTAGACAAGAACAACTAAATAGCAAAGTCCTGACATAATTATTGTTGTCTTCAGAAGCCTGCAATACAAATAGAAGTGCAGTGAATTGGTGATAATGTGATTAAATTATTGAATAGCATCACAAATTGTATTCATCTGAAAATGTTTGATGTTATGTGGAGAAGGAAATGTACAAATTCTGCATACAAATATACACACTTCACATACTCTATACTATGTCTTAGTATAGTATGTTCTAATAATGTCCATTCGTAAATATTGTATCTTTTTCGTGCGTGTAGACCCTTACATCGAGTAGTAGTATTACTGGAGCATCTCACACCTCAAAAAAGCTGCCGAGCTACGCATCGCTACGCACTAGTAACTGCGCATCAAAAATGATGCGCAGATATGCGGACCGAGCCACGCGCAGTGGTGAGTTGTTCGCCTCACGGCAGTGTATGGAGTCACGAAGTGACGATAATGTGAAGAACATGATGCAAGTTGCATCATGTTCAGTGGCGTATGCCAAGATTACTGGAGCATCTCACACCTCAAAAAAGCTGCCGAGCTACGCATCGCTACGCACTAGTAACTGCGCATCAAAAATGATGCGCAGATATGCGGACCGAGCCACGCGCAGTGGTGAGTTGTTCGCCTCACGGCAGTGTATGGAGTCACGAAGTGACGATAATGTGAAGAACATGATGCAAGTTGCATCATGTTCAGTGGCGTATGCCAAGACGCAGGATGCGTCTTGGACGAACCACGTAGTGGTGAGTGTCATCTATGTCACGATAGTGTAACTGGAGAAAAACCGTTATTGTTTGATCCAGTTGGGAGGTGTGGGAATGATTGTAAATCATGGAGCGCCGAAGACATTTCACGCAGCACAAACGAGACGTTGACGTCTCGTTTGTATTTTCACGAAGTGAAAACAAAGCGACGGGTTCCTCGACGTCTGCCAAGACGTCGAGGAAGGAGAAAAGGGCGGGTTGACCATGCAGTGGGTTATTGTATTTATGAATTTATTTATTTATTTTCCCGTGTGTATTTTTCCCACAATCTCGGTGTTGTTCAATATGGACATGTTTGATTTGTTGTGTTAGATTCCCGAATAAATAACTTTTGTTTGCAAAATGGAAAACCAAATTGTAATTTAGAGCGTTATTGCATTTGTTGATATTTGACCATTTGAACTAGGACAGATTCTTGCAGTATTGCAGACGTTGTAATAAAAGTTAATAAATTACAATCACGACGTATCAAAACAACTTGTGTTAATACAAAATAAATAACTTAATTTTACGGATTCAACTTGTTTCAATTTAAGTGAAATTCATTAAAACGAATAAACAAATGAAACGTTTAAAAACAAACAAATGTGTAAATATATCCCAAAAAGTAATTTTACAGATTCGGATCCTTTTATATTTGCAGAAATCTGCACTGTAAAAAATTACCGTAATATTCATATGGAGAAGTTTTGTCTCATATGCGAGCGCCCTCTATAGTCGAGATCTCCGCTGCAATGATTAAACAATAGCGGATTTTTTAGAAACCTCGTAAAAAAACTAGTAAACATTTTCTGCAGGACCACCGCCAATATTTAAAAGAGAAAACATTACTTTTTCATTTGATACAACTTTTTATACGGTATTTGAAACTTTACCCACCGTACTTGAACCAAATTAGGTCGTCAAAATTAACCGCACATAGAAAATGCACTGGTAAACCCCTCACGTTTATAAATCTATATTTAGCCCATTCGTTGACATCGGCCCAAGAACAGTCACAGAATTTTTTAAAAGTTATATTAGAATCATTCCCATTGGTTAGATTGTCTGATTTCAGAAAATTCCCCACAGTACCCATCCAATCAAAAATGCTGTCAAATCTCTAATCGGGAAAACAGCCTTGAATAATGATGAGCTAGTGCGGACGAAACCATTATATGGAGTAGGGTATACATAGTTTTATAAAAAACAAACACTCGTTAGAACATAAAGCCGGAGGATTATATACATTGTTACAAACTGAATTTGTGGTTATATTTAACTCAAGTGTAATTCTACATTAAAAGTTTTGATTGAAACTCAAAAATAATTGGGGTACATGTATCCACCACATGCACAAACTCACCCACCACACACGCACACACAGCAGTAATAATGTAGGCAGCATGCGCAGAAGCCACACGGACATACGTCGCGCAATGTAATTTACATATTATAGCGCCCTCGCGCAGACAGCACAAACGGAAAAATGAAACAACTTCTCCATATGACGGCGAAAAGTTTGTAAATTCTACGGTGAATTACCGTAATCATCCATTTCTCAGTGTTTTACGGCCGAAACCCGTATTATGGCCGCTCCCATTGCACTCTGGGATATATCCAATATGTAAATGAGTGACCTTAAGTTGACCTAGCTTTGCGCTCGAATCATTTTCAAGGTTTAAATATGTGAAAATGGATGATTTTAGCCCATTTTCAAATAATTTACTGTTAATTTTATGATTAAAAAGGTAATATTTTGATGTTCCCTTCTATGTTGATGTAAACAAGTACATTCAAAATTTAAAATATTGAAATATAGATTATAATTGCATGCCACCATGACTAAAAAGAGTTTCGAAAAGACAGTATATATAAAGAATACATGTTCCATTTATTAGTAACTGGAGAGGAGTGATTGAAAAAGGAACCAGACTACGCGTACGTGAGTGAAAGACATTATGTACAATAAACAGTTGCATTGATTAACTCCAACATCCGCAGATCCATCCCATAGTAGATGCAGCGTTCTCCTATGGACGTTAACAGCTGAGTTCATATACGGTACCTGTAAAAATATGTAAATATTCTACGTACAATAACGGAAAGTTTCAGTAAAAACCACGGTAACCGTCATTTCGCAAGCCCTAATTTTACGGGATTTTCCTGGCGAGAGGAAAAACGAGATTCTTTTTACAGTGTGTAAAAGCAAAAAACAAAGTACCAAATTAAATAAGTAACATTTCTGTAAATTTGAATAATTGTTGCAGGTTGTGAACACAAACAACAGAAGTTCAGTTATTTGCATTTAAAGGTTTGCCTGTATTTTGCCAAAACCATGTGGTCTGTTAATAATGATTACAACTTTTTTAATTTTTTATAATAACAGGTCTGTAATTATATTTTACAAAACGAAGGGTTAAATGAAATAACAGAAAGTGCTGGCAACTCTGTTGCCAGCACCTTTTCTGTAAATTTACAAAGAAATTTTTTACAGTGCACGCTGGCCTTTGTTTCATTGTGGGTGGTAAAGAATTGAATTTTATTCTTTTTCAAGAAACTCTGAAACTTTTGGTTTATAAACTCCGTACCTTTATCCGTCTGGAGCAGGCGTGGTTTACGACCATCCTTTAAAATTCGTGCAAAGGCCTTGATTAACGACTGACCCGTTTTATCCTGGAGGGGGATGACCCAGGCGTACTTGGAGAAAATGTCAATACACGTCAGTAAGAATCTTTGACCGTCATTGTATCGAGAGAGCGAGGCCACGTCTACCAGATCCGCTTGCCACTGCTGGTCAATTCCACCCACTATGACTCGGTTTCTTTTGAAACGTCTACGGATGGGCTTATGTAATGTATAGGTAGGTTGTTGACGCAACCAACTATTAACCCGTTTCCTGCTGATTTTCACTCCGTCTTTTTGAACTGCGCGGTAGACAGCATTCCCGATTGTTGTTTAGTAATTCCCTTCGGGATTCAATATCCTCCACGGGGCCGTGTCGATCTATCACCTCATACACATTTGTTATTGGCGAGGTGAGTAATTTGGCATATGCATAATGTTTTTTTTCAAAATAGCATATTTTAATGCTTCCCTCTAATTAATGCTTCCCTTTTAATGTAACTACTGTAGAAATATCAAACTATATAAACTAAAACTCAAATGGACGGAGGGGTCAAACCATCGAGCCTAAACGGATTTTGTATAGTCCGTTGCGCCAAAAGGTCTTTGAATCGAAAAACTTATACACACCGCATCAAGGACGACCTTAATTAACTTTAAAATAAGTAATATATGGAGAGGTCGAACCATCGAGCCTAAACGGAGTTTGTATAGCCCGCTGCGCCAAAAGGTCTTTGAATCGAAAAACTTATACACACCGCATCAAGGACGACCTTAATTAACTTTAAAATAAGTAATATATGGAGAGGTCGAACCATCGAGCCTAAACGGAGTTTGTATAGCCCGCTGCGACAAAAGGTCTTTGAATCGAAAAACTTATACACGCCCCATCAAGGACGACCTTAATTAACTTTAAAATAAGTAATGGATGGAAGGGTCAAACCATCGAGCCTAAACGGATTTTGTATAGTCCGTTGCGACAAAAGGTCTTTGAATCGAAAAACTTATACACGCCGCATCAAGGACGACCTTAATTAACTTTAAAATAAGTAATGGATGGAGGGGTCGA
Source organism: Zoroaster sp. YZ-2022 (assembly GCA_029582265.1). Lineage (NCBI taxonomy): Eukaryota > Metazoa > Echinodermata > Asteroidea > Forcipulatida > Zoroasteridae > Zoroaster > Zoroaster sp. YZ-2022. The sequence continues at coordinate 34,621,227 of CM055831.1, forward strand.
ACCATCGAGCCTAAACGGAGTTTGTATATAGCCCGCTGCGACAAAAGGTCTTTGAATCGAAAAACTTATACACGCCGCATCAAGGACGACCTTAATTAACTTTAAAATAAGTAATGGATGGAAGGGTCAAACCATCGAGCCTAAACGGATTTTGTATAGTCCGTTGCGACAAAAAGGTCTTTGAATCGAAAAACTTATACACGCCGCATCAAGGACGACCTTAATTAACTTTAAAATAAGTAATGGATGGAGGGGTCGAACCATCGAGCAGAAACGGAGTTTGTAAAGTCCGCTGTGACAACAATTTATGCCTAGTCATAATAATGGACGATGAGACCCACACCGAGATTGTGGGAAAAATACACACGGGAAAATAAAAATATAAATTCAATAACCCACTGCATGGTCAACCCGCCCTTTTCCCCTTCCTCGACGTCTTGACAGACGTCGAGGAACCCGTCGCTTTGTTTTCACTTCGTGAAAATACAAACGAGACGTCAACTCAGCAAATCTTTAGCGCTTAGACACACGATACATTTGCAATTGGCAAACCCATAGCTCAAGGTTTGCCGACTGAAAATTTATTCTGGACCAACCCTTGTTCTAGTACCTTTGATGCTTCATTTACCGACTGAGGCTCTAAATAGTGACAGAAAAATTATTGGGGGTTTCATCCCCCTACTGCTTGCTACGGCCCTGTCTTCAATAGGTTTTCCCGGTCAATTTCGGCAAATAAGCAGCCAATTTAAACACCGCGTCATTCTGTTTCGCGCGAAATTAAATGCCGCTCAAAATCATCATTCAATTTCATTTTATGAGTAGGCTATAGTACTCTTGCGTCATGCAATTTAAACATGCGAAATAACCATCTGTAGGGTTCTGCATTCTTCCCCTCCCCTCACAAAGTTAGAAATGTTTTAGCACCCCTATTTTTTTGATTAGACTAGTCCAACCTTGCCAACAATTCAACAGACCTGGTATCTCAGGGATGTTTGTGCCTATGTGAGCATTCTTGAATAAGACTCACATGTGAACACAACATTGATGGAAGTGTCTTTGTTTTCATTTATCAGGAAACGCATCAATGTGGGATTACTACTATTAGTCCCCACCCCGGGTGTAACACATCCAACTTAACAATCCACTCGAACAGCATTTAAATTCGCAGGAGCTTTTCGCGGTGCGTATTTGGTCATTCAAATTCATTATTGGGCAGGCATTTGTGAAATTTGTGCAAAGCAGGATAAAAAGGTTAATGAAACAGTCCAATATAACATAAATGTTTCAAAAACACATTACAGAATTAGTCCCAGGTCAGAAAACCAATAAATATTCTAATCAGAGAATGAACACAACAAACATGATTTTAAAAAAACCGATAGGACCAATATACAGTGTACGAGAAACGCACTTTAATTCAAACTGAAACGTACAGTTGTCTTGTACAATTAACCTATTTGTTTCTCGTATTTTTTTAAATTCTATTTTTTGCGAAATTGATTACCGTTATACGAAATTGAAAATAACATTTTTAGAGAAAATCTCCAGTCGAACCAACTCTGCTAAATTGGATGACGAATGTGCATTACTAAAAACTTTAGTAAAAAGCATGACGTATATGCTAAATTCGATATAATGCTAAAATAAATTCGCAATGAATCGCTTTAATATGAACGTATGACAGTGAAATTGGCTGCTTATTTGCTGAAATTGACCGGGAAAACCTATTTTATATGCACCTGATAAAGCACTCACCTTATTTCTTCTCAATGATATTGCTCTCCAAGATGAAGCCAAATTGTTATAGCTGCTTGTAAATGGCGGGCCTTTTTATATCAGTTTGGTCAGCCCTCGATCCTATCCTGCGTCAACAGCATGACTCATGCTCGATAATTTTAAAAAATACTGACTTTCGACTGTCAATAAACAACAAAGGACCAGGTTGTTTTTTTACGCATCAGTAAAATTGAACCAATCAGTGCTATCCTGCGACGTCAGTTAAACATAAGCCACGCCCACAAGCCACGCCTCATTTACTTGGAGTAGTTCCAAAAGTATAGCCGCATGCACTGGATGGCATATAATTATTTGCACGTACAAGTTGCTGTGACGTCAAGTACACCTTTCTAGAAATGTTGAACAATAAGCTAGGAAAGGTAGGAATGCTGATTATTAAAAGTTTTGTCAATGGCTGTAAATATGAAACAACAATGGACCCGGATGTTGTATTGTACGTATTGTACGTGGATGTATTGTACGCTGTAGACAGCCTTGAAGATATAACCTTGACCAAGGCTGTCGCAGTGCGCACGTACCACACTACCCTTATGTTTATAATATATTCTGTATATTTTTGAAAACCTGTAATCGAACCATTGTTTGGAAATTGTTGCGACATCGAAATAATCAATCACACCCTTGATGTGGATACTGACAAATACAAACGAATATGATGAATATGCCTATGACCTTGGAAGTGTGTGTTCTTCATTTTTTTCAATTGAAAAAGGTGGAAAAACAAACTTCACAAATGTATGTATAGGGGCAGCCATTTTTTCAATTTGAATTGCTAGCGAAAATAATCATTACAACAATCAGGTTTAAAGAGTCCTGTGAAATGCATTTAATTAATATGGACTTAAATAACTATAGATTTTCTACCTTAAGATTAAACATGAAGGTAATATCAGCTTTAAGTACATAATAGGTGCAGGGAAAATAATTAACAGTGTTTCTACATACAGTCACTGAATTAACAAAGTTATGTGCAAGCCAGGTAGTTCATTTCAGACTAGAACGCTTAATTAAAATTTCCCTTTACTTTATTTAAAAAGACAGTCACACCTTCGCATTCTTTGAAGCAAGCAAGTCGTGGGAGCATTTGTGCTATTAGTTATTTTAATTTTCCATCCATTGTAAAGAATAGAAGGGACCATGGGCGGATCCATGCAGGGTCTCTAAAAAGGGGGAGGACATTCAAAAACGTATGGTAAACTTACACGCACGTCGAAAAATTGAGGCACATGCCTACCTCCTCCCCCCCCCCCCCCCCGGAGCTTCAGAAGAACTACCATACATCAATGCCCTAACCCCGACGAGACTGATGGGCACTGTCAGTTATATTTATTTATTTATTTTATTTATTTATTTATTTGGACTTACACTTTTACAACAGTGGCACTCGGCCAAAAGGCGGTGCGTCCGACACACATACACATAAATAATACAAAACACATTTAAAAGCAAATTAACAAGATACAAAAATGTGTGATGATACACTCAATTTTGACGTCGTAAGTGTTGTCCAGAACAAGGGATGCACGCGCGACACCAAATCTGAGGGTGTACCATCAATCATATAGCTATCAATGACCATAATGAGATGCAATCAGCTTACACAAGTTGATCTGTTTGGGATGTGATCGTGTCTCGATAACAAGGTATTAAAAGCTGTACATGAAAACAGTCAGTCTCATATCAAACATAATATCAAAAACCAAATAGTAAAGGCAAAACATGTACAGGTCTCAGCATGATAAGTATGCGGCGACGACGAAGCTTTGTTGAAGGTATTTCCATACAATATAGGCCTAAAGGATGCTGAATAAAATGAGCTGGGGTGTCACCATTTTGCGCAAGCGACCAAAATCCAATATGGCCGCCATTTACATATAAATTGGCAAGAGGCAATCACAGAAAATAAATATTTCTGACTTCTGTTGGTATCTAAGGACAACTCAGTCACAGAAAATAAATATTTCCGTCTTTTGTTGGTATCTAAGGACAACTCATCAAAACTTAAAGACAAGCCAACTGTATGTTTGTATAATACTGTCCACAAAACAAGCAAGTTGACTGTCAATGATTAACGATGGCTGCCATTTCCACGTGAACTGGCCAATTTCGACGATATAATGTCACAGAAAACATTTGTTTATGTCAACATATATAGATGCTATTTGAGGTCGATCACTTTATAATTAAAACACAGATTGAAACATGACTGTATAACAGCTGGTTTCATCTATTTTGGTTGTATTTTAGGTTACTTTTCAGTAAAATCATTTGTAGAAACAACCAATGTGAGTCTAACATGTGAGGTGTTCAAGCACATATAGACCTACAGATTTTAAGAGGGAATTATTAAAGCATCTTGCAAATCACCAACGACCATTTGGTATTGTTTTTTCTTCTTTTTCGCAAAATTGTGAAGTTTGTTTTTCCACGTTTGTAAAAATTGGTTAAGTGCAGAACTCACTTCCAAGGTTATAGGCATATTCATCATAATTATTTTGTTTGACTGCATTCAAGGGTGTGATTGAGTGTGTCGACACAGCACTGGTTGCAGTAGGGTTATATTTATTTCAAAACTGTTTTTAGTATTTGAGGTTATAATAATGATACGCTATGCATATACAAACATCTGTGGCAAAGTTTAATCGTAATTCAGACGAGTGATTTCATGGAATTCATTGTTGTTTCTATAGGCCCAATGAAAGCATAAGCACAGGACCTATTGGAAATTCAGGGTTTTTCCCTCCATATTTACCACTGGTTTCAGATCTTATAATAGTCCTTTAATAAACAAAATCTGACCCTGTTTTTATACATTGCCTTGAGCGCCCAGCAGGGTGGATTTATTATTATTTCGCGTTAGCACAACATGAAAAGAAATATCTTGTTTTCCTTTCTGTCGGTTACACCTCGAGTCAAGCTACGTCCCGTAGCCTTAGATCTCGAGTGTCTTTCGCAGAATCCTTGCTGTCCCTAAGAGTGCCGCCTTCTGTAGTAATTCTACTCTAACAGATGTTCCTATCTCCTTGAGATGTTTCTCCAACGCCTTCGGGATTGTACCCAGTGCTCCCACTACCACAGGAATAACCTTCACCTTGACTTGCCACAGCTTGCGGAGTTCTCTCGCTAAATCCTGATATTTCTGTACCATCTCCTTCTCCTTCGAAGCTACTTTACTATCACCCGGCACAGCTATATCAATAAGATGACACATCTTTGCATGCTTATCCAAGACAACATCCGGCCGTCTATGTTCTATAACATGATCTGTCTGGATGTTGAAGTCCCAGAGAATCTTGACATGATCCGTTTCTAATTCTTCAACCTTTTCCGGCACATGGTCGTACCACTTCGATGCTTTTCAGCTTTCTAAATAATGAATAAGCAGATTGAACGTTGTTGGCTAGTGCATTTTTCTACTTTTCTGCTTTTCTTCCACCTAAAAAGTACATTTAACATTTTGGTAACATCCATTTTACCACTTTTCTGCTTTTCAGTTTCAAGAAAAGCAGATTTTACTTTTCACCTACACTGGCGGTCGAAAAGTGGATATCTGCTTCCTACAACCCGAACAGTATAGATCGAACGTTTTGGACAAATCCATTTTTCTGCTTTCCTACTTCCCGAAAAGCGGATCAAACGTTTTCTCAACAGTGGCCTAAAAATGGACAAGTCTGCTTTACACTTGAAGAAAAGCAGATTTAATGATTTCACAAAACTACTCCCCTATCCACAAAATAATGGACTAATTCTACTGTCACAATACATGTCTGACTTAGGCGCCAGGTACGCGCGTTCCGTTTGATCTGTGATGTGCCGCCCCATATTTTTCAGCGACGGTAATCACCATGCATCGTTTTGGTGCACTGGTAGGATTCGTCCATTGTTTTGTGAATAAGGGAGTAGATTTATCAAATCATTCAATCTGCTTTTCTTCAAGCGCAAAGCAGACTTGTTCACTTTTAGGCCACTGTTGAGAAAACGTTCGATCCGCTTTTCGGGAAGCAGGAAAGCAGAAAAATGGATTTATACTTTTCGTGTTGTGGGAAACCAGAAAAGCAGATGTCCACTTTTAGGCCACTGTGTGACAAAACGTCTAATCTGCTTTTTGCATGGGCGGATCCAGAACATTTTTAGGGGGGCTGAGAATCAAAAACAATTATTTTTCAGTACTACACTTCCTATGCGCAACGGTTAGTACAGTACTAAGTAGGTCACCTCCTTATGTTTATCCCGCACACTGTGGGAATGGGAGTGCTTTCTCCCCTCCCCCTCTCTCTCTTTTTCTCTCCCCCTTTTTAATTTTTTTTTAATTTTTAATTTTATTTTTTTAAACGATTTTAGGGGGGGCTACAGCCCTCTCAGCCCCCCTGGATCCGCCAATGTTTTGGCTAGTAGAAAAGAAGAAAAATTGATTTGTCGAAAACGTTCGATCTACTTTTCGGGTTATAGGAAACCAGAAAAGCAGATGTCCACTTTTTGACCGCCAGTGTAGGTGAAAAAGTAAAATCTGCTTTTCGTGAAACTGAAAAGCAGAAAAGTAGAGAAATGGATGTTACCAAAATGTTCAATGTACTTTTTAGGTGGAAGAAAAGCAGAAAAGTAGAAAAATGCACTAGCCAACAACGTTCAATCTGCTTTTTCATTATTTAGAAAGCTGAAAAGCAGATGTCCACTTTTCGACCTCCATAATACATACCAGGTACAGTTTATTTTATATCACTGATTTTAAACAAGCTTCAAATAAATTATCAATTAGCTCCTATAAAAGAGGGGTAGCATGAGTTTGGCCTGTTTACCCCTTGGCCAAAGTTTGCCATCTACAGGTGAGAAAATTAAATGTGTCATGGGAAAGATTTTATAATCATACCTTCACTTTTTATATAAAACATTAATCTTTTTCAAACAAACTTCACTTTATTATTATTATTGTGAGGATAATTATCTCTGTTCAATTATTTTGCACACACACACCGGATAGTTGATTATCCTAATATCAAAAGACGCAGAACTTTGTCACGTACCTAGTACTAGTAGCATATAAGTACACTGTAAGAATATAGAACCCCAATGACGTCATCATCGGTAAAATTGTAGGTGTGAGTGACTTTCTGTCATGAGGGTTGCAACCCCATAAGGGACCCTTTATCTAGTAATTATTTCTATACACATTTAACAACATATCAATAGTCTGGAGCCGTTTTTGGTTATTGTTGACATTTAAAGTATTTAAAACATTTAAAGCGGACGGATACATTAGTTCTGTTTCGTGGTTCGGTCGGTCTCTTGCAATCTTGCCAGTAGCATCAGAAGACATACTTCTCGGTAAGAGACTATTTTTACCTATTTTCTTGCTTAAATATTGATCTACAAATACTCTGTTGTTTTGATTAGTTATAACAATTATCAGCGGTCATGTAGGTGGGTCATTGTGAGCATTTGGTTTGCGGAATTTGTAAGAAAAGCAGAGTTTATCCACGACATTTTGTGTTCCATTTTTAAATCAGCCATTTTGTACCTATTGTGTAGCGTATACCGTCGCGCTGTATGCCTCGTACGTGTGTATGCGGGCATTGACGCCATTGTATAAAAAAATACATGTAGTCTCATAGACATAGACTAGTGTGTGTATGGATGGTTATGCGCGTTGAATGCATGGCGCACTACGGTACTGTTGGTCGTGGCTTTTATCAAAGAACCAAAAACTGGATGCTTATAATATATATAGGTTGGTGAAATGTGTGGAAAACGTGAAAAACATGTGAAAAACATGTGGAAACATGTGGATGCCTAGTGTTTAATCCTCGGTAACTTTTCTACTGATTGATAGGGTAGGCCTATAAAATATAAGTTGCTCATAATAGAGGAATATGTATCATTCAAAGCTACAAGTTTTACCTATGTATCATTCATATCCCTAGCCTAGGTCACTCATTGTAGCTATGTGACAACAATTTTCAAAATCAACAGATTCCAATACAACTGGTATCATTGTCAAGGTCTTGAATAGACGATTACAATGATATAAGGATCATCTTCCTGTGACCAAAAACAAGGAAGTTATGACATGTTGAATCCGGCAATTTTAGGCCCGTAAATGGCAATTATTTTATAAGGAAAAACAAAAGAAATGTAAATTTGACTTGTGACCCGTTTCCTAGATTTTCTCGGATTCCATATCAAAACTTTTTTAATTCTTGTCCGATTTTCAAAAGGTTGGTATCACTGGAATGCTTGGGAAAAGAGGAAGAATAATAACCTATTTCCAGGCTAATTCAATGATTAGTTTGTTTTGTAGTGCTGATTTACAAATATGTGTTAAAAAAATAATAAATTAAAAAAATTATGAAAAAAAATAAATTACTCAAATCTGAGGATTGTTTTCATATTTTTACACTAAAATCTTCGAAAGCCCCTCATCCCTGATTTAATTTAATATTAAAACAATTTATAAATTATATTGGACTGGAAATATAAAACAAAATAATGAAAATAGATTTTAAAAAATAAAGAAAATAAATCACTCAAATCTGAGAATTTTTAATATTTATACTGAAATCCGCGAGAAATTCTTATCCCTGATTTAATTAAACATTATAAAAAACAATAAATGATATTGGACTGGAAATATGAAGAAAAAAAATGAAATAAGTTCATGAAAACTAATATTTAATATTGTGTTACGCCGATGTATATTACTTATTAGGTTTAAACGGACGGTTTATCGGACTGAAAATTGGTAGGTCTATAGCGCGCTGAACGCGGCGCAATACAATCTTTGGTTGACATCGATGTTTGGGGAGTCCAAAAAACATAACTGGGAGACGTTCAATCGCCGTCAAAATTGGCCAAGAGGTAGAAAACAAGTATAGAAAAATGATATTTGTGGTTTGATAAGTGATTTTACTCACCTTTTGGTAAATCGTCGATGGTTTTGATGAGCAAGAGCGAACCCAAATTTCGATAATATTTTTTGGAAACTTCTAGATGCCGCATTCAGAAAATTTGAGAACGAGGTTGAAGTAGAATGTTTGATCTACGTCTTCGAAAATAAATCTCCTGGGTACGTCAAAAAGAACGGCCTCAGCGAAACGTTACAAAGCGCTATCTCCACGGTGTCTTCGCCACGGCGATTCAACCCGAGATTGAGGCCGCGGCCGAACAGATTTGCGACAATGCGTGGGATACGCACATACCTACTCATTGCCACTTTGACGTTACTTAGCTAGGCTTCATGCCATAGCCTAGGCATAGTTAAGCTGACCCGGAAATAATCCAGATGCTGGGTGAGTCCAAGTGAAATAATTTTCCTTTGGTACACTTGTAACATTGACTGTGCATGTATTTCTCAATAGTTTCTATATCGGATAATAGTAAACGCTAATGTGAACACATATTGTATGTGTATCCTATTGCCAAATTGCAGGGGTTTTGAATTTAGTTTTATTGGTGGACTGTCATAACTGAATAAAAGAGACACAGCCGGTTCCACTTATAGTTTGGTGTGACAATTCTTCCAGGCCTCCTTTTCCGTGGGGATCACTCCCTACCCCGTTGAGAGCTAAGGCCTCAACCAGTTCTCCACTCCCATGGACATACTATACATTATCATTAATGAGGTTGAACAAGCTTATTTTTCATTCCTTTTAATGGACTCTGTATTTTCAGGTAATGGTAGCATTTCATTATTTCTACACAACATTTGATGACAGTCATTTGTTACCGCCTGCTTCAGCTTTTTCCATATCATTTGTGTACAGTGCAAATACACATAATATACACACTCGACTGAATTTCTGTCTAAACATTTCTAGGTTTATGCCAAAATCTTTTTACGAAATTGCATAGTTTGTCCAAGATTGAAAAAAGTGAGATATTAACATACAATATATACGTTGTGGCATGCTTGGGTCTGTCAGGGTCATTGTGTATACAGATGACTGGGCACAAAACTTTACCAAAAATCACATCAATTAAATCAAGGCCAGTGCATTAAAGCATTCATCCACAGCAATGCAGGTCTAAGTGAGTTTAAATTCATCAATTGTGAATAATAGTCATCAACAGGTGACCTCATTCTCGACCTATAGTTATTTAATCAAACAGTATCTTTGGGTATAGCAACCTGATTTGTATCTGATATCAAAATGTAAGTATAGGTAGGCAGTTTCATGAAAATTTGAAGTTGCTTCAATTCTTTTAAATGTCATATCACTGGATAGAGCAAAAAATTAGAAAGAAAATGAGGGGTCAATTGTCATGATAAGTTAGCCCTATGCAAAGTTACGAATTTTTGTTGATTTAAATATTTGGTCATTTTGGAGGCCAGTTTCATTTGAAAAGTTGTGACCATTGTAATTACAGGTTACAATTTCTCCCAGATGAGTTTGCTTTAACCTTCAAATGCATGCAATATTCCATAAACCAGCAAAATGTAAAATAAAAAAATTAGTTTATCTCCCTTTTATAAATAAAAAATCACATTGAATAAAAAATTCCACCTGTGCGTGATACCCCGATTCAGCGAGTCAAATCGCCTATTTTTTATTTGCCGTCGGGTCATTTTCCGCAAGTTGCACTGTTTTCCCGCAAACGTTACAGTTGGCATCGACTGACCAATTAAGATAACCACGGTGTGTAGTATCCTTTTATCGACACTAGAACATCGATAGACTACCCTTTATATTAGTATTTTACCATGAAAGTTGGACAAAGAAATCGTCAAAACTTTCCGAAATTCAAGTGCCGGTATTTCCATAACGAAAGGTTTCCCGTCGCTGATTTTTTTTTTATCGACTGCACAATTGAATGCTCATAAAAATGGCGTCCAGGAAAACATTGAAGCCTCATCAGCGTAACCAGGTGCTAGCGTTATTGCGCCTATGTATTTTTACGTGTACGGTCGGGCGTGTCAACGAACTTTCGGCGGGTCACAGCTTCGACAGAAAAAAGGGCATCAAAAATAGCGCCACCATCGGCGGCTTGTGTGAAACTGCTGAGTATAGGCCTATATGAATTATATATAAATTCTGCCTTTGTGTGTGTGCAATGGCTAGTTCTGTGCATTTTGTAACCACGAATCCTGGTACAAGAATTACTGTGCGCATAGAGAAAGGACCCTGTGAGTGCCAATGAATCATACCGTGATTTTGTGATCTTTAAACATAATTTTGGGTGGCTATACTGTGTAAATGGTGCCTGAATTCGAGCATTATGATTTTTGACATTTCTTTTTTAAATTTCGAAGTTTTCATGGACTGGATTATGCTCGTGATGAAAGCTCGTTGGTTTAAAACATGATTTGTGAAAGTTAGAACCCTAAAAATTAGTTTAAAGTTGTTAAATTGTATTTTTGAACCACAAATTAAAAAAAAAAATTAACTTGCCATCAGGGTGACGTCGCTGCATAATTTATGTTATAAAAATATGAATTACAACCCTGGCAAGATTTGAGACGATCCGAGCATGTCTTATGTTTTGATGACATACAGTGCATGACATACATATAAGACATACTCGGATCATCACAAAACTTTGCAGGGTTGTAGTTCGTATTTTATATCACAATTTTGCAGCAGTACAACTCGGACATCAGACGGCAATTAGACAATTTTACATTTTGAGCTAAAAAACACAATTTCTCGGCTTTAAACTAATTTCTTGAGTTAAATCTTTGATCAATCAGCTTAAAACCCAATGAGATTTCATCGACAATATAATCCTAACCATGAAAACTCAGAAATTTGTCCAAAAAACCCAACATTTTAACATTCAAATTCAGGCACCATTTACACGTGTTGCCGTCCTTTCCCATCTTAAACAATGATCCTCCTGCCATCATAGGAAAGATGAAATTATAAGTAAAGACCACATCACTGTAAAGATTATGCCACGGTTATCTTTGTCAGGTTCCCTGTATACGCAAGTAAGATTATAGGGCCAACTCTCAACCCAGATAACATCACAACATTGGCCCAACGTAGGGCCAACGGAACAGTTTCATTGGGCCAACGTTGGCTGTCAACGTTGGTCCAATGTAATTTTGCTCATCGGCATTATGTTGGGCCAATGTAAAAGTTAGCCCAACGTTGGCCCAACGTAAGCATTGGCCCAATGTTGGGCCTTTCTTTGTATCGTTACCTTTAAGCCAATATTGAGCCAACATTGAGTCAACTCATTCCAACATTGAATTAACGTTGGGCCTTTGTATCATTAACTTTTAACCAACATCGAGCCAACATTGGACCAACGATGGACCTTTGTATCATTAACTTTGATCCAATATCGAGCCAACATTGAACCAACATATTCCAACAATGGACCATTATTGGGCCTTTGTATCATTAACTTTGATCCAACATTGAGCCAACATTGAGCCAACATATTCCAACAATGGACCATTATTGGGCCTTTGTATCATTGACTTTGAGCCAGCATCGAGCCAACATTGAGCCAACCCACTCTAAAAACTCCCGGGTCAGATTTGACCAATATACTCTGCGTTGGATATGCCCCCGACACTTTCCGGGTCAGAATGACCCAAAAAGTTGGGTCAGATTATTTGACCCGGAAAAATAGTCAAATAATCTGACCCAACTTTCCGAGTCATTCTCACCTGGAAAGGGTCGGGTCATATCTCACCTGGACTCATGGCTCAGATTAATGTTGACCCGGAATCCGGGTCTAATGAGATAAGCATGTATTAAGAAGCCTTATCTATGGAAGCAATCAAATAAAACAAATTTCTTGTTTTTTATGTAACATTTAGCTGAATCATAGCCCTATAAACTGTTAAATTTCCATAGAAAATTGCCATAAATAAGTGCATCTTTCTATAAGGAACACATGCTTATCTTGTTAGGATGGCCTAGGAGACAACACATTGTAATTTGAAGGATAACTGTAAATTGAAAAGAAACAAACAATAATGAAATGATCTTCTGATTTTTATATGTATTTATTTCTCTTTAACTGTTGAAAATACATGTTCATAAATAGTCATTTTAAAGTTATTGTTTAAAGGTGGCAATATTGTCACGATCAACAGGGCATGGAATCAGAGTTCAAGTTCTAGATTAACTCAGTGACTGAAAATAATACTCACGTGGTAAGGTCATATTCGCTTTGCTGCTGCATAAATGAGCCAGTAATTTTCAGTTTAACTTAGTGTGTTCATCTTAAACTAAGACACCGATTCCATGCCCTGTAGAAAGTCTGCTCTGATCGTGACGATACTGTCCCTTTAATATCTTTACACCAACTTGTGTTTATGGGATTGATGGTCAGTACTTGGGTTGAACTATCCCAATGCTTGCACAAAAATACATAGGAACTTTAATTGGGTAATCTGGCAAAATGTATACGAATCGAGACTAACGAAGATTGGGGGTATGTTTACATGGCCCAACTCCTAGGGATTCACAGTCGGCAATATACATTTTACTGGATCACCCAACATATATTGTTTAATAACTACACTTATGAGGATTTTTGGGTCCAGTCAAAACAAAATTCCTCAGTACAATCATTGTTCTAACATACATTAACTCCTTTGAAGAATGGATCAACTTCAACTGCTGGCCATTGGATCACAAAGTTATATGGACTCTTGACACACCTCGTAGCAGTAACACAAATGGTTGTTTGTGTGTGACACATTTGTATGACAAGGGTTCAATGGTTCCAATCCGGATTGAAAAGGGGGACTTTATTTTGAAAATGTGAAGGTTTAATACTTGTGTCTAGTTATGATATGATGGGCTGTATACAATGACATGTACAATTTATGCTAAATAAGATACATGTATGTTCAATATATACCGATGTATATGTTGGTGTGGTCCCCTTTATAAAGTTATTCATAATTATGGTTCTGCTAATACAAACTCAGCATAGAGGGCGATGATACATGCCCAAGAATTCATAAGACCTATAAAATGATGGTGAATCAATCACTTATTCAATGTAAAAAGAAACAATAAACATTTTAAGCATTCTCAATTGAATGACCACACATCTTGTACAGATTTGATGCACCATTATGCTTGTGTACGTCAAATGATTTGCATGCTACTGGGTTTGTCACCAGATTTCCAGCATGCACTTTAAATGGCAACAGGTTATTAACAGTCATGTCCTTACCACTAATACCAGTCAATAAATGACTTGGTGGCATCCTATAATGACTATACAGTTGTTTTTTGCCCTTCACCCGCTTACCTCTGATGGGTAAGATGGAAGGAGCAAGCTTGCACCTCACTGCAAACTCAGTCTGAACAATCTGTGGACAATAAAATAATTGAATAAGAAAGGTTTTGTGTATTTTTGAAGCCAATTAGGGATAAGGCTGTTACAGGTATCCATGTATCTGGATGACTGAAACTGTCATTACCCGGTTCCATTTTTATCACTTCCAATTACCTGTAAACAACTTTCAAAAATTTTGACTGAACATTTAAGCCAGATAAATGGAAGTCTCAATTATTTTGTTAACATTTTTTGTGTGCGAGTCGTTTTTAATATAGAGGCGGGAAAAGTACTCCAATAAGTCCACATTTATTATGATTCTAATTAGACAAGAGAAACTTGTGTTCATGTTAATAATAATAATAATAATAATAATGTATAGATTTATATAGCGCACGTATCCACCAACTAAGTGGCGCTCAAGGCGCATTATATTATTATCCCTGCTCATAAGGCTCATAAGGCTCATAAATCATTCCTGAAACCATCTCAGCTCCCTGGGGAGTATACAGCTCAATTGCTGCCATTTCTAGCGCATAGAGAGCAAACCATCTCTGCCTTCACAGGTACCCATTTAACCCCTGGGTGGAGAGAAGCAATTATGGTTAAGTGTCTTGCTCAAGGACACAGGTGTCACGGCTGGGGCTCGAACCCACACTCTGCTGCTGGCAACACCAGAACTTGAGTTCAGTGCGCTAGACCGCTCAGCCACGACAATCCACTTTACGTGCATTATACAACACACGGGACCTACGGCTTTACGTCCCATCCGAAGGACGAAGCAATTATGGTTAAGTACCTTGCTCAAGGATACAAGTGTCACGACCGGGGCTCGAACCCACACCCTGCTGCTGGCAACACCAGAACTTGAGTTCGGTGCGCTAGACCGCTCGGCCACGACACTTTATACATTCGGGAGTATTTGTGATTTTACAAATTATTTACGGGTACCTGGGTATCCTAAAGATTTCCAATTTCGGGTATCCGGTTCCCGAAATAACCAAAAACATACGTTTTCTTTTTTTTCTGTGTGTGTGTGTAGGGGGGGGGGGGGGGCATGGCTTCATCAAAAATTCATAAATAATTGTTTGACGACATAAAAACTTACATGATGTTTGTCATTCTTACCCCCAAGTAGTGTAAACTATATGGATGGTTGACTATGTCATAGCAAGCATGATCAAACGTTGATCTGAAATACAAACGTACCATGTAAAAACAATATTATGTTTTCAAAGAGGGACAAAGAATAATGGATCATAAACATAACACACATATTAGTTAGAAACCCCTCAGAGTCATATGTTATCAGAATGATGGACTGATGTAACTTCAGAAAAATGCCTTTAAGTTAGGCTTTAGAAGAGAATAAAATACATGTGACCTCTTCCTTCCTCCATGATATGACTGTTTCATTATCTCAAGAAGGTGATGAGTTTCAGGCCTACTTTAGTGAGAAAAGTGCCGGTATGTGCCAGTGCAGCCACCACAGTATTACTTGGGAACTCGTGACACTGCTGTAGCCAAATTGCCTACTATTGTTAATATTATTACACTTTGAACAGGGAAATGTCTTAAACACTAATGTTAGGGACAAAATGTCTTAAACAATACAATGGGGCTTAGGTTTAAGACATTTCAATGTCTGAAATGTAATACAGCTTTACGTTTAAGACATTTAATGTCTTAAACCTAAGTAGGGATAACTTTTAAGACATTTAAATGTCTGAAACGTTAAGATGCTTACGTTTAAGACATTTAAATGACTGATGAAATGCTAACCAGCTTAGGTTTAAAACATTCTACCCAGAGTGTCAGAATCTTGTGGTTAGAAAATGTCTGAAATATAATCTTGCTTTGTGTTGGGATTAAGCATGGAGGAATTCTTCCTCCATGGATTAAGGAAGGGTCAATTGTCTGCCTTTTGTTTACAGATCTCTTTTAAGTTCAACTGATGAAGTAGCTGTAGCTACGAAAGCTTATGCCTATTTTAAAGTTTAGTTAGTCTTAAAAGTGCTGCCATTTATATATCTTATTCTACCTGACTAACACGGCTGCATACAGATCTAAGTTCAACTAAGAGTGACACCATATCTGAAGTTACATTGACTGCCATTGTTATTGGGTTAGTTGTTTACAATTAGTACACAATGGGCAATAAGTGGTAGAGTACAGCTATAAACCACCATTCTGATTTCAAAGTACTGTACATGGATATAACTGGCAACTCATTAAGAGGTAAGAATAATTAACTCCAGTTCCTTATTCCAATATATTTCTACATGAATACTGAATTCCTAATACACCTTTGTACACTGAATAAGAACTTATTTCTTCACTCCAAGCTAACAGCTCTGGTCCATCTGCCTCATGATCATCAGTGATCTCTTGTGTTCATGTCATACAACCCGATTCCACATTCTCTTAAACTTTTAGATTGAAAACCTAGGAACAAACTTTGAAAGATCTGTCACTTGTTTTAATCAAATTGAATGAGTTTCAATAAAAAAAGAGAACAATCTGACACTGTGTTCCCATATGAGTTAACCCAAGTACATATTGCATTGGGCCTACGTGGGTCTCATCATGCATAGATACAAATTAAGAGTTTGAGCATTGGTATAAATTAAGATACCAAGACAAGTGATTGTTTGGGAAAGGCTGTCCATCTTTGACCAATTTATATTAAATACTAACCTTAAAGTAAAACAAGTAATTAAAATGCAATTCCCAAGCCTCCCGCGTATTTTCAATTTTGATGAAAAAATCATCCAGGTAAGCAATGATTCCATTACAACCATGATGTTGTATTATACGAGAGACAGACAGAGTTAATAAGTTTAGTGCCATAAAAATAAGTCATCGGGATGACAGGGAACATACCGATAAGCACTTTTGAGATCCACTTTGGGAGTCATATTTTTGGAGTCATACTTTTGTTTATTTTTCCATTTTTGCCAGCACGTTATCTAAACGGGCAGCAAATTGTGGTTCGCTTTCATCTTTTTCACTGGTTTCGGATCGAAATTGAAGTCTGAAGCTATATGTACATGTACACTGATGTATAGCTTACACTGATGTTTGGAAAGGCATGAACACAAACAACCTGGGCCTACCCATTGAATTATTTTGGCGTCAAAGAAAAAAGTGCACATCAATTCATGTATTTTTAGTCATATGAAACGTATTGTAATGGGCCGTTGCGCTCGGATGACTTTCAAAAAGCATACTTAGCTTTCAAACTTCAACTGGACGGATGATTAATGATGTCTGGATGTAACTTTGAATATGTCTGGTTTTTAATAGAATATGCCACCAAATGTACACTGGTGTATGACAATAAACCATAAATCCTGATATTTTGAGATATCTGCAAACACATTCTTAATATGGTTTATTTTTAAAAAGGAACTATACATCTCAAATGGCATCTCAAATTACATCTAAATATTAAATAA